>JAWNKX010000055.1:0-370152 GCA_035041755.1 Cacoxenus indagator | reverse complement strand
TGGAACATTTGCATAACAAAAACATATGTGCCAATGTGACGTACGCCTTACGGCCGGATTTCTGTCCGGGAGTTTTCATTGGAAACCAGCTGCTGGAACACCATTCAGGTTACAAATACCTGGGTGTGTATTTGGATAGGCGGCTAACGTTCAAGACGCATATTTCAACTATCACGAAATCCTTAAGACAGAGGATTGCTAAATTGCATTGGCTCATAACTAGCAGGAATAAATTGTCCTTGGGAAATAAGGTGAACATTTACAAAACCCTAATTGCTCCTGCTTGGCGATACGGTGTGCAGGTGTATGGCATAGCAGCGAGGTCAACATCACGAAGGTGAGAGTACTGCAGGCCAAGACATTGCGAATGCTTACTGGTGCCCCTTGGTTCATGCGAACGGCGGACCTTGAAAACGAGTTAAAAATACCGAAAATTGGCGATGTGATAAATCGTCAGGCCAAAAAATATATAGAGAGGTTAAAAATCATCCAAATAAACTAACAAGGCGCTTTCTAAAATGACGTAGAATTGGAGGAGTTAGGGTAGCGAGACGGCTGAGAAGATTGCACCCTGCCGACCTCCACAACAGATCCTTTTAATATTATATCTACACTTTACTATATCCCCACTTATTATTTAAGTTGTTTTGTTAATTTTTGTATATACAGTTTAATTGAAGTTGTTCTAATAATAACAGAAAAATTAAATATAAGGGAAATAAATAAATAAAATAAAAAAAATATAAATGAAGCAATAAACAAAATATTAATTTTTTTACAGTGTATATGGGCATTTCCAATAAAAGGGCATGATCAAAAAATTAAAAGTTTAAAAAACATTAATTTCATATATTAAACATTAAAATTTTATTCACATGTACAAATTTCACATGCCTTTACTCAGCATTTTAAGAAAAACCATTTCAAAATGTAATTTTGTAATTTGTTAATTTGTAATTTTTGTTACTTTACCGTTTCTAATTGAACATTTTCGTTAAGAGTAACTTCGTAAAGAGAGTCAGGCGTACGTAAAAAAGTTTATTTTACGAAATCTTAGCGCATAAGTATTCTTAAATAAATGAGATGATACAAAAGGAGTATTGGTTAACGTTAAATTTTTTATTATATTTACTGCTAATTTTACTATTACGTTCAACACCGAAAATAGCATTTGTTATCAGTAACGCAAAAATATTTACGAAAAGTGGATCAAAATATTGGTACAAATAGAATTGGTATATAATAACACTATTATATACAGTAAGCACCAGTTGGTAATTTTTCATTTTCATTTATAAATATATTTTTTTTTTGCAGCTCTTTGGAGTTTGTCACGTTCGACACCGTAAGTCTAAAGTTTTGTAATTAAATTGATTTTGATATGTATGCTGTATGTAGATGAGCGAAATCATTGATGTAAAAAACAAGGAAAATTGAATAGAAGGTTCCATTAAGCTAAAAACCTACCAATTGAAACACAAAGAGAGAAGGAAGAATAACAGAAAAAAATGGAATAAAACGATTGTTAATGCTAAGAAAATTATTGAGCGGAAGAGAGAAATTGAACGAATGCCAAAAAGAAGAAGTCGAGAAAAAAGAAGGTACTCAAAACAGTCCTTCAGAGCAAATGTAAACAAACGTTGGCTAAAGCAGTAAAAAAAGGAGAAAATGCCAAGAGACACAAAAACAAAATTTAAATTTCCCGCTTTTTTGAACAAAAAATATGCAATATGGAAAAAAAGACACTATTTTATTAGATGGAAAAATAGTTCCAAAATGGTTCATGGTGATGACGGTGTCTGAGGCCTACCAATTATACGAAAATAAGTCTGGAAATGAGGCAGTTAGCAAGTCGCTCTTTTTTAAATATCGGCCAAGATATGTCCAATTAATGAATAAGATGCTACATAACATGTATGTTTTTGCATGTATCATGCCAATTTCGCATTGCTATTAGAGGGTTGCAGAAAAATAATACCGATCTTTTCCAACTGATTATTTGTTGCGACATTTTCAAGGAAAATTGCATGCCAGGCGATAGCAAGAAATGCGTTTTGGACATAAAAGATCAGTTAGTTCTAATAGAGCTGTTCCTTTATCAGACCTCATGTATGAACTTGAGGTACAGCTTTGTTCATTTAAGTTTAATTTTTTCATTAAAAGAACCCAACAAAAATATATTGATTTTTTTGAGTTGACTCTTCAAATCGATTTCTGGAAGAACTACCGCCTAATCACCTAAAATGAGGTAATCTTAGCCACAGCAAAGACGATATTTTTGTTTTTTGATGAAGCTTTTATAGGAGAAATTTTTATATTCTCTGACGGAAGTAGCTCGCAGTTCTAAGACAAATTCGTGGCATCGAGCCTACCGAATTTGATGAAAAAATCAGAATGTAATTTTATGCATATAATATCAAACCCGGCAACCATATTTTTGTCCTTTCTAGTATATGGTGAACGACTCAGTCATACCAAAGAGTATTAAATATATATAAATAGCAGAGAGAACTCATTCATATTCTTCATACTCTTTTAATGTATGGACCCAGCATACCAGTTATTCCCTATCCAAGCATTTTTTAAATAAGCTATGCTCTTTGCCTTTGTGCTCTCACTGTTGGTTTAGCAAATATCTGTTCAGGCTCTTTTTGCAAGCAACTCACAAATCCAAACAAAAATATGTAAAAGAATCATAGCAGAAACAACGAAGAAAATGTACAAAACCTTTTGTGCTTGTGGCCTTTTAGTTTTTTTTTTAAATTATTACTAAAAAAGAGTATATTTGCCTTTAAGAACTACAAAAAAATTCCACCCCCCTACGGTAATTATCCACATTTTATAACAAAACAAAATAAAATTAAATTTGTAAAAAATTACGGAAAGCAGATTTTTGCCACTTTGTTTTATATATGTATATAATTTAAATAAAGTTCGGCATACAGTTGACAAATAAGACGTTCCATTTCTAGACAAGACGTTAATTAAATTTAATCCCGGTAAATACTCCTTAAAACCAGTTGTGACAGTTTAGACGTCGTATTGTGTGACTTTGTTAAAATGTTTAATAACCCGAATCCAACCATAACTAAACCGCCTGACATTTCAAAGAGTCGAATTAAGTAGCCATGCTTCCAACTCGACCAAAAAAATCACTAAAAAATCTCACCAGCGGCACTGAATATCTCGTGATTACAAGACTGGAACCAAATTCTACAATTGACACTATTTCCCCTTTCCTACTACAGAAAGTAATCGGCAAATTTTGTGATGCTTAGGTAGAGGAACTGAAAAGACTTCGAAATAGCTCTGCGCTCATTAAAACCAAAAACTCTAAACAAGCCTCGAACTTAATCAAACTCGTCAACCTTGATGACTACACTGGGGTCACTATCAGAGAACACAACTCACTTAACAAGTGCAAAGGTGTTATTTACACCAATATTCTCCGAAACAACCCACATCGAAATTGGCTATGAAAGAGTAAGTGTACGCCCGTACTGCGGACGCCTAGGCCATTCCACCAAAATATGTAAATCTTCCGAACTCTGCCTCAACTGCGGCTTCGACAAACATCTAGATTCCGAAAATATGGAGTCAAGATAAAACATCATTCGTTTCATCAACTGCAGACATAATATCATTTCTAACTACCACCACAGTATTTTCGAACGGAACTGACCCACCTTCCTCAAACACAAGGAAATCCAAGCCATTCGAGTATTAGAAAAAACCGATTTTAAGAACGCAGAAAAATCTACGCTGAACGCCATTCCCTGACAGGTTCGCGACACGCAGACACACTCCGTTTTACTCAGCACACACCAAACCTGACAATAAAACCACAAGCTCTCCTGCAACTAACATAGCATCACTTCCTGATACTGAACTTCCCTCCACATTCACTACTCCACTCATTAAAACATTGGATGAGCATCCCCCTAAACCGAAACCAAACTTAAAATATTGTCGAATAGCTCTAAGCAAGCAGGTAGGATAAGGAGACAACCTGTGACGACGTTGCACTCTATATATCATCAAAAGCATGCAACCCTTAGAATATTAATATTCATAAGCTAAATTTTTCTGGCCCTAGAGAAGGCTCTTCTTTCATCTTTCAGTTGGTATGGAGGTATTTTCTGTCATTTGTGGCGCTAATTTCTGGCCTGCACATATTGTGGTCCATGAGTTTATTCCTAGGAAAAAAACTAGGCTTTTGCAGGTAACCTTACCAGTCACTGCTTCAGTTTCATCTTCTGCTTCTTCCACTACACATTCAAAGTATTAGAGGGCTATGCAACATTCTTCATTTTATCTTAGAAGTTTTTCTATCAGTTCTGTCATTATTGTTTTCGTTGAGACTTTGCTTCGCCGTGATTTTCTAAACTCTGAAATTTCCACTTCTACATTATTGGAAACCTATCTTTCTTCACCTGAAAAATCTCAATCCCCATCAACTTTAATGTCTACTTTTGCTGTCGCACGTCCTGTGCTGGTGGCGCTGCTCTCCTTATACACAAATCTCTCCATCAAACAAAACTTCAACTTGCTCAAAATTTTTGAGTCTGTTGCCGTGCCTGTTCAATGAAAAATCAGATTCAATATCTTCTCCACCTACATCCCCACAATAAAACACTCTCCCTAAATGATCTTCAAAATGTTTTCTAAAATGTTTCTGAGCCTACTATCATAACTGGTGGCCTCAATGCTTGGCATCGCCCATGGTGTTCCCCTTCGAACAATCGCAGAGAAAATATGATATAAAAATTTATTAATCAGCCGCCTATCCTCATTCTCTACGATGGTTCTCCTTCTCTCCTCCCCTAACCTAGAACTCCACTCTTCTTGGAATATAGACTCCCAATTGAATGGAAGCGATCACTTCCCCATTCAATACAAACAAACGCAACCTCTCGCTATACCGCTCAACTAACTGTCAGCTGTTCCATGGCAGCAGGTTATATGCAACCTCTGCCGTGGAGTGCACAATGCGCTTCACCAACGACGGCACTCTCCTCTTTCCAACCAACAACAACAACCACAACGCAGACATCAACTGCTATCTCACTAATTACAACAACCACCACGTCAACTTTCTTAGCTACAATGTCAATTTGCGCACTCTCTTCGGCAACAACACTGACCAGAGGAAAGACATCAAACACGCAAGTACAAACTTCAACCAATCAAAACCCAAGAGAGTCAAAAATAAAACGCAAACGTAGTAAGCTCTCTCCCAACAACATTTCCGAACAAAATAACAATAGTAAGAAAAAGTAAGCACAAAACCCAAACGACAATACAAACAACACTGCAAAAGTACTGGCTGAGCGCGACGAATACAAATAACAGGTTCGAACTCCTGTGGTACAGGAGCAGCTTTAAATGCGCCAAGTCTACCTCGGCCATTTACTAAAATTCACAAATTACTACCAATATACGTACAGAACGTAGAAAAAATTAACGTACTAAACAAAACTCTTAAAAACACAATACAAAAAACTATATTAAAAACACTTAAATTAAAATGACTCGTCCAACTACTCGGCGGTGGTTAGCATGCTTAGAGAAAACAATACTAAATACTAAACCTTTAAGCCGAAAGAGGAGAGGGGATTCAAGACAGTACTTAGGAATTTGCAATACGCCACTGACCTTGACGAACCTAAGAACGAGCTATCGCAACTAGGCTATGATGTTATTAATATCCACAATGTACGACAGAAACTCACAAAAACCCCTGGCGCTATTTTTTATAGAAATAAAAGTCAGTGCTTTAACTGTCAAAAATATGGTCATACAAGGAATTTCTGCACCAAAGACCCGATCTGTATGAAATGCGCCGGTAAGATCAAGACTATTGACTATAAATTAATAAGTGCCGGTTAAATTAAATGCGATCTTTGTGGTGGCTCACACACAGCCACTACAAGGGCTGCGAAGTTTATAAACACCTAAAAATTCAAAGATTTCCCTCACTCAGAGAGAAAAAGGAGGATTACCATCAATCAGTAAAACAGACATCAAACAAAGTTAAAATTGGATTAACGCACGCCCAAACTGTAGCAAGTAACCAAAAAAGTCCCACAAACCAAGAACAACCACAACAAAAAGATTAGAGACACAACAGAAACGAAACGAAAGCAACAAAAACGAACCCAACAAACACTAGACCAGTAAAAACGCAGAAAATTTGACGGAATTCTCAAACGATTTGGCGGAAATAAAAGATATAATAAAACAACTAGCGCAACAAATGAGTAATATGATGAACATCATGACAACACTATTGACAAAACTCGACAACAAGAATGGACACTAAAATAAAGATTTTAACTTTTAGTAATGCACTTAAAAACTTGCCCAGAATGTTTTTAAGTGCATTAAAACACAGGCGACACAACATGGAATATGGAAACAATGCTGACCACTTGAAAATCACTTAGAAGCATTCGTGGTTCTGCATAAGACACACACATGCACTCTTTTACCATAGATTGTATAAAGACCCACTTCAAACATAAGAAATGCAATTGTAATCAAGAACTCAAATAATAAAGATACATTTGCCGCTTGTTATCAAGCGCTTTAAACAAATATTAATCTTTTAATACTACAATTTCTACTTTTATAACCTAAAGAGTTTATAAAGCACATCGCAACACCTACTAGCAGGGAAGTATAGAACAACATCTGCCGAGCCCGCTAGTAAATAATAAAATTAATAATGGAAAAAATTTATTTTATTTGTAAACTCTATTCCTATGCTTTAAATTATTAATTTATTACTTATATTTTATTAGTTTCATCAGCACTATGCGCTTTACAGCAGCATGATGTGCTTAACCCTGAGTCGTGTTAAAGATTGCTTACTCTAGACTTACAAAACTACGCTTAGGCAAGTAAGTTTTTAGAAGCAAAGACGAAGTGAGATAATTAAAAATTACTGTTGTTATGGTTACTGACCTATGTGACTATTGAGCGGACAGATGAATAAAATAGAATAACGGAAATAAATAATTAAGGGACAGATAGACAAAATATTCTACTGTTATATTAACTTACATTTACATTTCTCTCTTTGACTTTTTTTCAAAAAAGCATAAGTTATTGGCTTATGTTATTTGTCTGCTACTAACATCGGGTTACCAGAGTAATCTGTGGACTACTGAACGCGAGCACTTGTCAATATATATTATTTCAAAGTAATTTGTATATATTTTTATGTATACGTTCTATTTGCTTTTTACTGCAAATCATTTTGAAAAACCAAATTAAGAAGAAAATTTATATAATGGCGGCCTTATTTCTGTTATTGTATGAACTTTATTTCATTAAATAAGGTAAGTAGCCAGGCAAACAAAAATATAGAAAAAAGTGAGTGGCTGTTGTGAAGTCGAAGCAAGCGCCGTTTCCCATGTTGCTGTGACCAACTTCTAATGTTCTTGACGCCAATTTGCGTGAAAAGGAATATCTGTATATTATCTTTGTTTTTGTTGTTTTAATTGTCGTCACCGATTTGTATTTTGATTGTATTGATGTTGTTGCCGGAATGATAGCGAAAAAGAAACATGTATTGATTTGGCGGGATTTTTTTAGTAAATATCACATGATATTTGTTATTGTAATTCCCACCTGCAACTTGCATTGGCTTTCGCGCAGTGTTTTAATGAATGAGAAACATTATTTTTATTCTTGTAATATCCGCCTTCAACTTGTATTTTTTTTGGCTATTTTTTTTTAATAAAAAGGAACATGACTTTTGTTCTTGTTCCGCCTCTCACTTCCATAGTTTTTAGCACAAAAAGGAGCATTTGTTGTGATTATTCATTGTGTTCACAAGTAAAAGAGAAGAATTTTAGAAAACTAATTCAAATAAGTGGGTGCTTAGAGAAAGTAAATGAAAATATTAAAAAGTGATAAATATTGAAAAATATAAATATATGAATATATATATTAGTGAACCCAAATCACTGCGAAGCTGCACAAGGCCAGCTATCGCAAATGGTGCCAGAAGTCGAATCTTGCTCGACGAACTCGCCTGGCTTGACGCGGAATTGCTCAACAACGGATCGTAGCACACTTTTTGCTCAGCCAACGGTGTGTCGATAATAGATCTCACCTTTCCCAGCGCCCCAGTGGCTCGCGCGTGTACATGAGCTGTCAGCACCATATATACACATTGACCACCAAGCGCTAATATACATCACGGAAGAAAGATCTAGGACACAAAGCGGTGCCAGCCTCTACAAGGTAGAATCGCTTGACGAATATATGTACCTAGAAATGCTGCGTGATCTCAAGTCAGCACCAGTGATGGCTAGCACGGTAACAGACGCATCAAGGAGGTCTGCATCAATGATTAAGAGGAAGACATCCCGTTGGCATCAAAAACCCGTCCATTGGTGGAATAGTGAGATATCAGCTGCTCGCAACGAAAGTATTGCTGCAAGGGGACTATACTCCAGGGCCATCGACACCACCAGATGTGAAGATCTCCGGATAAACTACAAACAACAGCGCAGAGCCCTCCAAAAAGCCATCCAAAAGAGCAAAACAACGTTTGGCGTTTTATGTGAATGAAATGAAAATACCAGGCGGCCAGGAAAAAAAGAAGGCATGATCACAAAGCAAAATCATAAAAAAATATTCCGAGTGATACACACAATAACAAACCAATACAATCTTACACACGCACAATACCTACACAACACAAATTTTCGGTTGTTTCAGCAAATAAAATACTTTTCAAAGTGATTGTCTGAATGCAGTGGTATACCTTTTTCCTTTGTCTTCCCTTATGTTCGGCAAAGGAAAAAACAAATGTCACAAGTGTTCCTTTTGCTGGTTTGATTTCGTTTTCACAATGTACACTTCTAGTTTTGCTGTTTGCCTGGTAGTAAAGGTACACGACACTAAAGACGCACACGTGCAAACGACATGACAACGAACAACCACGGATGACAACCACACACGCTCCATAGCAAATGAACATGACCACATTACTACAGACAACAACCAAAAACAACCACAGACAACAACTCCAAACGCTTTTTAGCGTTTTTTTTTTAAATTAGCATTATTCATCTTCGATTTTTCGACATATAACTGCAGCTGGTCGGTTGTGGTTGTTTTTGCGCAGAAAGTTTACTATTTTCTGAGATATTAGCGTATCGTACGTCTGGGAGACGTATCGTTATCTTTTGTGTAACATTTAGAAATTTTTTTTCGTTATGATATATTTTCCTTTCAGTTATAAAGTTTAAAGTTTATGTTTTTCGTTTAGTTAATTAAAAGTAATGGCCTTTTAACATAGTTCAAATGACATGAAAATTGTTGATATATCCCCGAAGAATTATAAAACTCCGCAACACGATCCGTTTGAATTACAATGTTTAGTTATGATGGCTAACTCTAACTCGTTTGTGATACAAGCCTAAGCCATCCAAAACAGTCTATTTGCTTTCATCCAATGATGAAGTAGGAAAAATTGTACTATAACCAAACAAAAGGCCGAGTAGATACGTTCGACTAAATGGGCTCGTTGATGTCCTGTTCAAGAAAAACCGAGAGGTGGCCTATGACAGTATTTTACAGAATGTTAAATATAGCATTTATTGACACCTATGTAATTTATTGGCATAATAAGAGGCCAGCTGATCAGAAGACTTTATGGCGATCTAACCGCCCCTTGGATGAAGAGTACACTTGAAATTATCTCGCTGCATAGGACACTGCGTACCAACATTGAAAATGCAACTCGCGATACTAATTGTGAAACAATCTTTGATGAGCCCTTTTCGCATACGAAGAATGTCAAAAGTGGTATGCCCTAAATGTTATATCGCTCTATGTGACGAACATAAAAATTTAATTTGCAATTCTTCCATGAAATCCTTCAAAATCTAAGTTTTTTGTTTTTATTTACAATTGTGGATATATATTGCCTTAAATGAAGTAAAAAGAAATAATAGTTTCAAGATTTTTGTACTGAATTTGCCTTTTTGAATAGACCTTATCTAATTTTCGTTAGTTTTTAAGAATTTAATTTAATTTCTTGATATTATTTAATTTAAGTCTAACTTTAAATTTGTTAATTTTTTGTTTAGAATTGAATAAATAACCGATCTCAATTTATTTCAACTTAATATTCCCCTTAAAAACGTCCTTAAATGGATATAAATCAGCATACGTCTCTTAACGTACGTCGTTATCTTTTCAAGTTAAAAATATTGTTATCTTTCTAGTATTAAATCAATTATAGTTATTTATTTAGCTACTTCTTAAGGGGGAAAAAAAAGCGCGTGCCCTCCCTCTTTTTGTTGTTTTCATTAGATATCACTCTGACGTCACTTTAAAAGTTCACTCTACCGAAACCAAAGATGTTTCCCTTAAAAAAAAAAACAATATTAGTGAGTATAATATATAAAATATATATTATATAAAAATAATATATAATATAGTATAGAAAAATAATAAATAAAATATACAAAGATTGTATTTTGCAATGGGTGGAAAAATATAATAAATAAAAATATATAAATATATATATAATGAAAATATAGTGCATAGTGAAGAATTGTCCAGGTGGTGATAGGTTTCCTTCCTTCAATGCGGTTGATGACGAAAAGTAGTGCGAAAATTTAAAAATCGACATCACACATTAAAGAGCCGCTCAACAAGTAAGGTGCGTAATTTACATTTTGAACTAGGCTGTATGTGTACAAAAATGTTATAGGTGAGAGAAATGCCCTCCAAGTTATGTTATTAATACACATTGATGGAACGAAGCACGAAACAGACCTTTCACCACCCTTGAGCTCACTGACCAAAAATATTAGAAAGTGCTGGATCCTTGTGTGTAATTCAACAAGGCCGCCCAATGTGATGTATGACCTAGAGATAAGAAATTAATTTTGTTAAGATATGCGGTATTGAAGAATATGTGAAGCAAGTACAACATTTTTTTATATGTAACAAGCACTTTCACTCATCTGATGTCATAAATACAAAGTTTTTGAAATAAGGTGCCCAGCCTAACCTATAATGATGCCAACAACATCAGCAGAAATAGAAAAGAGTGATGAACAATAAAATTACTCTACTGAACAGTTGGGCGAGATGAGTGACATAGACGTAGGGGTTGATACTATTGAAGCTTTCTCTGAATCGAAGCCGCAAAGGTTGTTTCTCTGAATTGCGAAATGTTCTGACGAAATGAAGTCTTTTGGAGAAAACGCTGTTTCGAGTACAAATGGGAAATTGAAAATTACATGAAAGAATTAAAAAAACAAGAAGAACAACTTATAGAAGGGTCAGAAACCGCGACTAAAACGGACTGATGAATGATCGCCTTCTAGAATATTAAAAGGCTTTAGTGCAAGTAAGCACAGATGTTAGGAACGAGGCTAACAAATATATAAATATATTGCTCAAAGGGAGACAAATATGATTTTCGGAGAACTGCAGAACTTAAACTTTATATCCTCTAAGGCGAATGCATTTATGCCGAAATCATGGAAATTTGACGTCAACCGTCTTATTATACCGGTTGAACCCAATTACGCGGCTTAAACCCGCTATAAATGATATATTAAAAAAAAATATACTAGCTACAATTACTAATATGCCAGAAGAACACAAATACTTCGTATTGATATTTCATAAATTGGTGAAAGGAAGCAGCATACGACGAATAAATGGTTTCGAGAAAAAAAACTAATGAGTTTGCAACATGTTCATTATGCTTTATAAAGTTTCGTGTGCTAGTATACCGCCAAAGTCGGCTGAAAAAAATTAATAAATTGCAATTGTTGCGGCCGTACGTCAAAGGTTGTTTATAGTTGCTCTTAAAGTAAATCTCTATATGGGGTTGGCTCTTGTATTCTCTTATATTCACGCATACATATAATTAGTTCTAAGGTGATGCGCTGTATAGGTTATAAGTTAGTTTCGTTGTATCTTGTGTCACAAGTCAAGTGTATTATTTTTTATTTTTTATTTCCCTTTCAAATGTGCCTGTCAACACAATTTGGACTCTAAGTACCATATATGGTTACTCCATACAATCGGATGTAAAATACAGGTGGTTTTAGATATATGTTTGTTAGGATAATTTTTGAGTAGTTCTAATACTAAATATATACATATAAACGCTTGCTTATACTTTTGCTACAATGATTTATATTTTATTTTAGATTAGATTAGGTTGACAGGCCTTGACCGGCGAAGTCTACGTCTTTGCTGGAGCTCGCGCAGAGGCAGTGTATTCACCTCGTTGTTAGTATGTTGGCTTATTTTTGTTTGGTATCTCCGACTTAAACTATTTATTTCTTCAGCCACTGTGGAAATCTGCAAGTCTCTGTGTATGTCGAAATTTGTGATATACCAGTCAGGGTTTGTAATTATGCGTAGAATTTTCGACTATTGTCTTTGTATTAATTGTAGATTTGTTCTTTTCGCAGACCCCCATATTTGAGCTCCGTATGTCCAGCTAAGTTTGATGATTCTTTAATATATTAATAGTTTTAGTTTCAGTGAGACTTTCGATTTTTTTTAACAACCACTGCAATTCATTTAGTTAAGTTTCATTTGGTTCCGTATTTTAAAAATATGATATTTCCATGTTAGTTTGCTGTCAAAGTAGATTCCGAGGTATATAGCTTTGTTTCCGATTGTTATATCTCTTCCGTCAATTTTTAGGTGAACTGGTCTATATTTTGTTTTAGTAGTGAAAATTACTTGAACTGTTTTTCTGTTGTTAATTTTTATTTTCCATTTCCGAAACCACTCTAGGGTTTTATTTAGGTTTTTTTGTAGAGTGGATGTTGCTGCATTAATGTGCGGATAGAAGAATGGTGTCGGTGTCGGCAAACGTAGCTATCGTTGTACCACCCTGTGTTGGTTGAGGTAGGTCTGCGGTGCAAATAGTGTAAAGGAGTGGCCCAAAAACGCTTCCTTGGGGAACTCCTATGCTTACCGGGAGTAGTTTTGAGTATTCTTTTTTATACTTAACATAAAAGTATGTGCGTTCTATATAGCTTGACATGGTCATACACATGGCGTATACAGCCCTCCGTAGGTCCTTACCTTTTTATTTGACATTCTAAAGCCTCAAGCCGTGTTTTTTGCGTTACAGTCTCCACCGACAATAAACAATAAAGCGTGGTGCGTGAAGAATTTTTTTCTTTCCCATATGTCGTATACATATGTCTTTACTTTTTATTAAGACTATTAGTACATTGTTTAAACGTTATTTTAGGGTTATAGTTAACTTATATGTGCAGATCACAAAAGTTTTCCATTTTTGTAAATGTAAGCACTGGTTTGTGCTCCCTGTTTCATACCGTGAACAGAACGAAAAACGCTGTGTTCTCCTTGAATTACAATTTATTTATGAATTATAAAATGTGCCTTAAGACGCGCGCGGAGTTAACAAAAGCAAGTGTGTAAACGTCGTTGGTTAGCAGAAGAAAGTAAAACAAGCTAAAAAAGGAAAATAGTAAAATAATAATATAAATTTAAATTAAATTAATACAATTATATACAAAAAAAAAGTAAAGTAAACATAAATGAAATTAAATATAAAATACAAAAATAAAAAACGTTAAACAAAAAAAAAAGAAGAATAAACTGGTATTGATATATGTGTTGTATATAGCTTAGAATTTATTCTACCAGATCCACTGGCCTTGTCCTCTATAACCTGCGTCTGCAACCAACATTTGAGAGTTGGGTAAGCTTCGTCTGGTAGATACGGCTTATTTTTGTAATCTCCTCCGTCACTGTTGAAATATTAAAATCACGATGCAGATCATCGTTAGTTATATACCATCCAGCCTTGGTGATCATACCAATGATTTTTGATTGTTGTCTTTGTATTATGTCTGTATTTGATTTTTTGGCCGTTCCCCAAATTTCTGCTCCGTACGTCCAGCTTGGTCTTATAATGGCTTTTCTAGATTAGTATTTTGTTTTCTAATGTTAATTTTGATTTGAGCAGCCAATATAATTGACTAATCCTCAGCTTGATTTGATCCCGTTTTTTAAGTATATGGTATTTCCAGTTGAGTTTGTTGTTAGTATATAATAAAATACCTAGGATTATATACTACATTTTCAATTTGTACGTCAGCTCCGTCAATTGTTATACGAGGTGGTGTGTATTTAGTTTTAGTTGTATATATAACATATACTGTTTTGATATTATTTACTTTTAATTTCCACTTTTCAAACCACCTTAGGGTAGTATCCAAATTCTGTTGCAGTTTGGATGTTGCTGTCTATGTGCGCTAAGTATTATAGTGTCATCAGCAAATGTGGCTATCATTAAAGCTTCGTCATTTGGTGTTGGTATGTCCGCTGTAAAGATAGTGTATAATAACGGTCCTAGTACACTTCCTTGTGGTACGCCTGTTTTGATTTTTCTTAATGTGGAATACTCATCTGAGTACTTAACGAAAAAATGTCTTTCTGTGATATAGTATACTAATATCTGTAGTAAGTTATGCGGAAATATATTGCGCAATTTGCTGATTAGTCCTTTGTGCCAAACTTTGTCGAATGCCTTTTCTACATCTAGAAAAACTCCTATACAGAACTTTTTGTTGTCAAGATCGTTTAAAATTTTATAAGTCACACGATGGATTTGTTGTATGGTCGAGTGTTTTCGTCGAAAGCCAAATTGGTGGTCAGGTATTATATGTTTGCGTTCTATAATAGGTAACAGTCTCTTCTCGAATATTTTTGACAGCACTGGAAGTAAGCTAATTGGTCTATATGATGCTGGATTATATACCTCTTTACCAGGTTTTGGAATGGCAATGACTTCAGCCACTTTCCACACTTTAGGAAAGTAATTTAATCTAATTATTGCGTTGAAAATATTACGTATGTATACCACTGCTTGAAGTGGTAGTTACCTTAAAATGTTTCCGTCAATTTTGTCATATCCGGGTGCTTTTTTGGGCTTTATGTCGTGCTGTATACATTTGAGTATTTCATTTGTGCATGTTTGTTTAAGGCGAGTTGGCTGGGGAGTGGCTCGAGTTTATATTACAGTCAACATCGTTTAGTGTTTCATCAGCAAATATTTTCTCATAATAATTCGCTAGCATTTTCGCCTTGTCTAGGTTCATTACTGCCCATGTTCCATTGTCAATAATCACTATCCATATTCTTTGAGTAATTTTCCCCAATTTAATTTGCCGGTAATCGAATATGATACAGTTTTAAATTTCTTAAAAGCCTTAAAACTAAATTTTTTACCTGCTGCGGATAGTGTATAGTTGTATTCTAAAGCTGTGTGCTAATGCTTTGCATAGACCAATCGGCAAACTGTTTATTTACTTCAATACCCCTGTTTTACTTATTATTTGGAAATAATTCGATTCCAAAGTTATTTGAACATACAATTACCTATCAGATTCAGCATTTCGTTCTTCCCTTGTTGAGTACTTCTCAACATGGGTTTACTAAAAAGCGGCCAACTACGACCACACTCGACCATACAACAAATCCATCGTGTGACTCATAAAATTTTAAACGATCTTGACAACAAAAAGTTCTGTATAGGAGTTTTTCTAGATGTAGAAAAGGCATTCGACAAAGTTTGGCACAAAGGACTAATCAGAAAATTCCGCAATATATTCCCGCATAACGTACTACAGATATTAGTACACTATATCACAGAAAGACATTTTTTCGTTAAGTACTCAGATGAATATTCCACATTAAGAAAAATCAAAACAGGCGTACCACAAGGAAGTGTACTAGGACCGTTATTATACACTATCTTTACAGCGGACATACCAACACCAAATGACGACGCTTCAATGATAGCCAAATTTGCTGGTGACACTATAATACTTAGCGCACATAGACAAGTAAACATAGCAACATCCAAACTACAACAGCATCTGGATACTACCCTAAGGTGGTTTGAAAAGTGGCAAATAAAAGTAAATAATACCAAAACAGTACATGTTATATATACAACTAAAACTAAATTCACACCACCTCGTATAAAGACTGACGGAGCTGACGCAAAAATTGAAAACGCAGTCAAATACCTAGGATTATATATTGATAACAAACTCAACTGGAAATACCATATACTTAAAAAACGGGATCAAATCAAGCTGAGGATTAGTCAATTATATTGGCTGCTCAAATCAAAATTAACATTAGAAAACAAAATACTGATCTACAAAGCTATTATAAGACCAATCTGGACGTACGGAGCACAAATCTGGGGAACGGTCAAAAAATCAAATACAGACATAATACAAAGACAACAATCAAAAATAATTCGCATGATCACCAAGGCTGGGTGGTATATAACTAACAATGATCTGCATCGTGATCTTAATATTCCAACAGTAACAGAGGAGATTACAAAAATAAGTCGTATCTACCAGACCAAGCTTACCCAACACCCAAATGTTGGTGTCAACCTACTACCAATACATGAACTACAATGCAGACGCAGGTTACAGAGGACAAGGCCAGTGGATCTGGTTGAATAAATTCGAAATTATATATATATCTCAATACCACTTTTTTTCTTTGCTTTTGTTTAATGTGTTTATTTTTGTATTTTATATTCTTATTACATTTATGTTTATTTTACTTTATTTTGCTCTATAATTGTATTAATTTAATTTAAATGTATATTATTTTTGTTACTATTTTGATTTTTTTCCCCTACATCCTTACAAAAATGGAAAACTTTTGTGATCTGCTCATATAAGTTAGCTATAACCCTAATATAACGTTTAAACAATATACTAATAGTATTAATAAAAAGTAAAGACATATGGGAAATAAAAAATAAATCTTAATAATATTACATTGTGTTTGCTTATAATATATAAAGAAGAAGAGTTCAGGCTATTTAAATCCTTCACAACTTAATTATGGATAGGATGGTGTTATTAGAAATTTATATTTTAACGAACAATTGTGAAGGCAAAAGTTAATAAAAACCATCCGATTTTTTAAAATTTTTTTAAATTTATTTTTATTTTATATAATTTTTATGTTTTTATTTTTTTTTAATACATACTACTAAATACTAGAACTTAACCTACGGACCAACTAAATCATTAATATTTAAGAATTCAGAGTATCTACATTTATCATTGACGTTTTCAGTGAGACGGTTTAGCCTGTCCCCAACCTGCTCGACATTAGCTATACTATGCACACTATTAGAAGAATGGTGCCAAGGAAGATTATAAATCATTTTCAGAACCATATTTTGAGAAATATGTAGGCTTTTGCACATGACAACGCGCAATAGCTTGAAATATTGATCTAAAAAGATACATTTTGTTTTCAATGTGCAATCGAGATTTTCTGTTAATGAATGGATATAAAATTCTTATGTGAGCGTTAACCTTATTGACGACGTAACCAATATGGTCTTTGAATGTAGTTTTGTCTTGTTTGTTTTTTTTAGTCTAAGATCATTCTCAGATATCTAACATAGTTTTCCCAGGGGACATCTATTCTATATAGCTTTATGTGGCTGGGTGGCTTATAAACGACTTTGCGTTTTCTATGAAGAGTTATGAAAGCCGATTGTAAGTTGAGAGAGATGTCGGATGCCAGTCTGCCCGAACAAATAATGGCTGTATCATCTGCAAATATTGATGAGGTGCAATCATAGGGAGGTGGGAAGTCGGAGTTGTAGTTGTTGTAAGACAACGGCGACAAGCAAGAGCCCTGTGGGCAACCTGCCTCAATAATGGTGCGGTTTGAATGCGCACAACCAATGTGTACGGGAAACGAACGGTCGCTTAAATAGCTATGGACGATATTAATCAGTTCCAGAGGGAAATTTAACTGAGCCAACTTGAAAATAATCCCATTGCGCCACACTGAGTCGAAAGCAGCTTTGATGTCTAGCAAGATCATGCCTGTGGAATTACCATTCTAAAAGTTCTGCCTAGCAATGTTCTTAATTCGGACTAGAGGGTGAATAGTGTTGTGTTTTTTACGAAAGCCAAATTGCTGACTTGGGACAATTTCGTTATCGTTAACAAATGAGGTAAGCTTGTCCTTGATAACTTTCTCTAAGATTTTGCTCACTGAGGACAGCAAACTGATTGGTCGAAAGGAGGATAAGTTTTCCAGACCAGTAGAAAATAACTAAAAAAATAACTAAAACGAAGATAGGCATTTATAACAATAGTTAGAAATTGCATCGCACTACGTGGAAGCGCTTTCAGATATAGGTTGTCAATCTCGTCTAGTCCAGGAGCCTTATTCCTCTTTAGGTTTTTCATTATATTTGAAATTGTGGCTGTACTGATGAGGTAACTATCATCGGCTCTGTTGGGAGCCGAATTTAATGCATTTACTCAAGTTCTAACATCAGCCTTAGTGGCTGGGTCACTCAGTAAATTGGAGCAAGAATTGTTACTATGGAAAGATTGCACTAAGGCATCACATTTTTGCTCGGTTTTGGTGTAGTGAATTGTTCCACTCACCAAAGTAGGGATGATTAAGATTTTTTTCTTTATTACTTTTGTTCCAAAAGGGAGAAGAACCTTTGTCAAGAGAAGCTAGAAGTACATTGCACGAATAATTACGAAATTTGGAGATATCGTTTCTAATACGGTAGTTTAACGATTTAATTGCAACCAGATCAGCGGTGTTATTATATCGTTGCCATTTTCGGCGGTAATGGTTTCTAAGTTGAATTAAGGATCTAATGTATTGATGCAGAAGCTTAGGATTAAATTGAGCTCTAATCTTTGGAGTGCTTACAAATTTTGCCTCTGCCAGAACCCTGTTAAACTCAAAAATCAAACATATATTGGTTTGGCGCGATTTTTTAATGAATGGGGAATTTGATTTTTGTCATTGCAATTCCCACCACCTACTTGTATTGGTTTTGGTTGGATTTTCAATGAATAAAAAACATTGTTTGTAGGTTCCTTGGCGCCTGCCAAAATTTTGCCAATTAGTTGAAATTTTCTAGAGAAATAACTAAAATTCATTAAAAATGTTTTGCACTAGATATATCGAAAAATCGAACTTGTATAAAGCTAATTCTACCTTGACCTCCAGGCAAACAGAAAAAAGACGAAGAAACAGCAAGTGTTACATGTCAAAACGAAATGAAACCAGTTGCTCATTGCGAATATCAGGAAAGACAAAGAAATAAATGTTGCCTTTGACCGCCCAACAACAAAGCGTGTGGCATTTGTTTTTTTCTTATTTGCCGAACATAAGGGAAGACAAAGAAAAAAGATATGCTTGTGTGAATGAATATGTATACTTTTTGCGTGCACGCAAATTTGAACTCAAGGACGAAACACAAGCTCGGAAACTGACCTCTGATAAATTTGGTTCGACAATCGAAAATGGACTTGTGGACTGTGTTGTGAATTGGGGTGCTTGCGGGATTAAAAATTCCTCTTTTTTGCTTCGATCGTCTTCTATGCCCTTTGTGTGAGTTAGCAACTGTGTTTTTTCTACTGCTGACAAGGAAAGAAGTCGTGAAGTGTGAAGTGGGGTGCGGGAATAAAAATAGATTTGGCTGGACTCGACAAGAACTTGAAATCAAAAATCAAGAACAAGCCAATATTTCAGTGTGTTGTGTAGGTACGCTGCATGTACGAGATTGTGTTGGTTTTCTTTGTTTCTCTTGAGTGGAAATGTGTTAAGTTTGAGTGTGTTGTGTAGGTATTGTGCGTGTGTAAGATCGTATTGGTTTCTTATTGTGTGTATTACTCGGAATATTTATGTATGATTTTGTTTTGTGTTCATGCCTACTTTTTTTCCTGGCCTCCTGGTATTTTCATTTCATTCATATAAATAAATATAGGCGAAATGCCATGCAGCCCTTACTGATATGGGCTCGATTTGGTTTGTAGTTCAAAATTAAAAAAAATTATCACAACTTGCTTAGTATTCTCGAACACCTTGCATATAAAGAATTTTAAAAAAATCAAAGAAAGAAGACGATGATTCGCGAGTCGCGTGTTGAACTGCGAGGTCGTGCGCTTAACTCGTGTGCGTGAATCTATATAAACAATTAACTTACATATATGGACAAGTCCACAAAAATGACACAAAATGAAGTTCTTAGTGTTCAACTAATTGTATTATATTTATTGTGTCCATAAGGGGCATTCGACAAATTTTTATAAGTGACGCTATATTGCCTGTGCAGGCTTAGCACATGTGCGATAAAAGCTATACCAACAACAACGTTCATATCAATGAGTCTCACAGTAGTTCTTCATCTCCCTATCTATCAAGCTACCAAAATGTGGCACCTCCGAACGTTCCCGGCAGCACTGACCAAGTCTGCACAGCTAACAATAACTGCTTCATCCCAGGCTAAAACACTGTTAACCGCAGCCTTGCACTGGATGTCACTGTTAAGCCATCTCTATCTGCAACACCTGTCAATTATAACCAACAAATGTTTATTTTGCAATACTCACTACTTCTGTGCACACGACCACAGATGTTCTAACCACAACTACTACCCCTACAACAACAGCGCCTATAATGATATCTGAGCAGCAATATTACTCAACTGCTACTGACAGTTTTCATGTGCGCTGCTTTCAAACAAAACCAGTAAAGCGAAGGATTAATAAGACACTATCTCCACTAACTGCTAAGCGTCCAAATCAACGTAGTTACAGCTCAGAGAATGCCATAATGACGGCTCAAACAGGCAGTCATAGGAAATGATCTACTAATCGTTTAATTGTTCTGGCTTCTGCAACTAATGAGGACACGGATGATGCATCCGAAGCTGACAATATGTCGCTCAGCCCCGTTGACTCTCTTTTTCCGCTACCAAACATATCTGCAGCACGTGGGCACAAAATCAGCTCTACTTAATTTAACACAGGCGCGGATGCGTGCTCTGCCGCTGCTGTCAATTCAAACGCTTCACCATCCTCTGCCACCGTTATAAATTCAGACGCTGCATCATCCTCTGACGCCACTTCAAGTTCAGATGCTGCAACGGCTTCTAAGGGTGCTAATTTTCACGGAAACCTATGTAATAACTTTTCGTGGAGTTAAAAGTTACCAGCATTTGCAAAATACGCTCAATACCTTTGTCGACTTAGTCAATATTGATACAACAACTTCTGTGGGAAGCGTTACTAGGTTATATGCCAAGGATCGGGACACCTACCGCGTGATCCAAAGTAACGTTGACAAACAGTGTCGAATATTACACCTACCAATTAAAAGAAGAAAATCCTTACAAAATCTTTGTTAAGGGCCTGCATTTCGACACACCACCTGATCAAATCAACTACTATCTCAAGAAATTGGGTCATAAAACTTCAAATGTGCACTGCCCCATAAACCGCTCCGGATTACCTATGAGTCTCTTCTTTGTTAACATTGCTCCTGGCAGTAATAAAGATGAGCTTAAAAACATTAGTAAACTATTTGGTCACAGGGTTAAAATGGCGGAGGCTCGTAAAAAAGAGGATGTGAAGCAGTGCCGTTGAGACTTGGACACACTGCCAGCTATTGCAGACAAACTCCGACCTGTGTACGTTGTGGCGCTGAACACAAATCGGCTGACTTCATATGCCCGATAACTGATCCCACAACATGTGGTAATTGCGATCAGGAGCAACCTGCAAATTATAAAGACTGCCCTGCGTAAATCAACTATATCAAATGAAAGAAGATCCCACACCTGTGCAAACCAGAATCCAGCGTTCTCAGCATCAGTCTACTTTTGTGCAACCTAATGGACCTCTGTAAGCGGAATTGGCTGCAGGCAACCGATCTAATGCGACTCATAACAAACAACCGCAGCAGCCGCACAACCAATCTTCACACATTACCACACAGCTAAACAACGTTGCCAACGCTCTCAGCTCGCTGCTGGTGTCCTTCAACTCTCTCAACGAGTCGATCAGATGTTTGGTGTCAATGCAGGAGCAGATGACCCGTATGCAGTCCCAGATTCAGGGAGCTGCTCACTGCGCGTCATTCCAGTAGACTCCACATCCAATAAGAATAATGTGTTGGAACGCCAGAAGAAAATCCAACAAGATCCGAGAACTTGAGTGTTTTGTACAGCTGCATGATAACCAGTAAGTTATCTTACTGTCCCAAACGTGGTTGACTGGCTCAGAATCCCCCAAGTTATACGGCTACTTATTATACGCAGCAAACTCACCAGACTCACTTACTCGAAAAGGGGGTTCTGCAATTTTAATCATAAGAGACATTCAGCCCTTTGCAACTGCCCCGCAATGAACCAACTGCTCTCAAGTTGCCTCAGCGATTGTCTCCACCGTCGCGCGCAACGTCGAAATCGGTGCGGTTACTGCCCGCCTCGTGCTGTCTGGACCACCAATGTAGTCAACAGTCTAATTGGTTTTATGGACAGAAAATTTCTACTATGCAGAGACTGGAATGCTCACCATCAACTCTAAGGATCCGCCCGCTCTCTGGTTGATCAGCCTCTTGCAGCATCTATTAGCATCTTACCTACTGACACCCCAACCAAATACCCAACTGCACAATCACAGCGCCCATCATGTCTAGACGTCGGCCTTTACAGACACATTCCGCACTGCCAACTAAAAATGTCTAATCGCACTGACTTAAGCTATGATCATCTTCCCTTAATAATCTCGTGTAACACTTCTGCCAGATGTTTCTCGCAAGCGCCTCATTAGTAAAGACACAAATTTGGAGAGGGACATGGTACCGTGGAGCAGCTGAACAGAACCAACACCACATACTAAAGTCTTTTGACAGGAAGAAATTCTGTAATGCGGTATTCTTAGATGTCGCTCAGGCATTTGGTCGCGTATGGCACCAGGGGCATACGACTGCGTCGTATCCATTGGTTATTAGGTAGCCGACTGTCCTTGCAGAGCAAAAGAACGTTCTACATACAAACTGTCGCGCCGATATGGGAATACGGCATATAAATATGGGGAACGGCATCTAGGACTCACTGTACAAAACTTCAAAAGTTTTAAAATAATAAACTACGAACAATCACCGGCTGTCCTTAGTACGTCAGGAATGGCCGTATACACCATTATCTTAACATAGCCCTAGTTGAGGACGAAATAAATCTACACACAGGCAGATATAACAACAAATTAAGAAATAATGCAAACAGATTGTCCACTCCACACCTATACATCGGCTGAAAAGACGGCATTGCAGACAACTACTGTCATAATCTTAAGATATAGACGTGTAAATAAAATATAAATTCTGTATATAAATATTATTATTAGTTATATACCTAATATTAAGATTTATATATGTAAATAATTCTGTATATAATTACCATATACCTGGTAGTAGTAGCTATGTACCTGACGATTTTAAGTATACGAGCTGCCTAATGGGGTGTCTGTCTCCTGATCGGAAGCAGTAATAAAATTTTAGAAAAAAAAAAAAAGAAGACAGGGTATCTGATTTTTGTTTTTATTGTGTCTTTCTCGGGTTTTTTTAAATTACTTATCATTTAATATTTTCCCCTTTTACGGCATTTCGACGTCCAGGCACTTGCTCGCTGTTTAGCAGAATATTCTACCCTACATAAGCTGGGTAGAAATCTGTTTACAAGATTGGACAAGAAATCTGTTTAACTACGAAAAACTTAATTTAAGCTGTTGGCTTCTGACGGGTCTCTCCCGCCTTTTTTTAAGGGAGAAATGTAACCTCTATATGAATGTATACACTTTGTCTTAATAAGTAAAGAGAATAAATTGTATATAGAATAATCTGTATAAAAGGATTTTTGTAACGCGAGGGCGTGTTAATTTCAGTATGGCCGTGTCGGAGTGTAAAGAAACACACATACGTGGTGTCCGTTATTTCACTATTTTTACTAATGTGTCATCTTTGACTTTCAATTGTGGTCCTCTACATTAACAGAATTGTTGGCTATTTAATTTAAGCAGCGTAACATATTGCTGTTGGTTTGCTTGGTTTGCATAAACAAATTGGGCGGGAATGTGATATTCAAAGAAAATAAATACACAAGAAAATCATAATAAAAACAAAATCAGAAAAAACACACACAGTCTTCTTTGTTTGATTTCTTTTCAAAGTTCTTTATTTGTATGGTCTTCCAGAATGTTAAGCAAATTGTGTTGAGCTTTCTTAATTTTTTATGAAATCGTTCTTTAACAAACGAAATCGAGCCATAGCTGCCTTGTATTTTGCCTATATTCATTTATATGAATGAAATGAAAATACCAGGCGGCCAGGAGAAGAAGAAAGCATGATCGTAAAACAAAATCATACAAAAATATTCCGGGAGATACACACAATAAGAAACCAATACAATCTTATACACGCACTATACCTACACAACACACTCAAGTACAGTGAATGCACATTCATTGAACAGCCAAAGAAACCCAAGTGAAATTTCTAACTACCGTCGAATTTCCATAGGTCGAACTTTTATAACTCGAATACCTTCATCACTCGAATTGAGTGCCTTTACATACAATATGTCTTCCATATCTCGAACATCCAAATAACACGAAATTTTGTTATGCATTATGGTGATTGGAGATTTGGAAGTTTGACTGTACGAGAAATACGCACAGTCCGCAAAGTTCTAGTCTCAATCGCGCAAAACAAATTTCGTTATCCGTACTTTGTGTTGTGTTCTTTCCTCTTATTTCCTTGTGATTGTCAATAAGGAAAAAAGCAAAATGGTCTATACTATGTTATTGCGTGAGCGTAGCAAACAATTTCTCCCTCACGCGCCCACTTCACAACACAGTCATAAACTAAATTTTTGATTGTCGTACCAAATTTATCAGAGGTCAGGCCTCGATCGCGTATTTCGTGTTGAGTTCAAATTAGCGTGCATGCAAAAAGTATACAGGCATATATGTTTTCTTTGTCTTCCCTTATGTTTGGAAAATAAGAAAATAAAACAAATGTCACACGCTTTGTTGTTGCGTGGTCAAAGCCAAATTTTATTTCTTTGTCTTTCCTGATATTCGCAATGCGGAGCTGGTTTGATTTCATATTAACATGGGACACTTGCAGTTTCTTGCTGTTTTTTATCTGTTTAGCTGGTAGTAAAGGTAGAATTAGCTCTATTCAACTATTTTTTTGACATACATAGCGCAAAATATGCATTTTAAATTAATTTTAGTTATTTATTGAATTATTTATTTCTTTATTTCTAATAGCCCAAACAAATACCGTATTTTATTCATTAAAAGTCCCACCAAAATCAATACAAGTAATTGTGGGATTTGTAATAAAACAAATCTTGTTCCTCATTCATTAAAAAATCGCGCCAATACAATACATTTTCCTTTTCCGCTATCAACAATAATCAAAATAAGAATGGGTGACGGCAATTAAAACAACCAAAACCAAGGTGATATACAGAAATTCCTTTTCAAGCTAATTCGCGCCAAGAATTCCCGTTCAGTAATTAGCAGAATGACGTTGCTAAATAGCGGCCTGTGCTGCTACTTCGATGTTAGTAGCACAAAAGTAATATATTCTTAGAGCTTTAACTTATTCGAAAAAAGTTTAAAAAGCTTTTGAGAGAAAAGTAACCTCTATATGAATGAACACTCTTTGCCTGTAACGCTGACGAATTTGCAAAAGTTCTACAAAGCAGCTATCAAGCAGCTTGTTTTTTTTTCTTTTTCTTTTTCCTTTATATTTAATTTTTCTGTTATTATTAGAACAACTTAAATTAAATTGTATATATAAAAATTAACAAAACAACTTAAATAATAAGTGGGGAAATGATTTAATAATAATATTATAAGGATCTAATAGGGAGATCGACAGGGTGCGATCTTCTCAGCCGTCTGGCCCCCCTAACTCCTCCAATTCTGCGTCGCTTTATAAGGCGCCTTGCTAGTTTATTTGGATGATTTTTTAACCTCTCTATATATTTTTTGGCCTGACGATTTATCACATCGCCAATTTTCGGTATTTTTAACTCGTTTTCAAGGTCCGCCGTTCGCATGAACCAAGGGGCACCAGTAAGCATTCGCAATGTCTTGGCCTGCAGTACTCTCACCTTCGTAATGTTTGACCTCGCTGCTATGCCATACACCTGCAAACCGTATCGTCAAGCAATAGCAATTATGGTTTTATAAATGTTCACCTTATTTCCCAATTTCCCAAGGAATTTATTCCTGCTAGTTAAAAGCCAATGCAATTTACCAGTCCTCTGTATTAAGGATTTCGTGATACTTGAAATATGCGTCTTGAAAGTTAGCCGCCTATCCAAATACACACCCAGGTATTTATAACCTGAATGGTGTTCCATAAGCTGGTTTCCAATGAAAACTTCCGGACAGAAATCCGGCCGTAAGGGGTACGTCACATTGGCACATTCGTTTTTGTTAATGCAAATGTTCCAACGTCGTGTCCAGTTTTCAAAAATATGCAGGTATTGCTGCAGTGAGTCCGTGGCTTCGTAAATGCACTTGTTTCTGACGAGGATGGCCATCCGCCTATCCAAATACACACCCAGGTTTTTATAACCTGAATGGTGTTCCAGAAGCTGGTTTCCAATGAAAACTTCCGGACAGAAATCCGGCCGTAAGGCGTACGTCACATTGGCACATTCGTTTTTGTTAATGCAAATGTTCCAACGTCGTGTCCAGTTTTCAAAAATATGCAGGTATTGCTGCAGTGAGTCCGTGGCTTCGTAAATGCACTTGTTTCTGACGAGGATGGCCATATCGTCTGCAAACGTGGCAATGATCAGAGGATCCAGAGGATCTTTCAGTGGTATTTCTGACCCAGTGGGCATGCCGTGCGTGAACAGGGTATAGAGTGTAGGCCCCAAAACGCTACCCTGGGGGACACCTGCGCAAATAGCCTTGATGCTAGATTCCACACCATCCAGTACCACTGAGAAGGTCCTATTCTCAAGGTAGCTGCGCACGATTAACCAAAGTTGAGGCGGCAAGAGATTCTTGAGCTTACTGAGCAGCCCGTCATGCCAAACTCGGTCGAAAGCCTGCTTTATGTCAAGATACGCCCACCACGTACTCCTTAGTCTCAAATCCTTTGAGAATAAAGTTAACCACCCTATTCATCTGCTCTGGAGTTCCGTGAGATTTACGAAAGCCAAATTGAAAGGGAGGAACTATTTGCTTTACCTTTTTTAAGTCCAGGATCCATGTCAGCAAACAGCGTTCAAACAATTTTGCTACAGTGGGTAGCAGGCTAATTGGCCTGTAGAAATCTAAGGTGTAAGGGCTCTTGCCGGCCTCATGCAAATTCTCGCCCTCTTCCCCTGTGTCGGCACATATCCTAATCTCAGCACTGAGTTAAAAATGAGGACAAGAAATAGCACAGCTCTTAGCGGCATTGCCTTAAGTGTAAAGTTGTCCAGCCTATCTTCACCTGGAGCCTTTTTAGTGTTCAACCCTTTAATGTGTGCTGAGACTTCCTCGGCTGTAATGGGTGCAACCGGGAGGCATAATTGGCCGGCGCTTTCAAGTCTCATATGGATCTGGCGAACGCTGAGTTCTGAGCTGGTATCAAATGGCTGAAATCGAGCTTCCAATTCCTCGGACTCGGCTCTCTCGCTTAAAGATCTAGCCCAGGATCCGTCAGCCTTCTTGATTGGAAATTTTGGGGTTACTTGTTGTTTATACCTTCTCGCCAATTTCCACAAGGAGTGCTTTGTGGGGTCATCGGGGGAGACATTTGACAAAAACCTGTCAGTTTCTTCCTGTTTATGCAGCGTCAGCAGCTTTTTGACTCTATTCGACACTCTACGAAAAACCCTGTCCACAATAGGGTCGCGGGTACGACAAAACTGTCTCCTAAGTCTCCTCTTAATAAGCAGCAGTGCTTCAATAGCTGGGGGAAGTCCAGAACGCACTCTTGAGCCATGTGGTGGATTTAAGGGGGCGGCAATGAGATCAGCTGAGTGCACCTTATTTAGAAAGATCGAGTGCGCGTCTTCAATGTCTTCGGGCATCAGGATTTCCAAGTTTAAATTTAGAGATTCATCCAGATCTCGGCGAAATGCAGCTAACTCAGTTCCAGGTAGCAGCAGTCGACCTTTTATTGTTTTGATCTTCGGAGTAGAATCAAAATCAACCACAAGGGGGAGATGATCAGAGGAGAGTTGATACTCAGTCCTGATAGACAACTCGTCTGAACGCAGCCCATTATAAATGAAGAAATCAATAGCGCTGGGTGTGTGTCTTTGGGCGTACGGGAAATGGGTCGCTTGACCAGTTGCCAGGATTTGAGCTGTTGAGTTTTGCACAACTTCCTGTAAGCAGCTACCCCTTGTATCCGCTCTAATGTTACCCCATAATCTGCTTTTGGCGTTAAAGTCTCAACCTATGAGAAACATTCTTCCTAGATTGTGTAAAATATCTTCGAAGTCTAGAGATGACCAATTAAGATGCGGAGGTAGATATAATGCAGAGACTATTAACTCGCCCCTACTGGTTAAATTCTGGATGATGGCCATCTGTAATTTCGCTGTTCTCACTGGCTCTTGTAAAGAATAGCAGATTTCTTGCATAATAAGCACAGCCGCTCCTCCTCTATGCCTGTTGCTGGGATGGTCTGCCTTTTGAATGTTGTAGCCAGGTATAAAGATCTGGACTCCAGTTTGCAGCTATGTCTCAGTGATGAGCAACACATCAATGTTATGGGCGGAAAGGAAATACTTAAGCTCCTCAACATGCCCAGAAATTCCATGAGCATTCCACAATCTGAGTGGACGGGGCATCATTTATGGGCATTCACGAAATTGAGGCATAATTGTTTAAGGAACTGATTGCTCTCCTTCAGTTCATTAAACATTAATGTAATTGTGTCAACTTTAGCTGTGAGGGCTGTTATTGCAGCCTCTAACCTGCTAATGCTCTCAGTGGTTTGTGGCAATTGCTGTAGATGCACAGCTCTGTTGTTAACATTGCAAGATCTCTTCGGAGGATTAGTTATATGCAAACCAGCACATAGTGTGTCTGCATATGAGGTGTCTCCCTTGACCATTACCGCCGGGACGTAACTCACTTTTCTCATAGAATCTTCCCTGTTGCTGCCACGCGCCGAAATTGATATATTGGGTTTTAGGCTGTTTAATTTCTTTTTGAAAACTCGGCAGACATTACTCCAAGCAGCATGTTTCTCACCGCAATTTAAGCAGCAAAGGTCCTCCACAGCCAAACATTGGGTGGTTATTGCCCCATGTATTCATTTTCTATCACGTGCAATCTAAGAAGTGGCCTAAAATTGCCTTGAAAAAAGTATTTCGACAAAATATTGTTGATCAGATAAAAAGGTTTACGAAAAAAATTTACAAAAATTAAGACATAGCTTAATAGGAAATGACAATAATAACTTTTATAGTCGTCGTTGCATTGATTTAACCAAATTTTCGAGTATTTGGGAAAAATGTCCATCCAAAGGTTTTCGATCTCATCGATTGTCTCCTCACGTGTTCTTGTCAAACGTGGACTTCCCTTTCCCTTTATAAAAGCTCACTCAATTTCAACAACATTTAAATTGGGGCTGTGAGATGGCCAATCCAATGTAGTTACTTCCGAATCCCATAGAAAATTGGTAATCATCTTGGCTTTATGACATGGATAATCTTGTTGCAAAACAAATGACTGTCCAATCAATTTGTCACGCGTTTGATAATTTAAAATATGTAAATACTAATCGTGATTCATTGCTACATCGATTGGTACCAAATCCGATGATATTAAAGCAAACACATCTCCAAAACATGACCGCCATGGGCTACTCCTACACACACAGGTGCCACTTTTTTTTTTTGTACTTCCCAAGGGATTCTGCAGAAAATTTTTTTGTTTGGGCATGTTACTAAAATGAGCTTTCATCAGTCCACAATACTTGCCACCAATATGTTGGAGGATGAATTATACATTTCTGAGAAAATTCAACGCTCTTAAGTTTTTTTTTCGTGAAATTTGAGGTATTTAATAATTTATTTTTTTTTCCGGCACATTTCAATTGTTTACTTTTTATTCAATTGTTTCAGTTTTTGGGGTTTTTAATTGATTGTCCTTCAATTTCTCCACAATTAAACGGTTTTCTCCTTTGGCTGTCTTGCGTTGTCTCTCTGGACCTCGCAATGTACTTAAGGACTTGCTTCTGTTGTGGTTATTTATTTGATAATATATTTGATGAGGCACTTTAGTTTACTTATATATTTATAGAAATATCCTCAGCACCATCTCTTTCTGACAGCCAGGTTTAATTCTGAAGTTTTCCCCATTTTATGAAATAAATGTTAATGGAAGTTATTAAAATGAATAAAACTGTATGAAACATATAACTAGAAGACACTAAGCTCCATTTACATTAACAATCGTTTTATTCCATTTTTTTTATTCTTCCTTCTCTCTTTGTGTTTCAATTGGTAGGTTTTTAGCTTAATGGAACCTTCTATTCAATTTTCCTTGTTTTTTACATCAATGATTTCGCTCATCTACATACAGCATACATATCAAAATCAATTTAATTACAAAACTTTAGACTTACGGTGTCGAACGTGACAAACTCCAAAGAGCTGCAAAAAAAAAATATATTTATAAATGAAAATGAAAAATTACCAACTGATGCTTACTGTATATAATAGTGTTATTATATACCAATTCTATTTGTACCAATATTTTGATCCACTTTTCGTAAATATTTTTGCGCTACTGATAACAAATGCTATTTTCGGTGTTGAACGTAATAGTAAAATTAGCAGTAAATATAATAAAAAATTTAACGTTAACCAATACTCCTTTTGTATCATCTCACTTATTTAAGAATACTTATGCTCTAAGATTTCGTAAAATAAACTTTTTACGTACGCCTGACTCTCTTTACGTATACACTGTAAAAAAATTAATATTTTGTTTATTGCCATATTTATATATTTTTTTATTTTATTTATTTATTTCCCTTATATTTAATTTTTCTGTTTTTATTAGAACAACTTCAATTAAACTGTATATACAAAAATTAACAAAACAACTTAAATAATAAGTGGGGATATAGTAAAGTGTAGATATAATATTAAAAGGATCTGTTGTGGAGGTCGGCAGGGTGCAATCTTCTCAGCCGTCTCGCTACCCTAACTCCTCCAATTCTGCGTCATTTTAGAAAGCGCCTTGCTAGTTTATTTGGATGATTTTTTAACCTCTCTATATATTTTTTGGCCTGACGATTTATCACATCGCCAATTTTCGGTATTTTGAACTCGTTTTCATGGTCCACCGTTCGCATGAACCAAGGGGCACCAGTAAGCATTCGCAATGTCTTGGCCTGCAGTACTCTCACCTTCGTGATGTTTGACCTCGCTGCTATGCCATACACCTGCAAACCGTATCGCCAAGCAGGAGCAATTATGGTTTTGTAAATGTTCACCTTATTTCCCAAGGGCAATTTATTCCTGCTAGTTAAAAGGCAATTCAATTTACCAATCCTCTGTCTTAAGGATTTCGTGATAGTTGAAATATGCGTCTTGAACGTTAGCCGCCTATCCAAATACACACCCAGGTATTTGTAACCTGAATGGTGTTCCAGAAGCTGGTTTCCAATGAAAACTCCCGGACAGAAATCCGGCCGTAAGGCGTACGTCAGATTGGCACATATGTTTTTGTTATGCAAATGTTCCAACGTCGTGTCCAGTTTTTAAAAATATGCAGGTATTGCTGCAGTGAGTCCGTGGCTTCGTAAATGCATTTGCTTCTGACGAGGATGGCCGTATCGTCTGCAAACGTGGCAATGATCAGGTCCAGAGGACCCTTCAGTGGTATTTCTGACCCAGTGGGCATGTCTTGCGTGAACAGGGTATAGAGTGTAGTCCCCAAAACGCTACCCTGGGGGACACCTGCGCAAGTCGCCTTGATGCTAGATTCCACACCATCCAGTACCACTGAGAAGGTCCTATTCTTAAGGTAGCTGCGCATGATTAACCACAGTTGAGGCGGCAAGAGATTCTTGAGCTTACTGAGCAGCCCGTCGTGCCAAACTCGGTCGAGAGCCTGCTTTATGTCAAGATACGCTGCCACCACGTACTCCTTAGCCTCAAATCCTTCGAGAATAAAGTTAACCACCCTATTCAGCTGCTCTGAAGTTCCGTGAGATTTACGAAAGCCAAATTGAAAGGAAGGAACTATTTGCTTTACCGTTTTTAAGTCCAGGATCTGTGTCAGCAAACAGCGTTCAAACAATTTTGCTACAGTGGGTAGCAGGCTAATTGGCCTGTAGGAATCTAAGGTGTAAGGGCTCTTGCCGGCCTTATGAATCATGCAAATTCTCGCCCTCTTCTACTCTTTCGGCACATATCCCAATCTCAGCACTGAGTTAAAAATGAGGAGGAGAAGTAGCACAGCTCTTAGTGGCATTGCCTTAAGTGTAAAGTTGTCCAGTCTATCTTCACCTGGAGCCTTTTTAGTGTTCAACCCTTTAATATGTGCTGAGACTTCCTCGGCTGTAATGGGAGCAACCGGGAGGCATAATTGGCCGGCGCTTTCAAGTCTCATATGGATCTGGCGAACGCTGAGTTCTGAGCTGGTATCAAATGGCTGAAATCGAGCTTCCAATTCCTCGGACTCGGCTCTCTCGCTTAAAGATCTAGCCCAGGATCCGTCAGCCTTCTTGATTGGAAATTTTGGGGTTACTTGTTGTTTATACCTTCTCGCCAATTTCCACAAGGAGTGCTTTGTGGGGTCATCGGGGGAGACATTTGACAAAAACCTGTCAGTTTCTTCCTGTTTATGCAGCGTCAGCAGCTTTTTGACTCTATTCGACACTCTACGAAAAACCCTGTCCACAATAGGGTCGCGGGTACGACAAAACTGTCTCCTAAGTCTCCTCTTAATAAGCAGCAGTGCTTCAATAGCTGGGGGAAGTCCAGAACGCACTCTTGAGCCATGTGGTGGATTTAAGGGGGCGGCAATGAGATCAGCTGAGTGCACCTTATTTAGAAAGATCGAGTGCGCGTCTTCAATGTCTTCGGGCATCAGGATTTCCAAGTTTAAATTTAGAGATTCATCCAGATCTCGGCGAAATGCAGCTAACTCAGTTCCAGGTAGCAGCAGTCGACCTTTTATTGTTTTGATCTTCGGAGTAGAATCAAAATCAACCACAAGGGGGAGATGATCAGAGGAGAGTTGATACTCAGTCCTGATAGACAACTCGTCTGAACGCAGCCCATTATAAATGAAGAAATCAATAGCGCTGGGTGTGTGTCTTTGGGCGTACGGGAAATGGGTCGCTTGACCAGTTGCCAGGATTTGAGCTGTTGAGTTTTGCACAACTTCCTGTAAGCAGCTACCCCTTGTATCCGCTCTAATGTTACCCCATAATCTGCTTTTGGCGTTAAAGTCTCAACCTATGAGAAACATTCTTCCTAGATTGTGTAAAATATCTTCGAAGTCTACAGATGACCAATTAAGATGCGGAGGTAGATATAATGCAGAGACTATTAACTCGCCCCTACTGGTTAAATTCTGGATGATGGCCATCTGTAATTTCGCTGTTCTCACTGGCTCTTGTAAAGAATAGCAGATTTCTTGCATAATAAGCACAGCCGCTCCTCCTCTATGCCTGTTGCTGGGATGGTCTGCCTTTTGAATGTTGTAGCCAGGTATAAAGATCTGGACTCCAGTTTGCAGCTATGTCTCAGTGATGAGCAACACATCAATGTTATGGGCGGAAAGGAAATACTTAAGCTCCTCAACATGCCCAGAAATTCCATGAGCATTCCACAATCTGAGTGGACGGGGCATCATTTATGGGCATTCACGAAATTGAGGCATAATTGTTTAAGGAACTGATTGCTCTCCTTCAGTTCATTAAACATTAATGTAATTGTGTCAACTTTAGCTGTGAGGGCTGTTATTGCAGCCTCTAACCTGCTAATGCTCTCAGTGGTTTGTGGCAATTGCTGTAGATGCACAGCTCTGTTGTTAACATTGCAAGATCTCTTCGGAGGATTAGTTATATGCAAACCAGCACATAGTGTGTCTGCATATGAGGTGTCTCCCTTGACCATTACCGCCGGGACGTAACTCACTTTTCTCATAGAATCTTCCCTGTTGCTGCCACGCGCCGAAATTGATATATTGGGTTTTAGGCTGTTTAATTTCTTTTTGAAAACTCGGCAGACATTACTCCAAGCAGCATGTTTCTCACCGCAATTTAAGCAGCAAAGGTCCTCCACAGCCAAACATTGGGTGGTTATTGCCCCATGTATTCATTTTCTATCACGTGCAATCTAAGAAGTGGCCTAAAATTGCCTTGAAAAAAGTATTTCGACAAAATATTGTTGATCAGATAAAAAGGTTTACGAAAAAAATTTACAAAAATTAAGACATAACTTAATAGGAAATGACAATAATAACTTTTATAGTCGTCGTTGCATTGATTTAACCAAATTTTCGAGTATTTGGGAAAAATGTCCATCCAAAGGTTTTCGATCTCATCGATTGTCTCCTCACGTGTTCTTGTCAAACGTGGACTTCCCTTTCCCTTTATAAAAGCTCACTCAATTTCAACAACATTTAAATTGGGGCTGTGAGATGGCCAATCCAATGTAGTTACTTCCGAATCCCATAGAAAATTGGTAATCATCTTGGCTTTATGACATGGATAATCTTGTTGCAAAACAAATGACTGTCCAATCAATTTGTCACGCGTTTGATAATTTAAAATATGTAAATACTAATCGTGATTCATTGCTACATCGATTGGTACCAAATCCGATGATATTAAAGCAAACACATCTCCAAAACATGACCGCCATGGGCTACTCCTACACACACAGGTGCCACTTTTTTTTTTTGTACTTCCCAAGGGATTCTGCAGAAAATTTTTTTGTTTGGGCATGTTACTAAAATGAGCTTTCATCAGTCCACAATACTTGCCACCAATATGTTGGAGGATGAATTATACATTTCTGAGAAAATTCAACGCTCTTAAGTTTTTTTTTCGTGAAATTTGAGGTATTTAATAATTTATTTTTTTTTCCGGCACATTTCAATTGTTTACTTTTTATTCAATTGTTTCAGTTTTTGGGGTTTTTAATTGATTGTCCTTCAATTTCTCCACAATTAAACGGTTTTCTCCTTTGGCTGTCTTGCGTTGTCTCTCTGGACCTCGCAATGTACTTAAGGACTTGCTTCTGTTGTGGTTATTTATTTGATAATATATTTGATGAGGCACTTTAGTTTACTTATATATTTATAGAAATATCCTCAGCACCATCTCTTTCTGACAGCCAGGTTTAATTCTGAAGTTTTCCCCATTTTATGAAATAAATGTTAATGGAAGTTATTAAAATGAATAAAACTGTATGAAACATATAACTAGAAGACACTAAGCTCCATTTACATTAACAATCGTTTTATTCCATTTTTTTTATTCTTCCTTCTCTCTTTGTGTTTCAATTGGTAGGTTTTTAGCTTAATGGAACCTTCTATTCAATTTTCCTTGTTTTTTACATCAATGATTTCGCTCATCTACATACAGCATACATATCAAAATCAATTTAATTACAAAACTTTAGACTTACGGTGTCGAACGTGACAAACTCCAAAGAGCTGCAAAAAAAAATATATTTATAAATGAAAATGAAAAATTACCAACTGATGCTTACTGTATATAATAGTGTTATTATATACCAATTCTATTTGTACCAATATTTTGATCCACTTTTCGTAAATATTTTTGCGCTACTGATAACAAATGCTATTTTCGGTGTTGAACGTAATAGTAAAATTAGCAGTAAATATAATAAAAAATTTAACGTTAACCAATACTCCTTTTGTATCATCTCACTTATTCAAGAATACTTATGCTCTAAGATTTCGTAAAATAAACTTTTTTACGTACGCCTGACTCTCTTTACGAAGTTAATCTTAACGAAAATGTTCAATTAGAAACGGTAAAGTAACAAAAATTACAAATTAACAAATTACAAAATTACATTTTGAAATGGTTTTCTTAAAATGCTGAGTAAAGGCATGTGAAATTTGTACATGTTGATAAAATTTTAATGTTTAATATATGAAATTAATGTTTTTTAAACTTTTAATTTTTTGATCATGCCCTTTTATTGGAAATGCTCATATACACTGTAAAAGAATTAATATTTTGTTTATTGCTTCATTTATATTTTTTTATTTTATTTATTTATTTCCCTTATATTTAATTTTTCTGTTATTATTAGAACAACTTCAATTAAACTGTATATACAAAAATTAACAAAACAACTTAAATAATAAGTGGGGATATAGTAAAGTGTAGATATAATATTAAAAGGATCTGTTGTGGAGGTCGGCAGGGTGCAATCTTCTCAGCCGTCTCGCTACCCTAACTCCTCCAATTCTGCGTCATTTTAGAAAGCGCCTTGCTAGTTTATTTGGATGATTTTTAACCTCTCTATATATTTTTTGGCCTGACGATTTATCACATCGCCAATTTTCGGTATTTTTAACTCGTTTTCAAGGTCCGCCGTTCGCATGAACCGAGGGGCACCAGTAAGCATTCGCAATGTCTTGGCCTGCAGTACTCTCACCTTCGTGATGTTGACCTCGCTGCTATGCCATACACCTGCACACCGTATCGCCAAGCAGGAGCAATTAGGGTTTTGTAAATGTTCACCTTATTTCCCAAGGACAATTTATTCCTGCTAGTTATGAGCCAATGCAATTTAGCAATCCTCTGTCTTAAGGATTTCGTGATAGTTGAAATATGCGTCTTGAACGTTAGCCGCCTATCCAAATACACACCCAGGTTTTTGTAACCTGAATGGTGTTCCAGAAGCTGGTTTCCAATGAAAACTTCCGGACAGAAATCCGGCCGTAAGGCGTACGTCACATTGGCACATTCGTTTTTGTTAATGCAAATGTTCCAACGTCGTGTCCAGTTTTCAAAAATATGCAGGTATTGCTGCAGTGAGTCCGTGGCTTCGTAAATGCATTTGTTTCTGACGAGGATGGCCGTATCGTCTGCAAACGTGGCAATGATCAGATCCTGAGGATCCTTCAGTGGTATTTCTGACCCAGTGGGCATGTCTTGCGTGAACAGGGTATAGAGTGTAGTCCCCAAAACGCTACCCTGGGGGACACCTGCGCAAGTCGCCTTGATGCTAAATTCCACACCATCCAGTACCACTGAGAAGGTCCTATTCTTAAGGTAGTTACGCATGATTAACCACAGTTGAGGCGGCAAGAGATTCTTGACCTTACTGAGCAGCCTGTCGTGCCAAACTTGGTCGAGAGCCTGCTTTATGTCAAGATACGCTGCCACCACGTACTCCTTAGCCTCAAATCCTTCGAGAATAAAGTTAACCACCCTATTCAGCTGCTCTGGAGTTCCGTGAGATTTATGAAAGCCAAATTGAAAGGAAGGAACTATTTGCTTTACCGTTTTTAAGTCCAGGATCCGTGTCAGCAAACAGCGTTCAAACAATTTTGCTACAGTGGGTAGCAGGCTAATTGGCCTGTAGAAATCTAAGGTGTAAGGGCTCTTGCCGGCCTTATGAATCATGCAAATTCTCGCCCTCTTCCACTCTTTCGGCACATATCCCAATCTCAGCACTGAGTTAAAAATGAGGACGAGAAATAGCACAGCTCTTAGTGGCATTGCCTTAAGTGTAAAGTTGTCCAGTCTATCTTCACCTGGAGCCTTTTTAGTGTTCAACCCTTTAATATGTGCTGAGACTTCCTCGGCTGTAATGGGTGTAACCGGGAGGCATAATTGGCCGGCGCTTTCAAGTCTCATATGGATCTGGCGAACGCTGAGTTCTGAGCTGGTATCAAATGGCTGAAATCGAGCTTCCAATTCCTCGGACTCGGCTCTCTCGCTTAAAGATCTAGCCCAGGATCCGTCAGCCTTCTTGATTGGAAATTTTGGGGTTACTTGTTGTTTATACCTTCTCGCAAATTTCTACAAGGAGTGCTTTGTGGGGTCATCGGGGGAGACATTTGACAAAAACCTGTCAGTTTCTTCCTGTTTATGCAGCGTCAGCAGCTTTTTGACTCTATTCGACACTCTACGAAAAACCCTGTCCACAATAGGGTCGCGGGTACGACAAAACTGTCTCCTAAGTCTCCTCTTAATAAGCAGCAGTGCTTCAATAGCTGGGGGAAGTCCAGAACGCACTCTTGAGCCATGTGGTGGATTTAAGGGGGCGGCAATGAGATCAGCTGAGTGCACCTTATTTAGAAAGATCGAGTGCGCGTCTTCAATGTCTTCGGGCATCAGGATTTCCAAGTTTAAATTTAGAGATTCATCCAGATCTCGGCGAAATGCAGCTAACTCAGTTCCAGGTAGCAGCAGTCGACCTTTTATTGTTTTGATCTTCGGAGTAGAATCAAAATCAACCACAAGGGGGAGATGATCAGAGGAGAGTTGATACTCAGTCCTGATAGACAACTCGTCTGAACGCAGCCCATTATAAATGAAGAAATCAATAGCGCTGGGTGTGTGTCTTTGGGCGTACGGGAAATGGGTCGCTTGACCAGTTGCCAGGATTTGAGCTGTTGAGTTTTGCACAACTTCCTGTAAGCAGCTACCCCTTGTATCCGCTCTAATGTTACCCCATAATCTGCTTTTGGCGTTAAAGTCTCAACCTATGAGAAACATTCTTCCTAGATTGTGTAAAATATCTTCGACGTCTAGAGATGACCAATTAAGATGCGGAGGTAGATATAATGCAGAGACTATTAACTCGCCCCTACTGGTTAAATTCTGGATGATGGCCATCTGTAATTTCGCTGTTCTCACTGGCTCTTGTAAAGAATAGCAGATTTCTTGCATAATAAGCACAGCCGCTCCTCCTCTATGCCTGTTGCTGGGATGGTCTGCCTTTTGAATGTTGTAGCCAGGTATAAAGATCTGGACTCCAGTTTGCAGCTATGTCTCAGTGATGAGCAACACATCAATGTTATGGGCGGAAAGGAAATACTTAAGCTCCTCAACATGCCCAGAAATTCCATGAGCATTCCACAATCTGAGTGGACGGGGCATCATTTATGGGCATTCACGAAATTGAGGCATAATTGTTTAAGGAACTGATTGCTCTCCTTCAGTTCATTAAACATTAATGTAATTGTGTCAACTTTAGCTGTGAGGGCTGTTATTGCAGCCTCTAACCTGCTAATGCTCTCAGTGGTTTGTGGCAATTGCTGTAGATGCACAGCTCTGTTGTTAACATTGCAAGATCTCTTCGGAGGATTAGTTATATGCAAACCAGCACATAGTGTGTCTGCATATGAGGTGTCTCCCTTGACCATTACCGCCGGGACGTAACTCACTTTTCTCATAGAATCTTCCCTGTTGCTGCCACGCGCCGAAATTGATATATTGGGTTTTAGGCTGTTTAATTTCTTTTTGAAAACTCGGCAGACATTACTCCAAGCAGCATGTTTCTCACCGCAATTTAAGCAGCAAAGGTCCTCCACAGCCAAACATTGGGTGGTTATTGCCCCATGTATTCATTTTCTATCACGTGCAATCTAAGAAGTGGCCTAAAATTGCCTTGAAAAAAGTATTTCGACAAAATATTGTTGATCAGATAAAAAGGTTTACGAAAAAAATTTACAAAAATTAAGACATAGCTTAATAGGAAATGACAATAATAACTTTTATAGTCGTCGTTGCATTGATTTAACCAAATTTTCGAGTATTTGGGAAAAATGTCCATCCAAAGGTTTTCGATCTCATCGATTGTCTCCTCACGTGTTCTTGTCAAACGTGGACTTCCCTTTCCCTTTATAAAAGCTCACTCAATTTCAACAACATTTAAATTGGGGCTGTGAGATGGCCAATCCAATGTAGTTACTTCCGAATCCCATAGAAAATTGGTAATCATCTTGGCTTTATGACATGGATAATCTTGTTGCAAAACAAATGACTGTCCAATCAATTTGTCACGCGTTTGATAATTTAAAATATGTAAATACTAATCGTGATTCATTGCTACATCGATTGGTACCAAATCCGATGATATTAAAGCAAACACATCTCCAAAACATGACCGCCATGGGCTACTCCTACACACACAGGTGCCACTTTTTTTTTTGTACTTCCCAAGGGATTCTGCAGAAAATTTTTTTGTTTGGGCATGTTACTAAAATGAGCTTTCATCAGTCCACAATACTTGCCACCAATATGTTGGAGGATGAATTATACATTTCTGAGAAAATTCAACGCTCTTAAGTTTTTTTTTCGTGAAATTTGAGGTATTTAATAATTTATTTTTTTTTCCGGCACATTTCAATTGTTTACTTTTTATTCAATTGTTTCAGTTTTTGGGGTTTTTAATTGATTGTCCTTCAATTTCTCCACAATTAAACGGTTTTCTCCTTTGGCTGTCTTGCGTTGTCTCTCTGGACCTCGCAATGTACTTAAGGACTTGCTTCTGTTGTGGTTATTTATTTGATAATATATTTGATGAGGCACTTTAGTTTACTTATATATTTATAGAAATATCCTCAGCACCATCTCTTTCTGACAGCCAGGTTTAATTCTGAAGTTTTCCCCATTTTATGAAATAAATGTTAATGGAAGTTATTAAAATGAATAAAACTGTATGAAACATATAACTAGAAGACACTAAGCTCCATTTACATTAACAATCGTTTTATTCCATTTTTTTTATTCTTCCTTCTCTCTTTGTGTTTCAATTGGTAGGTTTTTAGCTTAATGGAACCTTCTATTCAATTTTCCTTGTTTTTTACATCAATGATTTCGCTCATCTACATACAGCATACATATCAAAATCAATTTAATTACAAAACTTTAGACTTACGGTGTCGAACGTGACAAACTCCAAAGAGCTGCAAAAAAAAATATATTTATAAATGAAAATGAAAAATTACCAACTGATGCTTACTGTATATAATAGTGTTATTATATACCAATTCTATTTGTACCAATATTTTGATCCACTTTTCGTAAATATTTTTGCGCTACTGATAACAAATGCTATTTTCGGTGTTGAACGTAATAGTAAAATTAGCAGTAAATATAATAAAAAATTTAACGTTAACCAATACCCCTTTTGTATTATCTCACTTATTTAAGAATACTTATGCTCTAAGATTTCGTAAAATAAACTTTTTACATACGTCTGACTCTCTTTACGTATACACTGTAAAAAAATTAATATTTTGTTTATTGCCATATTTATATATTTTTTTATTTTATTTATTTATTTCCCTTATATTTAATTTTTCTGTTTTTATTAGAACAACTTCAATTAAACTGTATATACAAAAATTAACAAAACAACTTAAATAATAAGTGGGGATATAGTAAAGTGTAGATATAATATTAAAAGGATCTGTTGTGGAGGTCGGCAGGGTGCAATCTTCTCAGCCGTCTCGCTACCCTAACTCCTCCAATTCTGCGTCATTTTAGAAAGCGCCTTGCTAGTTTATTTGGATGATTTTTTAACCTCTCTATATATTTTTTGGCCTGACGATTTATCACATCGCCAATTTTCGGTATTTTGAACTCGTTTTCATGGTCCACCGTTCGCATGAACCAAGGGGCACCAGTAAGCATTCGCAATGTCTTGGCCTGCAGTACTCTCACCTTCGTGATGTTTGACCTCGCTGCTATGCCATACACCTGCAAACCGTATCGCCAAGCAGGAGCAATTATGGTTTTGTAAATGTTCACCTTATTTCCCAATTGCAATTTATTCCTGCTAGTTAAAAGCCAATTTAATTTACCAATCCTCTGTCTTAAGGATTTCGTGATAGTTGAAATATGCGTCTTGAACGTTAGCCGCCTATCCAAATACACACCCAGGTATTTGTAACCTGAATGGTGTTCCAGAAGCTGGTTTCCAATGAAAACTCCCGGACAGAAATCCGGCCGTAAGGCGTACGTCAGATTGGCACATATGTTTTTGTTATGCAAATGTTCCAACGTCGTGTCCAGTTTTTAAAAATATGCAGGTATTGCTGCAGTGAGTCCGTGGCTTCGTAAATGCATTTGCTTCTGACGAGGATGGCCGTATCGTCTGCAAACGTGGCAATGATCAGGTCCAGAGGACCCTTCAGTGGTATTTCTGACCCAGTGGGCATGTCTTGCGTGAACAGGGTATAGAGTGTAGTCCCCAAAACGCTACCCTGGGGGACACCTGCGCAAGTCGCCTTGATGCTAGATTCCACACCATCCAGTACCACTGAGAAGGTCCTATTCTTAAGGTAGCTGCGCATGATTAACCACAGTTGAGGCGGCAAGAGATTCTTGAGCTTACTGAGCAGCACGTCGTGCCAAACTCGGTCGAGAGCCTGCTTTATGTCAAGATACGCTGCCACCACGTACTCCTTAGCCTCAAATCCTTCGAGAATAAAGTTAACCACCCTATTCAGCTGCTCTGAAGTTCCGTGAGATTTACGAAAGCCAAATTGAAAGGAAGGAACTATTTGCTTTACCGTTTTTAAGTCCAGGATCTGTGTCAGCAAACAGCGTTCAAACAATTTTGCTACAGTGGGTAGCAGGCTAATTGGCCTGTAGGAATCTAAGGTGTAAGGGCTCTTGCCGGCCTTATGAATCATGCAAATTCTCGCCCTCTTCTACTCTTTCGGCACATATCCCAATCTCAGCACTGAGTTAAAAATGAGGAGGAGAAGTAGCACAGCTCTTAGTGGCATTGCCTTAAGTGTAAAGTTGTCCAGTCTATCTTCACCTGGAGCCTTTTTAGTGTTCAACCCTTTAATATGTGCTGAGACTTCCTCGGCTGTAATGGGAGCAACCGGGAGGCATAATTGGCCGACGCTTTCAAGTCTCATATGGATCTGGCGAACGCTGAGTTCTGAGCTGGTATCAAATGGCTGAAATCGAGCTTCCAATTCCTCGGACTCGGCTCTCTCGCTTAAAGATCTAGCCCAGGATCCGTCAGCCTTCTTGATTGGAAATTTTGGGGTTACTTGTTGTTTATACCTTCTCGCCAATTTCCACAAGGAGTGCTTTGTGGGGTCATCGGGGGAGACATTTGACAAAAACCTGTCAGTTTCTTCCTGTTTATGCAGCGTCAGCAGCTTTTTGACTCTATTCGACACTCTACGAAAAACCCTGTCCACAATAGGGTCGCGGGTACGACAAAACTGTCTCCTAAGTCTCCTCTTAATAAGCAGCAGTGCTTCAATAGCTGGGGGAAGTCCAGAACGCACTCTTGAGCCATGTGGTGGATTTAAGGGGGCGGCAATGAGATCAGCTGAGTGCACCTTATTTAGAAAGATCGAGTGCGCGTCTTCAATGTCTTCGGGCATCAGGATTTCCAAGTTTAAATTTAGAGATTCATCCAGATCTCGGCGAAATGCAGCTAACTCAGTTCCAGGTAGCAGCAGTCGACCTTTTATTGTTTTGATCTTCGGAGTAGAATCAAAATCAACCACAAGGGGGAGATGATCAGAGGAGAGTTGATACTCAGTCCTGATAGACAACTCGTCTGAACGCAGCCCATTATAAATTAAGAAATCTGTAGCGCTGGGTGTGTGCATTTGGGCGTACGGGAAATGGGTCGCTTCACCAGTTGCCAGGATTTGAGCTCTTGAGTTTTACACAACTTCCCGTAAGCAGCTACCCCTTGTATCCGCTCTAAAGTTACCCCAGAATCTACTTTTGGCGTTAAAGTCTCCACCTATGAGAAACATTCTTCCTAGATTGTTTAAAAGATCTTCGAAGTCTACAGATGACCAATTAAGATGCAGAGGTAGATATAATGCAGAGACTATTAACTCGCCCCTACTGGTTAAAATCTGGATGGTAGCCATCTGTAATTTCGCGGTTCTCACTGGCTCATGTAAAGAATAGCAGATTTCCTGCTTAATAAGAACAGCCGCTCCTCCTCTATGCCTGTTGCTGGGATGGTCAGCCTTGTGAATGTTGTAGCCAGGTATAAAGATCTGGACTCCAGTTTGCAGCCATGTCTCAGTGATGAGCAACACATCAATGTTAAGGTCAGTTAGGAAATGCTTAAGCTCCTCAACATGCCCAGAAATTCCATGAGCATTCCACAATCCAAGGCTAAGTGAACGGGTCAGCAGCTTGTCGAGATAGAGGTTTGCCTGAAACTGACAATTAATGGCAGAATACTTTGAAAGAAGCTGCGATTTCGCAATTTTCATTAAAGCTATGGGAGTTGTTTGTAGTCATTCTACTATTTTGTCTGCGTTCTGAATCTTTAGTCGGAGCAAGTGAAGTGTTAAATCGATTGATCGTCTGCTCTCGTACTCTGAATTTAACTAAACAAAAAGTAAAACAAAGGTAAAATAATCAACAACAAGAAAAAAAAAAGACTGTTCTGTGCTCAGGAATGCCTGTTAAATGCAGTCCCCCTACTCTGCGTAGCACGCAAAATCAGCATCAGCCACCATTAAAAAACAGCATGATCGTACTCCACGCTCTAACAGCTGTCATCACAAACAACAACAACGCATTCCTTATCACATCCTCAAGCTATTCAAACAACAGCAACAACAACAGTAACTCTAACCAAGCTTCACTTCCTGCTAATTTCGAGAGAGCGCGTTCATGCTCTCCCGCAACACATCAAAGAGTTCAACACGCACAAAGTGAGAACAATAACGCATCAACGCTATAGGTAATAAGCAGCCTCTGCCGTGGAGTGCACAATGCGCTTCACCAACGACGCCACTCTCCTCGTTCCAACCAACAACAACAACAACCACCACAACGCAGACATCAGCTGCTAACTCACTAATTACAACAACCACCACGTCATCTTTCTCAGCTACAATGCCAATTTGCTCCCTCTCTTCGGCAACAACATTGATCAGAGAAAAGACATCAAACACGCAAGTACAAACTTCAACCAATCAAAACCCACAAGAGTCAAAAATAAAACGTAACCGTAGTAAGCTCTCTCCCAACAACACTTCCGAACAAAATAGCAATAGTAAAAAAAGTAGGACAAAAACTCAAACACAAACGACAACACAAACAACACTCCAAAAGTACTGGCTGAGCGCGCCTAACACTAATAACAGGTTCGAACTCCTCTCACAAGACGAAACGGCTGAAGACGGCAGTGGTACAGAAGCAAATTCTAATGCGCCAAATCAACCTCGACCACCTACTAAAATACACAAGCCACCACCAATATACGTACAGGACGTAGAACAAATTAACGTACTAAACAAAGCTCTGAAAAACATAATACAACAAAACTACATTTTAAAAACACTTAAAAACAACGAAGTATGCGTACAGACAAATGACTCGTCGAACTACTCGGCGGTGGTTAAGATGCTCAGGGAAAACAAAATTAATACTACACCTTTATGCCGAAAGAGGAGCGGGGATTCAAAACAGTACTTAGGAATATGCACTACGCCACTCACCTTGACGAACTTAAGAACGAGCTATCGGAACTAGGCCACGACGTTATTAATATACACAACGTACAACAAAAACTGACAAAGAAACCACTGCCGCTATTTTTCATTGAACTAAAAGCCAAAGCAAATAATAGAGAAATCTTGAATATTACAACACTCCTATGTACCAAAGTCATATTTGAGCCACCACACCACAAACGCACGGTAGCTCAGTGCTCAAACTGCCAAAAATATGGTCATACACGAAATTTCTGCACCAAAGACCCGATTTGCGTAAAATGCGCTGGCAAGCACAAAACTATTGACTGCAAACTAATAAGTGCAGATCAAATTAAATGCGCTCTTTGTGGCGGCTCACACACAGCCAACTATAAGGGATGTGACGTATACAAACATCTAAAAATTAAAAGATTTCCCTCACTAAAAGAGAAAGACGATAAAAAAGATGACCATCATGTAGTAGAACAGACATCAAACAAAGTCAAAATTGGAATAACGTACGCCCAAACAGCAGCCAGTAACCGTAGAAACCCCACAAATCAGTTACAACCTCAACAAAAAGATGAGGAACACAACAAAAACGAAAGCAACAAAAACGAATCCAACAAAAACGAGACTAGTGAAAACACAGAAAAAAAGACTGAATTTTCAAAAGATTTAGCAGAAATAAAAGATATAATAAAACAACTAGCGCAACAAATGAGTAATATGATTAACATCATAACAGTACTATTGACAAAACTCGACAACAAGAATGGACACTAAAATAAAAATTTTAACTTGGAATGCAAACGGATTAAAAAATCACCTCAATGAACTACAGCTTCTCCTACATAACAACTACATTGACATTGCTTTGATATCGGAAACACACTATACAAGTAGCCAGCACATGAACATAAGTGGATACAAGATGTACCACACATGCCATCCCGACGGTACAGGACACGGTGGGACTGCTATCATTATTAAACAAAACATTAAACATACTGCTTCCATTCCAAGAAACCTATATCCAGTCGACAAGCATACAAATCTTGGACTCATCCGGACCACTAAGAATAACAGCTGTGTACAGCCCACCAAAGCACAATATCTCGCAGTCGCAATACCTTGACTTCTTAAAAACTCTCGGACACCGTTTTATAGCTGCAGGCGACTATATAATTAAAATATTAATATACGAAAGCTCGCAATAAAATCAAGACTAGATTTATCTTCAGACCATACTCCGATCCAACTTGACTACCAAAACAACGTATTAACTGAACGTAAAATCAACAAGATATACAATCATCGCACTGACTGATAAACTTACAGAGATTATATTAAGCGATCGCTGCCACTAAATATTTCAATTACACCTAATAGCGACATAGAATCAGCAATGATTCTCTTCAATGATGTAATCGAGAAAGCTGCACTACAATTGACTCCTACACATACGACCACAGAGCGCAATGCTTTCACTCCACCTTCTCTCCGAAGGCTTATCAACAGAATGAGAAAACTGAAAAAAATTTAGCAAACAATCCGAGCCCCATCTGCTAAAAAAGACTACAACAAAGCGACCAAGGAACTGAAATAATATGTAATCGAACAAAAACGGGAACAACTAGAAAAGTAACTCCAAAACTTAAAGCCGAAAAGATGCTCGGATTATTCTCTGTGGAAAGTGACTAAAAAAATGACAAACAAGAAAATTCATCAACCACCACTGAAAATGGACGACGGGACATGGGCTAGAACAGACCTTGAGGAAGGTACAATATTAGCCAATTATTACAAGAGTGTTTTTGCGGAGAATGATACTACCACAGATGATTCACTACCTCCTCTGAACCGAGGTAGTTCAACTGTACCATTAAAGAAGATCTCTACGAAAGAAATAATTGCAACTATAAAATACGACATTAAACATAAAAAAAGCCCCTGGCTACTATAAAATAAACGGATTATTACTGAAAGAATGACCTGTGGAGGCACTAGACTACATACGAAATCTATTTAACGCAGTTCTAAGACTAAGACATTTCCCCAGTGCATGGAAAATTGCCAATATATTATTCCTAAACCTGGGAATGACTGATTCATAAGGCCGGCAAGAGCCCTTACACCTTAGATTCCTACAGGCCAATTAGCCTGCTACCCACTGTAGCAAAATTGTTTGAACGCCGTTTGCTGACACGGATCCTGGACTTAAAAAAGGTAAAGCAAATAGTTCCTTCCTTTCAATTTGGCTTTCGTAAGTCCCACGGAAATCCAGAGCAGCTGAATAGGGTGGTTAACTTTATTCTCGAAGGATTTGAGGCTAAGGAGTACGTGGTGGCAGCGTATCCTGACATAAAGCAGGCTCTCGACCGAGTTTGGCACGACGGGCTGCTCAGTAAGCTCAAGAATCTCTTGCCGCCTCAACTGTGGTTAATCATGCGCAGCTACCTTAAGAATAGGACCTTCTCAGTGATACTGGATGGTGTGGAATCTAGCATCAAGGCGACTTGCGCAGGTGTCCCCCAGGGTAGCGTTTTGGGGACTACACTCTATACACTGTTCACGCACGACATGCCCACTGGGTCAGAAATACCACTGAAGCATCCTCTGTATCTGGTACTTGCCACGTTTTCAGATGATACGGCCATCCTCGTCAGGAACAAGTGCATTTACGAAGCCACGGACTCACTGCAGCAATACCTGCATATTTTTGAAAACTGGACACGATGTTGGAACATTTGCATTAACAAAAACAAATGTGCCAATGTGATTTACGCCTTGCGGCCGGATTCCTGTCCGGGAGTTTTCATTGGAAACCAGCTGCTGGAACACCATTTAGGTTACAAATACCTGGGTGTGTATTTGGATAGGCGGCTAACGTTCAAGACGCATATTTCAAGTATCACGAAATCCTTAATACAGAGGATTGGTAAATTGAATTGGCTTTTAACTAGCAGGAATAAATTGCCCTTGGGAAATAAGGTGAACATTTACAAAACCATAATTTCTCCTGCTTGGCGATACGGTTTGCAGATCTATGTCATAGCAGCGAGGTCAAACATCACGAAGGTGAGAGTACTGCAGGCCAAGACATTGCGTATGCCTAATGGTGCCCCTTGGTTCATGGAACGGCGGACCTTGAAAATGACTTAAAAATACCGAAAATAGGCGATATTATAAATCGTCAAACCAAAAATATATAGAGAGGTTAAAAAATCATCCAAATAAACTAGCAAGGCGCCTTCTAAAACGACGCAGAATGGGAGGAGTTAGGGCGGCGAGACGGCTGAGAAGATCGCACCCTGCAGACCACCGTACTAGGTCCTTTAAATACAAGATACTATATCCCCACTTATTATTTAAGTTGTTTCGTTAATTTTTGTATATACAATTTAATTGAAGTTGTTTTAATAATAACAACGATATCCATTATACTTAATCCTGGTACTCCGGAGAACCGTGTCACATCACATAGGCCCATAAGCCTGCTTCCAACTTTTTCCAAAATTTTTGAAAGATTATTTTTGAGTAGATTGTTTGCAGTACGGGGTGTTCCAGAAGCTATTCCTGATCACCAATTTGGATTTAGATCGCATCATGGCACGCCCGAACAGCTGCATAGAGTCGTTAATCACATACTTACTGCGTTTGAGATGAAACAGTATTCCTCTGCAGTCTTCCTAGATGTCAAACAAGCTTCGATAGGTTATGAATCGATGGACTTCTGCATAAATTAAAATTACTCTTGCCTGACAAATAGTTTTTACTAATGCGAAGCTTTGTTCAACGACGAACCTTCTCTGTGGCGGTAAGAGAAAAAATTTCCACCATCAGGCACATGAAAGCCGGTGTTCCGCAGGGGAGTGTCTTAGCTCCGGTCCTCTACCTCTTATATACGTCTGATATGCCTACAACTAGAGATGAGCATTCGATTATTGCTACTTACGCGGACGAAACGGCAGTTATATTCAACTCTGCCTCTCTGAGCGAAGCTGCGGAGAAATTATCCAGCTACCTGGATAGATTCCACTCATAGGCCCAGCGCTGGAATATAGCCATAAACTCTGAGAAATCAGCTCACTGCACCTTCATATTAAGGCAAGGCGTCTGTCCGGTTGTGATTTACAACACAAGCATCATTCCGCAAATGGAGCAAATCCGGCATCTCGGTCTGATCCTGGATAAGCGTCTTACCTGGCGTGCACACATTAAGGTAGTTACAGCGCGCTGCTATCAAAAGCTCAAGAAACTGGAGTGGCTCCTCCGCCCATCGAATAAGTTATCTTTAACTAATAAAAGGCTCATCTATCTGCAAGTAGTGGCACCTGCTTGGCGCTACGCCATACAAATTTGGGGCACTACTGCTGCCTACAACATCAGAAGAGTGCAGGCGTGTCAGAGCAAGGCTCTCAGAAGATTTACGGGCACCCCTTGGTACGTCCGCAACACCTCGCTGCATAGGGATCTTGCCGTGCCAACTGCTATGGAGGTGATTAATTCTCACAGCTGTCGCTATCACTACAGACTTTTATCGCACCCAAATCCGCTGGCGTCCTCCCTCACCAGTATCTCAACAAGGCGTAGACTGAAAAGGCTACACCCGCATGATCTTCCCCTAAGAAGGATTCAGCCTTCTATATCATTTCGGCGCAATTTACAATTTACATCGTTTTTAATTTAGTATAAGTCTAATTTTCTTTTTCACGTCATTATTTATTTATTTATTAATTTTTTTTTTTAATCAAGCAAATGTGTTATGGAGTTTACTGCGATAAATGTTGTGATTTAATTATGAAAAAAAAAATAATAATAATAATAATAACAGAAAAATAGTATATAAAAAAAAGCAATAATATAAGCAGGCATTTATATGTATATATTTAGAATTAGAACTACTCTGCTTATATAGAGTAGCCATATAAGCTTTATTGTTACCTCTCTATACATTGTTAAAACGTAGTACTAAGAGTACAAATTGTGTTGACAGTTACATTTGAAGGGGAAATAAAAATATAAAAAAATATAAAAAAAATTACTTATATATTCCCCTTTGTAACTTATTAAATTTGTCGCTTATTACTTCATATATGCCAAGTGGTTGTAAGGAATCCTATATAGTTCCCTTATTTATAAAGGGTAGTAAGTCTGATAAACGCAACTGCAGAGGTATTGCCAAGCTGTGTGCAATGCCTAAGTTGTTTGACCTGATTATCACTGATAATCTACAATTCTATATTCGAACATGGTTGAGTATATCTCAGCATGATTTTGTAAAGAACCGTTCAACGGTAACCAATCTGTTGGAATTTACTTCTATTGTCAATCACAACTTCTCGGTAGGAAGCCAAACTGATGTTATCTACACCGACTTTAGTAAAGCTTTCGATACTGTATCGCATGAGTAAGGCAGTCCTCAAGGCAGTCATTTGGGGCAATTGCTTTTTAACACCTTTATTAATGATCTACCTAACGCCATCAAACTCTCTCATATTTTATTGTATGCAGATGATGTAAGACTATGTTTCAGTCTTAATAGCACCTCTCACAGGATTTCCCTGTAGAGTAACATAGACCCTTTATTTAATTTGATTCTCAACTATGAATGCAAAGCTATATCCTTTTTTCAGGGATCCCATATTTCAAACTCTTATTACATTAACTTAAATAATTTAGAACGTTTGGAGTATGATATGAGTCTTATGTCTGCGATCCTCAATATCAGATGTATATCGATCGAATTGATTCGGTGTAAAAATAATTTCTACTTTTTGCTTTCAAAAATTTGAATTGGGATCCCAACGCTTTTCTACCATTTTATTGTTGTCGTCTTTAATTGATCAACCTTGTCTACTCGTAGAACTATCATGGGTGTAACTTTTATGTGTAACCTCATTTATGGTAGTATTATTTCACCTTCCTTACTTATAATGATTGACTTTGGTGTACCAGCACGTCCAACTAGAAACTACTTTCCTATTAGCCTTGCCTTCTGCAGAATTTCTTGGGGTCGTTGCGCAGTTTAATTTTTAAACTTGTAACCTACATTTCTCCTTCTTTGAATCTACTTTGTCATTTTATGTATGGAATTCCAAGTATAATCTTAGCTTTAGTTTAATATTGCACGCTTATTTGCTAGAGATTTATAATGTTATTATCTGTAGCCAAATATTTAGTACGCAGACATAGCTTTGGTATCGCATGTTCACCAAAGAACTTATCAATTAAAACCATCTAATCCCAGTATATAATGTAACTGGGTGAATTTTTATTCCAGTTGTGCACATGTGAGATCAGTGTTTTGTCCTTGCGAACCTGCTAAGTCATTGTATTAAAAAAAAAAGTTTGCAGCGGTCCTGCCCAACATGTATTACTCGACAGGGTAATTTCGTTTACAAAACCAATTCTTTCAAATTAAAAAATTATACAGTCAGCTCTGTGCTGAGTTTGATGTTGGATCTAAAATTTTCACCGAATATACATTCGACACGCCTATTCAACCCCACCCAGTGCAACAGCCGCCGCCAACGCCAATTATTTCATTATCCACTCCTCAACCTAGTGCTCATTGCCCCCCCCCCCCCCCACCCAACCCGTTCGACTGCAACCAATCTATAACAACTTATCCTGCTGTACTTTCCCCCATACCTGCCCAACCATCACATCCCGCTCCAACTCCCTTACCACCACCTAAATATATTCCTCCTACTACTCCGCCATCTGTTTTCGTTAACTTAACCTCTACTAATAGGTCATCTACATCTAATACTCTTCCGTATACTGTAACTATAGCTTCATCTTCTCAGTGCTCTAACTCCTCTTCTGCTACCTCTCCTTTTAAGACTTCTTCGCAGACTAATACTGCCTCTACTCCAGCAGCGTGCATTTTAAGGGTGTTGGAGCCTCGAAATCACGTTTTCCGTTCATTGTATAAAAAGACCACTTGTTATGACATGGCACGCTATATTTCTTCCAAAATCATCTAAAAATCTAAATTCGAAAATTTTAGTTTGTCATCTCTAGAGAAAGCTCTTCCTTCAAGGCGTGTCACTATACCTACTACCACTTTCTAATACTACCAAGACTAAACATTTTCTCTGAACTTTCACTTCATTATCAAAATGTTAGAAGACTAAACTCTGAACTTGAGACGTTCTTTCTTAATAGTTTATCTTTTTCGTTCGACAATATCGTTTTTGTTGAAACTTGGCTTCATCGCGACATTGTCCACGCTGAACTTTGTAATAACTTCGACTTTACGTTCGGGATGGGTCGCGTCGGGCGTAGTGCTGGTGGTACCCCTATTTTTGTTTTTTCGTCGTATTCTTTGAAATTGTTATCTCTTGATGGTACTGAAGATTTAGAATTCAATTATGTAAAGATATCGTTAAATTTATATTTATAACCTCCTTTTATATCCCTCTTTCGTCATCTGACTATATCTATACATCGCATGCGACCGCTATTCGAAGAATATTAAATTATGTTAATGACTCTGATATCTTACACTACAAACGTGAAGTTGCACAATGCTCCAACTGTCAAAAGTATGGCCATACGAGGAACTTTTGTACAGGAACCCCATATATGTAAAGTGTGCAAATAAACACAAAACCATCGCCTGCAATATATCCAAGGACAGCCAAGTGCTCACGGCTAACTACGATTGCTGCGAAGTGTATTAGACACTTAAAATTCAACGTTTCCTCTCCCAAAGAGAAAAGCGCTAAAAAAAGTAGTCACCCGACAGAGTAATGAACCCAATATAAACCAAAACAATTAAGCCGATAACGATTTGGCGGATATCAAAAACATGCTGAAACATTTAACACAGTATTTGAATAATATGGTGAACATATTGAACTAATAAACAGACTCGACAAGAAAAATGGATGCCAACCTACAGATTCTAGCCAGAAATGCAAACGGGAAAGATGCCATTTAAATGAACTAAATCTCTTTATAAATAACCACGTTATTGGTGTCGGCGTAATTTAAGGATGCCATTCTACAAGTAATAATCACCTACAAATTCGTGGATACAGTATACACAAAACAAACCCCCCAGATGGCGCAGGACATGGTGCCATAATTTTTAAGCAATACATCAAACACAACGTGTTGTTGTCATATAAAAACGACCAATTCCCAACCAAAACGGTTCAAATTTTCAGCTCCCGATCACTGAATCATCCATTACGGTTTTCCCAAGTTCAACACTAGGACAACGATTTATTGCTGCTTGACACTTTAACGCGAAACACGTAGAAAGGGGATCCCGAACTTTAAACAAGGGAGGCCAAAAACCTTTTGGGCTCACTACACTCTGTAAAGATAAACCACAGATGAGCCGACATACATCAATAAAATGCCATATTTTTAGTCTTCTATATAGTAAAATAAATTTCGCGTGCTACTAAGTGTGCGTGCTAGAAGTGAAACTTCGATAGGCCTGAGTGAGACCCAGTGTATTGCATACAACCAACAAATAAATGAAGGTACCTAGAGAAAAGAACCAAAATTACAAAGAGAAAGTCTATTACTAAGAATAATAAAGAGACGTCCCTCGATTCTCAAAACTACGGCCTCCGAAATTTTAGTGATCATTTAACATGATGTAAAGCCTAAAAAATCACCAGGCTATACCAAAATTAACGGCAACCTCCTAATTGAGCTTCCACCAATTGCGTGGTCTTTCGTCGTTAGCTACGACCGAACTGACTGCATGGTTTCTGAAGATCTCTACAGGCAGTCGATCAAGACGCAGGGCGAAAGCACCGTAGCAACTTTCCCCGCCCACTCACCAGGTAGCCGTCCGCCCTTCTCTTTTGTTGGGCCCTCTATTGAGAGTTCCGTAGGAACATTTCGCCGCAGGAGCCGTCCGCTTCTAATCTGTCTCACTATGTCACACTGCGGTTGCAACTTCTGTGAGTATTTGTCGTGATCGGTGAGAGTGCAGGCGAAAGTTGTGTATGAGCTTTCACTCTCAAAGGGAACCGTCCGCTCCCGCTCATTTGTAAGTACAGCGGTTGGCTCCGTAGGATCGTGCGTATATTCAGCACTCGGCGGTTCGTGAACATTCCGCTCCCCTTGCAGCCTTGATGCAACCCACACAATTCATACTTATCCTAAGAACAATTGAATTCTTAACCTAACAAATTCCCACTTAATTCTAACAAATGTACTTAAAGCTAAGAACATTATTCATACATAATTCTAACAATTCATACTTAGAACTAGAACATTTTTAGCTAAACCTAGTACTACCCGAACTTGGTGGTATCTGCTCCCGCGCCGCTGTCTCTTCTGGCTTTCGTCTGTAACTTTTACGCAGCCGTTACTCGCACCTCCCGCGCCACTGTCACTTGAAATACTCGTTGCCTGCTGGTTTCCCCAATATTTTCCACCTGACTTCTCACATCGTAGATTCAGAAGCCTGCCAGCTGGAAAATTCGCGAAATGATCGCGTGACTGATGAACGCAGCACATTACATGCATAAGTTCATCAGCTGAAGAAGTCGAAAGTCGGGTCCGTTGCCCTTAGGCTAACCATCGGCCATCGTGGATGCGGTCCGTGACACTGGTCAACCTCACAGCACCACAGATGCACAGGTTCACCAGATGAAGACATTGAAAGTATCAGACCGGCTGGTCTGGTCTGGTCTGGTAAGATAACTCCTCGTGTCACCGGACGCCTTATACAATCACGACTTGGCCTCAGCTCCGCCACTCTCACTATTCCTTCAGGTCCGGGGTACGTTTTTATTACTCGTCCCATGCGCCATTCATTTGCTTGTGTGAAGGCTTATCTCACCACAACCAAGTCGTCTTCTAAAATATTAGTTTGCGGCTGCTTCCATCTAAATCTTTTGTATATCTTGGAATATATACTCGGCTTCCACCTTTTTCAAAATTCTAGATTTAAAATCCTAACCTTCTGTAAATTATGATATAGGGCACCGCACCGGGCTTTAAGATCATGGCATTTGTGCTACGCTGGGGTTAGCATCTAAGCTTCGCGTCATATCATTTACCAATTCGTCGATCCCACGCTGGAACACCCGTATCGCTCTTACAAAATTGGTTCCATAATCGGAATGTAATTTTTCGTAAAACAATAGTATTTCTCCGGGTGAAATGCTTGTTGAGAAATTAAATTTAGACGCCGCTTTTCCCAGTCCAGTTCCTCCAATGTGACGGCTTCTGCTGGAAATCCCCCTTTTATACCGTTCCGCGTAGCAAACCGTGGCAACAATGAATGGCGGTTCTCTAAACTGGTTTGTTTACTAAAACGAGTGAATTTTGAATGCCCTGCACTATCCTGAGCTGTTCGTTGGCGGACTTCCTTTCTTTTTACTCTTCGTGATATCGTAGGCAGACGGACGACGGCCGGATCTGATTTTACTAGTGGGTATTGTCTGCTCTTGCCAGTTTTCGTCTCTAACTGGCCCAGAACATTTTTCTCCTTAACAGACCAAAGGGCCTAAATTTCTGGTCCCCCTGTGATGGCGGACATATATTCTGGTTACGCTCCGCACACCTTTTCCTTCTGTTGTTGCGCCTTCCTTTGAGTAGTACACTCCTGTTTTTGCGGACGAAAAATTTAAATTTGGGACCGTAGTCGCATGAATATGTGGGGAGTCGACTGGACCTGACAAAACCCAACCGAAGTCTGTCTCTTGTGCCACCAGTGTCCCGGCTACCTTCTTCTTAAATCCTCCTTTGACAATTTGGTTTGTTCTTATACAAACGGACATCTGAAAGCTGCAGCTCTGGAAGAGCTCGAACTATGTTGGGTTCAATCGGACTGGTCGGAAGATTCCCTGTGATTTTCGGAAGGATTAGCCCCTGCGCAGAAATCAACATGTTTGAAACACGTGGTGACTGCAACTTGAACGAACATTCCTTTCGGACCCGTGCCAAAATTGTCTCGTTAAAGCCAGACAGCCGTGCTTGAGTGGGTCTTGCCTGCAATCCAACTCGCGTATGTAGTCGTTCGGAAATGAATGTGATTTCAGATCCGGAGTCGAATAATTCACTCCTCGTTGCTGGATGTTGACAATCGCTATCCCCAAGACTACACCCCGCGAGTTGGCCGAAAAACATGACTGCACGTTAATTACTGCTGCTGATCCTGTGGCTTCGGTAGCCTGATACCCTACCTGTGTTGTACTCCGCCATGATTCCTCTGGTTCCGTACTCCCGTGGTCCCCTATGTTTCCAATGGGCTCGCAGTCTCTCTGTTCCCATGGATCAATGAGTGGTGTCGTCCGCCACATTTCACACATATTGCCTTAAACATACAATCCCTCGCAAAACGCGACGGTGAAAAGTAGTTGAAATAAAGGCGTAGCCGCTTCACCTACGTTGTTCTTTCCACAAGGTTCAAGGCCAGGAATTTAGGGCATGTCCGCACTTGATGTTCTCTACCTTGGTACAGGTTACATGTACATGGATGGGATCCCATTTCCCAATGTGTACACCATGAGCTCTCAGTGCCGATATGCAGTTGGTGATCTGGCGTTGTAGCCCCTTTAACTGCAGCCCATCCTCGTCACCAACGGCTTTTAATTTGAAGAGGGACCGAAGTTCCCCCCAGCGCAGCTTGAGTTCTTCTCCCTGAAGCTCTAAAACACGCAGGGTTTCATGAAGGTCGGACATTTGATCACTAGACTCCTCAATGCGCAGGAACCGTTCCGCCCGTCTATAAAACTTGGGAAGCGACATTATAATTCGAAAAACTCGAAAATTTGTTTTTGAAATAATTTTAAAGTTCACTACGTGCGTGGACACTGTCTCACAAATTCAAAACCCAAGAAAAAATTTCTATTAAAAATTAATTTCTATTCAATATTATTTACTAGGCGCACAGTAATTTTCTAATTACTGGGCACCAGCAAACACAACGCATCAAGACCCAAAGGAAATTAAAAAAATACAATTATTTTGTTTCGTTTATTTCTTGTGCATGCACAATTAGTTATTGTGCGCCATAGGCCGCAACTACCCTAACATAATAAAAATAATTTATTTTCAAGAAAGAAAAAAAAAATTTATTTCTGTATTTATTTGAAACACTTCACTTAACTCTATTCACTCTCTGCTGAAAGGTAAGGAGTAATTATTATACATATGTAATATGATATAATAGAGTGTAATAATATAATATAAAGAAAAGTAAATAAGGTGACGATCAGTTATTGTGTAGCAGTAATGATCATTAGTGCGTTGTTTTTTTTTGTCCGCAAGTTAAAAAGTTTAAGTTTGTGGTGCTGGGAACAGTTCAACTTTTGGTGCGTGGAACGGTTTGCACTTGCGGTTCGGGGAGCCGAACTTATATACTTATCAGTAGCGGTTTTTTGGTTGTTCTCGAAAAACAACAAGTAAAATAGATCTTTCTTCAAATTGTGGTGAAAATATAATTTATAATAATATTAGCAATTATGGGACAGCAGCGCAAATAATATATGTAAAGTAATAATGTTTTATTGATTTAATTCTACGTAATCGGACGTGGATCCGGCTCGAAGGACCAATGTTTATTTGGTGGACTGTATATAAAATTATAAGTAAGGTGCACTTTCCCGTTGTTGTAGTGGTGAGGCTGCTGACGCTAGACAGTGGGTTGGAGATGGTGGGAGGCGGTTGGGCGCCCGGTGCATATACTGCCGCTGAAAATTTAAAAAAAAAAACACACACACTCGTTTGGCGGTTTTGAGTAATTATCACGTTGTAAATTTGATTTTTTAAACTTTTGAACTAAAGCGCGTAGCGCGGGTTGGTTGAGTTTAAATGCCGCGTAGCGCGTGGGCTTTCATCGTTAACTGGGACCGAACTGAGTGCATGGTTTTTGAAGATTTCTTCAGGCAGTCAATAAAGACGCAGGGCGAAAGTACCGTAGGAACTTTTCGCCGCGCTGCACTTACCAAGGTAGCCATCCGCTTCTTGCCATTCTCAGTGCAGGAGAAAGTTCAGTAAGAGCTTTCACTCTCAAAGGGAACCGTCCGCTCCCGCTCATTTGTAAGTGCAGCGGTTAGCTCCGTAGGAGCGTGCGTCTATTCAGGGCTGGGCGGTTCGTGAACATATCAGATATACGAACACCAAGGCAAAAATCATCAGTGATAGGTACATATTACTTAGTATCCACAAAAACATTGAAGTAGCAACTGCAATACTGCAACAGAACTTGAACAACACCCTGAAATGGTTCGGTAAATGGAACATTTGAATAAATAACAGCAAGATAATACATGTTATCTACACAACTTAAACTATAATTGTAGCATCTCTTGTAACGATTAACGTTGTCGACGTTAAAACGGAAGTCCATATCTAGGAATTTACAGAGACAATAAATTAAACTGGAAACACTATATACAGAAAAAGCGCGAACAAATAAACTGAAGACTAGACAGCTTTTTAACCTGAGATCTAATCTTTTTTTTTTTGTTTAAGTAAGAGTACATTGTCTATTAAAGGAAAATAAATCGACTATTGTACAGATTAATATTTAGGACAAGTGGATGAATTTTAACTTTGCAATTAGTTTGTAAAGTAGTGTTGTTACTCGAATTTAACAATACATGGATTTTAACAATAAATAAACAATTAAAGAGCCAATTAACCATGAGTAAGTAATGAAATGAAGTAATATGTATTATGTGAGGTCCACTGGTCTCACCCTTTTTAGCCTTCGTTTCCGAGTTAGTTCTTTTTCTGGTAATGTGTTCACACCATCGTTCGAATGCTGGGAAAGTTTGGTATGGTATTTTCTGCTCAAATTGGTTATTTCCTCATCTACTGTCGCAATTCGTAGGGCTCGATGAAGGTCCGTGTTGGTGATATACCATTGGGCTTTTGTAATGGTGCGAACAATTTTTGATTGTTGCCTCTGGATTAACTTTATTTTTGATTTTTTGGCAACTCCCCACATTTCCGATCTATTTGTCCAAATTGTGTTTTCAAGTGAAATGTTTGAATTTGCATAAAGCAGCCAGTCCAGATTTCTTACTTTCATTTTGATTTGGTCACGCTTTTTTGTATATGGTGTTTCCAGTTTAGTTTATTGTCAATATATAATCCTAAGTACTTGGCTTCTTTTTGAATGGTTACGTCGTCTCCGTCAATATTTATATGGATTGGTGTGAATCTAGTCTTAGTAGTGTATATAACTTGTACTGTTTTGTTTTTGTTTATTTTAATATGCCATTTCCTAAGCCAGCCAAGTGTTTTATTAAAGTCTACTTGCAACATGGATGTTGCAGTATTTATGTTTTTATGAGCACTTAGGAGTATTGTGTCATCGGCGAAAGTTGCAATCATCGACGAATTGTGAGTGGAATAGGGTATGTCTGCTGTGTATAGGGTATATAATAAAGGTCCTAGCACACTTCCCTGTGGAACTCCAGAATTTATTTCTCTAATGGTTGAGTATTCGTCGGAGTATTTAACTAAGAAGTATATACCTGTGATATATGATGTTAATAGATGTGCTATATTTTGAGGGAATATATTGTTAAGTTTCCCTTTGAGTCCTTTATGCCAAACCTTGTCAAAAGCTTTTTCCACGTCCAAGAAGAGTCCAATACAAAATTTATTATCGTCAATGTCATTTCGAATTGTATGCGTAACTCTGTGCACTTGTTGTATCGTTGAGTGACTTCTTCGAAAACCAAATTGGTGATTTGGAATGGTGTGCCTGCGTTCTAGTAGTGGCAATAGTCTACTTCTTAATATCTTTTCGAAGATTTTTGAGACTGTTTGGTCTATAAAACTCTGCTTTTGATGCGTCTTTGCCTGGTTTAGGGATCGCAATAATCTCAGCTACTTTCCAGACCCTCGGAAAATAGTTTAATCTGAACATAGCGTTAAAGATCTTTCTTAGATATTCTATAGCTTTTACAGGTAGTTCCCTTAGGAGTTTCCCATTTATTTTGTCATACCCAGGGGACTTTTTTTCCTTTATGTCATTATTAATGCATTTTCTTATTTCTCCTATGGCGGTCTTTTCATGTTTTATATGTTCTGAACCTCTGCTAATATCTGTGTTCAGCTCTGGATCATCTGAGTTGGTGGCGACTTCTGTAAAAAGCCTTTCGCTAATACCTTAGCTTTGTCCAAGTTCGTCTTTGCCCATGACCCATTTTCCATTTGTAGAGGAGCCTGATGATTACTTTCATTTGTCCAACCTTTAGTAGCTTTCCATAAAGAGTAGTCCGTTTGACTCATGGGTGTTAAGCTCTAGAGATATGATATTAATTGTTTGTTTTTTTATACCTGAATAATTTTGTTAACCTATTTTGTTGCTTGTTGTACTGTCTCTTTGTGTCAGGAGATCTTGTGGTTGACCAGTAGTTTACATTTTTTATTTAATAGTCGTCGTAGTTGAGGTTGTGTGTAGAATGTCCAATTTTGCTGCTTCTTTTTTGGTGTCGATTGTATGACTGCTTTCATAATGGTGTCATTCAGGAATACTATCACTGACTCGATGTCCTCATATGATTTAAGGGGGATGTTGGTCATTAAATTAATGTCAATGCATACCTTATAAGTATTCCAGTCAGTTCTGTTGTTGTACAGATGTCTGTTTGCATGTGTCGGCGTGACGTGCGAGTCATATATTAATTCTATAGGGTTGTGGTCTGACGAGAGTTCGAATCGTAATAAGATTTTACATTTCCGAATGTCCAGGTCCTTTGTGATGAAAAAACCTATCAACTCAGGTGTTTTATTAATGTCTGTTGGCCAATATGTTGGATCGCCTGTACTCAAGTGTTTAGAGTTTGTGAACTGAAGCGCTGAGGTGATTTTTGCCTTTTTTGTTCGTTAGCCTCGATCCCCACATAGTGTGTTTCGCGTTGTAGTCACTGGCTGCAATGAAGCGTTGTCCAAGAGAGTTGAGGAAATTCTTATATTCTGTGTCTGTAATATTATGCTTTGGTGGGCTAAATACAGCAGATATTGTGAGTGGTCCTACGAGATCATTAATTTGATGCTGATAAGGCTCAAGCTCGTCGTGTTTTATGGAATGTTTAATAATTATGGCTGTTCCACCGTGCGCTGTGCCATCGGGTTGGTTTGTGGTATACACTTTGAACCTTCTAACTTGTATGAAGTGTTTGTTTGTGCAATGTGTCTCCGTGATTAGGGCTATGTGAATGGTGTTGTCATGAAGGAGTATTTGTAGTTCGTCAGTATGGTTTTTCAGTCCCTTTGCATTCCAAGATATGATCCTTAATTTAGTTTCCATTTTGTTTGTCCATCTTCGATATGAGGATTGCTATGACGTTTATTATATTTGTGACTTGTTGAAACAATTGTTTCATCAGCTCCTTCATCTCATTAATATCAGTATTTATGTCAATGCGTCTAGTTATATATTCATTGGTTGGATTCGTGAGTTGTTCCTTCTTATTCTTTTCGCCATTATTGATGTCATTCTTATCATTAGCTACTTGAGCGTACGATAAACCGGTCTTAATTTTGTTTAAGTTTTGAGCCTCGATTGGAGCTACGGCTACTGTCTCATCCGGAACTTGGTGGCTATTTTCTCTAAGGGATGGAAATCTTTTTATATTCAGTTCCTTGTATATCTCACAACCTTTGTAATTTGCAGTGTGTGCAGCACCGCACAATGCACATTTTATTCGACCGTTGGCATCAATTTTGCAGTCGATTGTTTTGTGTTTTACATTTGACGCAGATCGGATCTCTGGTGCAGAAATTTCTCGTGTGGCCGTATTTTTGACAATTTGAGCATTGCGACATTATGCGTTTATGGTGTGGGGGCTCAAAAATGATTGTCGTGCAAAAACAATGTGGTTATGTTATAAATATCTTAGTTGTTTTTTTTGTTTTTCAATTCAATGAAGAATAATGGAAGCGGCTTATTCGTGACTTTTTGTTGTACATTATGGATGTTTATGACTCAATGCCCTAGGTCGAGAAGTTCATTTTTTATTTCATTAATGTCAGTGGCGTGGTTCATCTTCCTGAGCACTACTTTAAATCCACGTTCTTCCTTCGGTTTCAACGTGTAGTATTTCGTTCTGTGCTCTTGCAGCATCTTAATAACTGTCGAGTAACTGGTATAATCTTTTGTTTGTATTCGCACCTCATTATTCTGTAGCGTTTTTAAAATGTAATTATGTTTAATTACATTTTTTAGAGCATTGCTAAGAACGCAAATTTGTCCGACGTCTTGGACATATATTCGCGGTGGCTTAACCGATTTGATATTTTTTGTTCTGCCAAATTTGTTGCATCGGATACACTTTCCGCACCACTGTTTGCATGACTGTTATCGTCTTGAGGGAGGAGAGCGAACCTGTTGGTTGTGATTGGTGCGCTTAGCCAGTATTGTTGCAGTATTGTTTGCTTTCCATTACATTGTTAATTTCTCTTGTTTTTGCCTGTGTTGTTTTGTTCAGCACTGGGACATTGTTTGCTCCTATTTCTCTTTAGGCTGGACTCTTAAGTGTTGGCGTTGTTTATGTTATGTGTATCGTACTGCTTACTTGATGTTGTTGTAGTTGTACTTACTGTAGATGTGGAGGAGACAGATGATACATGCCATGGTGGTTGTTATAGTTGTTGTTGCTGTTGTTGTGAACACTCCAACAGAAGCCAGAGCGAGCGTTGTTGTAGTAGTTGATGTAGTTCTTGTTGGTGAAAAAGAGGAGAGCGGCGTCGTTGGTGAAGCACATTGTGCACTCCACGGCAGAGTCTGCATTTTACCTGTGGCCATAGAGAATTAATATAAATTTAAATAAGGAAAACCTTATAGATACTTTGGTTCGCCGCGTTGCGGCATATGCATTAGAAATGGTAAAATTTCGGAATCTTAACAACATTTCGGCTGTTGGCATTTCTAACAATGATGTTTCAAATTTATATGACACCGAGTAGCGTGGAATTCCTAGTGATACCACATGACTGCCTGACAACTGTACTTCATCTACGACAACAACAATAACAATGTCAAATATCTCCAAGTTCATAGTGAAGCATTCAAGCGCCTTATCTGAAATGTGCTCGTTCGTTGATTTGCGAAGTAAATTTTTGACGGTGGGCAACCCCGTTGGCAGTACTTTTTTTATTTTTTTTATTTCCCCTTGAAATGTATCTGTCAACACAATTTGGACTCTTACTACTACGTTTTCACAATGTATAGAGGGGTGACAGTAAAGCTTATATGGCTACTCTATATAAGAGGAATAAAATACAGGTGGCTTTAGAATAATGTTTGTTGTGATAATTATTGAGTAGTTCTAATGCTAAATACATACAAATAAATGCCTGCTTATACTGTTGCTAAAATGATTTATATTTTATTTTAGATTAGATTAGGTCGACAGGCCTTGACTCGTAAAGTCTGCGTCTTTGCTGGAGCTCGAGCAGAGGCAGTATATTCACCTCGTTGTAAATTTTTTTTTTTATATTTCCCATATGTCGTGTACATATGTCTTTAATTCTTATTAAGACTATTAGTACATGGTTTAAACGTTATTTTGGGGTTGTAACTAATTTATGTGAGCAGATCACAAAAGTTTTTCATTTTTGTAAGGATGTAGGGGAAAAAAATCAAAATAGTAACAAAAATAATATACATTTAAATTAAATTAATACAATTATAGAGCAAAATAAAGTAAAATAAACATAAATGTAATAAGAATATAAAATACAAAAATAAACACATTAAACAAAAACAAAAAAAAAAAAAAGAAAGAGGTATTGAGATATATATAGCTTCGAATTTATTCAACCAGATCCACTGGCCTTGTCCTCTGTAACCTGCGTCTGCATTGTAGTTCCTGTATTGGTAGTAGGTTGACACCAACATTTGGGTGTTGGGTAAGCTTGGTCTGGTAAATACGACTTATTTTTGTAATCTGCTCTGTTACTGTTGGAATATTAAGATCACGATGCAGATCATTGTTAGTTTTATACTACCCAGCCTTGGTGATCATGCGAATGATTTTTGATTGTTGTCTTTGTTCCCCAGATTTGTGCTCCGTACGTCCAGATTGGTCTTATAATGGATTTGTAGATTAGTATTTTGTTTTCTAATGTTAACTTTGACTTGTGCAGCCAATATAATTGACTAATCCTCAGCTTAATTTGATCGCGTTTTTTAAGTATATGGTATTTCCAGTTGAGTTTGTTGTCAATATATAATCCTAGATATTTGACTACATTTTCAATTTTTACGTCAGCTCCGTCAATCGTTATACGAGGTGGTGTGAATTTAGTTTTAGTTGTATATATAACATGTACTGTTTTGGTATTATTTACTTTTATTTACTTAGGGTAGTATCCAGATGCTGTTGTAGTTTGGATGTTGCTATGTTTACTTGTCTATGTGCGCTAAGAATTATAGTGTCATCAGCAAATGTGGCTATCATTGAAGCGTCGTCCTAGTACACTTCCTTGTGGTACGCCTGTTTTGATTTTACCTAATGTGAATATTCTTGACAGCCTTGGAAGTAAGCTAATTGGTCTATATGATGCTGGATTATATACGTCTTTACCAGTCTTTATAATAGGTAACAGTCGCTGGCACAGGGGCTTCTCGAATATTCTTGACAGCACTGGAAGTAAGCTAATTGGTCTATATGATGCTGGATTATATACGTCTTTACCAGGTTTTGGAATTGCAATGACTTCAGCCACTTTCCATACTTTAGGAAAGTAATTTAATCTAATTATCGCGTTGAAAATATTACGTATGTATACCACTGCTTGAAGTGGTAGCTCCCTGCTTTTTTGGGCTTTATGTCGTGCTGTATACATTTGAGTATTTCATTTGTGCATATTTTTCAGTTTTCGTTTTGTGCATATCAATTTGCGAAGCGTAGGGGGTGTGTATCGCTTTGCATGGTGTATTATCTTGTCCGGAGTTGCTTGCAATGCTGCCTTCTCAATGGTATCGTTTAGTTGGACTATAGCTGATTCTACGTTGTCGGGTGATCTCAGTGGAATGCTTGTATTTAAGTTTGTGTTAATGTAGTCTCGATATGTATCCCAGTCAGTTTTGTTGTTGTGCCATAGTTTGGAATTGGTTGTGTTCACTTCAGTTGAATTAAGTTCGAGTAGTATAGGTGTATGGTCTGACGATAGTTCCAGTCTTGATGTTATGACACATTTATTTAAGTTTATGTCTTTGAGTATATAAAAGTCAATGAGATCTGGTTTTTTTATTTTTGTCTGTTGGCCAATACGTGGGTTCGCCGGTACTAAGATGTTTAGCTTTTGCTAACAGCAGTGCACCCTGTCGGTTTTTACCTTTCTTGTTTGATATTCTGGAGCCCCAGTCTATATGCTTCGCATTGTAGTCGCCTGCAGCTATAAAACGTTGTCCGAGAGTTTTTAAGAAGTCATGGTATTGCGACTGTAAGATATTGTGCTTTGGTGTGCTGTACACGGCTGTTATTCTTAGTGGTCCGGATGAGTCGAAGATTTGTATGCTTGTCGACTAGATATAGGTTTCTTGGAATGGAAGTACGTTATGTTTAATCTTTTGTTTAATAATGATAGAAGTCCCACCGTGTCCTGTACCGTCGGGATGGCTTGTGGGGTACATCTTGTATCCACTTATGTTCATGTGCTGGCTACTTGTATAGTGTGTTTCCGATATCAAAGCAATGTCAATGTAGTTGTTGTGTAGGAGAAGCTGTAATTCATTCAGGTGATTTTTTAATCCGTTTGCATTCCAAGTTAAAATTTTTATTTTTCTGTCCATTCTTGTTGTCGAGTTTTGTCAATAGTACTGTTATGATGTTCATCATATTACTCATTTGTTGCGCTAGTTGTTTTATTATATCTTTTATTTCCGCTAAATCTTTTGAAAATTCGGTCTTTTTTTCTGTGTTTTCATTAGTCTCGTTTTTGTTGGTTTCGTTTTTGTTGCTTTCGTTTTTGTTGTGTTCCTCATCTTTTTGTTGAGGTTGTAACTGATTTGTGGGGTTTCTACAGTTACTGGCTGCTGTTTGGGCGTACGTTATTCCAGGTTTGACTTTGTTTGATGTCTGTTCTACTACCTGATGGTCATCTTTTTTATCGTCTTTCTCTTTTAGTGAGGGAAATCTTTTAATTTTTAGATGTTTGTATACGTCACATCCCTTATAGTTGGCTGTGTGTGAGCCGCCACAAAGAGCGCAATTAATTTGATCTGCACTTATTAGTTTGCAGTCAATAGTTTTGTGCTTGCCAGCGCATTTCACGCAGATCGGGTCTTTGGTGCAGAAATTTCGTGTATGACCATATTTTTGGCAGTTTGAGCACTGAGCTACCGTGCGTTTGTGGCGTGGTGGCTCAAATATGACTTTGGTACATAGGAGTGTTGTAATATTAAAGATTTCTCTATTATTTGCTTTGGCTTTTAGTTCAATGAAAAATAGCGACAGTGGTTTCTTTGTCAGTTTTTGTTGTACGTTGTGTATATTAATAACGTCGTGGCCTAGTTCCGATAGCTCGTTCTTAAGTTCGTCAAGGTGAGTGGCGTAGTGCATATTCCTAAGTACTGTTTTGAATCCCCGCTCCTCTTTCGGCATAAAGGTGTAGTATTAATTTTGTTTTCCCTGAGCATCTTAACCACCGCCGAGTAGTTCGACGAGTCATTTGTCTGTACGATACGCATACGTACACATCGTTGTTTTTAAGTGTTTTTAAAATGTAGATTTGTTGTATTATGATTTTCAGAGCTTTGTTTAGTACGTTAATTTGTTCTACGTCCTGTACGTATATTGGTGGTGGCTTGTGAATTTTAGTAGGTGGTCGAGGTTGATTTGGCGCATTAGAATTTGCTTCTGTACCAATGCCGTCTTCAGCCGTTTCGTCTTGTGAGAGGAGTTCGAACCTGTTATTAGTGTTAGGCGCGCTCAGCCAGTACTTTTGCAGTGTTGTTTGTGTTATCGTTTGTGTTTGAGTTTTTTTCCTACTTTTTTTACTATTGCTATTTTATTCGGAAGTGTTGTTGGGAGAGAGCTACGGTTGCGTTTTATTTTTGACTCTTGTGGGTTTTGATTGGTTGAAGTTTGTACTTGCGTGTTTGATGTCTTTTCTCTGATCAATGTTGTTGCCGAAGAGAGGGAGGAAATTGGCATTGTAGCTGAGAAAGATGACGTGGTGGTTGTTGTAATTAGTGAGATAGCAGCTGATGTCTGCGTTGTGGTTGTTGTTGTTGTTGTTGGTTGTAACAAGGAGAGTGGCGTCGTTGGTGAAGCGCATTGTGCACTCCACGGCAGAGGCTGCATATTACCTGCTGCCATGGAACAGCTGACAGTTAGTTGAGTGGTAGAGCGAGAGGTTGCGTTTGTTTGGATTGGTGATCCGTTATTATTTTCTCTTTGTGAGTGTGTAGCTGTTTGTATTGCGGGAGAGCAAGAATGCGCTCTCTCGAAATTAACGGGAAGAGAGGCTTGGTGTGAGTCACTGATGTTGATGCTGTTGTTTGAACCGCTTGTTGATGTGACAAGGTATTCATTGTTGTTACTTATGCGGACAGCTGTTTGAGCGTGGGGTACGCTCATGCTGTTCCTTGATGGATGATTTTGCTTTTGCGAGCTGCCCGCAGTCGGGGGACTGCGTTCAACAGGCATTTTGAGATAAGAACAATTGATTATCTTGTCTCTTGATTTAGGTTTTGTATTGTTAAATTCGGAGAACCAAAGGAGACGACTAGTCACTTTTTGCACTCGCTTCGGACGGTTAACTTTCGCGCAAAGTCTGTAGTTTACTATTTTCTTTACTAATCGTTATCAGTTAACGCGATCGCACTGGGCCGCGCACGCTGTGCGTCTATCCAAGCATCAGTTCTATTTTTAGACACCGCTGATAATGGTGTTGAAACCGGTTTGACAAAAAGACAAAAATAACAGTGTCTTGTGAGAAATTGTGTTATCTTGCCCTTTGGGCAAGACTAAAGCCCTCGCGTCACGGGCTCCAAAAACTTTTAAAGTGAAATAAAAAACAATTATTCTGTGTGTTAGGCAAACGCAATATTTAGTAAATAAATATTGTTTGTTTTTGCCAAAGAGATCAATACCGTTTTGGTTACTTGCTGACTTTGCTTCTAGCGTCAAACAAGTGAAGCAAAGTTATAAAGCGCTTATTTGTTGTTTCTGTACTGCTGGTCGCTCCCACATGAGTGACCAGGCGGACCACAGTGCCACTATCATCAAAAAACATAGCCTTCCTCCCATTGACAACATGCCTGCTTTTTCGAACAAAGCTGCTGCTCCGTTGCTGGAGTGGTTTTCATCGCCATCATCAAGTAAATGTATAAAAAAGAAGCATAAACCAAGTTCGTTAAAGCAGACAAGTGTTAAAAAAGTTAGCAGAAAACAAGTTTTGGATGCAAATCGATTCGCACCACTTAGTAGCGATTCCGACGCTTCAGACATGGAGCTTTCTTTTGAAGAAGTGTGTACCAATAAGAGCAAACCTTCTCTGGAAACTGTAAACGCCACTGAAACCGCTGCTTCGACCAGTCGGCCAGAGACCACTACTCAAAATCCTATGATAAATAACCGAACTGATTCAAGGATTCATAACAAATCTCCGAAGCCACCACCCATTTTCATTGTCGGCATCACAAATATTAACGGTTTGTTAGCCAACCTTGACACTGTAACCGAACCCGAATCATACATGCTGAAAGCATCTCCTAAAGAGGGTCTGAGAATCCTGCCCTCCACCAGTGATGCCTATCGTAGTATTATTCGCCATCTTGAGCTGCAAAACATTACGTTCCATTCGTATCAGCTAAAAGATGAAAGAGCATACAGAATTGTTATTCGCGGCCTCCACCACTCAACCCTCGTCGAGAACATTAAACGAGAACTTGCTGACAAAGGTCATTCTGTACGCAACGTGCACAACCCAAAAAGCAGAACTGATGGTCATCCGCTCAACCTGTTTTTTGTGGACCTTGAGCCCAACGCCAGCAACAAAGGGGCTTTTGATATAACGAGGCTTTGCCGTCAAATAGTTAAAATCGAGCCGCCACATCCGTTCAAAGATGTTCCTCAATGCCATCGCTGCCAGGAGTTCTCGCATACTAAGAGGTACTGTCGCAAACAATTTAAGTGCGTCAAATGTGGCGAAGCTCACGCCACAACTTCTTGCACCAAAACACCTGATAAGCCACCTAAATGCGCACTTTGCGGCGAGGAGCACACTGCGAATTATAAAGGCTGCATTAAATACAAGGAAGCGATTGCCAGGAGAGTCCCGGCAAGACGCCCTGCACCAAGTGCCTCTCAACACCATCAGATACCTGGCCACAATTCTGTGCCTAACAATATTGTTGACGGGGTGTCGTACGCTGATGTATTTAAGAAATCGGTGTATCACCAACCGGCTCAACAGAAACTCCTACGTGAGCAGCAGAAGCTACGTCAGCAACAGCAAAAATCAGTCCAACTACCTATTCAACCTCAATCCGAGCCACAACAGTTACCAAGCAAGTCATCTCTACCTAAGGGTCGTCAAAAGTCTCTTCCGTTATCAAGTCAACGTCAAATCGCATTCCCTCACCCTGTTGGAAATAATGGATCGAATTGTCATAATTATCCCTCGCTCAGCATAGATAATACCCAATCACTCTCATCTCCTGATCAGGTTGACCAATTATCGGTTGTGGTCTCCTGCCTGGACAGTCTTAATGAGAAATTTGGTCGCCTGATTGAGATGCAGGCCAAGATGATGGAGATGCTCGCCGCCTTATTGTCTAAAAAATGAGCAGACCACACATGAACCTCGCCATATGGAACGCTGACGGCGTCCTTAATCACAGAAATGAGTTAGAAGTGTTCATGGCGGTCAACTTGATTGATGTCATGCTCATTTCCGAAACGCATTTCTGCACTAGAACATACTTCAAAATTCAGGGATATGAAATCTATTCTGCTAATCATCCGGATGATAACCGTATGCGAGGGGGCGCCGCTTTACTCATCCGGTCATCCTTACGCCACCATCTGCTGGAAACCATTCGGTCTGACTCAATTCAAAGTGTCTCTATCAGTATTCACACAACTCAAGGCATCCTGGTCATCGCAGCCATTTATTGTCCTCCAGGACCCCAAATATCAGAGCAGCAGTTCAACACCTTCTTCAATCAACTCGGACCTAAATTCTTAGTCGGAGGGGATTGGAACGCCAAACATCGACTTTGGGGGTCCAGACTTGCTACCCCAAGAGGTAATCAACTTCACAAGAGTATAATAAACTCTTCCAGAGAGGTTCTCGCAACCGGAGCACCCACCCTTTACCCATACGATTCCTCAAGGTCGCCCGACGCAGTAGACTTTGCTATATACAATGGCATTCATCCAACAGCTCTGGACATTGCGGAGTCATCTGACCTTAGCTCAGACCACATCCCACTATTTATTAAACTTGGATTGATTCCAGATAACATCGTATGCCGGTCCAGACTGCTCCCTCCCCACGCTAACATAACGGTCTTTCATCAGTGTCTAAACGAAAGGATCAACCTCAATATGGAAATAAATTCGGACAAGGATATAGATGATTCGGTTGACTTGTTCACCAAGAACATTCATGAGTCCGCCGAATTAGCCTCTTCATACCAATTCCCTTGTTCACCCAACCCTCCTCAGGCTCTCTTAAAACCTGAGGTTCTGGAGTTGGTGAGATATAAACGCAGGCTACGACGTCGCTATATGAGATCACGGAACGAATTTGACAAGGCTGCATGGAGGAGAGCTGCCCGAGAACTGAAAAATGTAATGCAAGCTGTGCGATCGGAGCATTTCAACAATCTGTTGGCTAATGCGGATCCAATGAAAAAGTCTGGCTTCAATCTATGGCGTGCCACCAAGTGCATCAAACAACAGCCTCACAGGCATGCTCCAATCCGTGGGCCTCTAAATCAGTGGCTGCGTACGGAGACCGAGAAAGCAGAAGCATTTGCTAATGAGTTGGAGAGCCGGTTCACGCCTTTTAGCCTGGCTGACCCTGGTGACGTTGAGGAAACAGATGAAGTCCTATCGAGATGTATATTAGATCACAGTCCAACTAAACATGTCACCCCTGAAGAGGTTGTGACTCAAATTCAGAGACTGAAATCTAAGAAGAGCCCCGGACATGACCATATTGACAACAGGGTGGTGAAAGCACTACCTTGGAAGGGAGTGTTATTCCTGACGTTGCTGTTCAACAGCATGCTGCGGATCTGCCATTTTCCCACACAGTGGAAGTGTGCAACGATATCCATGATACCTAAACCTGGTACTCCGGAGAACTGTGTCACATCATATAGGCCCATAAGCCTGCTTCCAACGTTTTCAAAGATTTTTGAAAGATTGTTTTTGAGTAGATTGTTGGCAGTACGGGGTGTTCAAGAAGCCATTCCTGATCACCAATTTGGATTTAGATCACAGCATGGCACTCCCGAACAACTGCATCGAGTCGTTAATCACATACTTACTGCATTTGAGTTGAAACAGTATTCCTCTGCAGTCTTCCTAGATGTCAAACAAGCATTCGATAGGGTATGGATCGATGGACTTCTGCATAAATTAAAATTACTCCTGCCTGGCAAACAGTTTTTACTAATGCGAAGCTTTCTTCAACGACGAACCTTCTCTGTGGCGGTAAGAGACAAAATTTCCACCTTCAGGCACATGAGAGCCGGTGTCCCGCAGGGGAGTGTCCTAGCTCCGGTCCTCTACTCCTTATATACCTCTGATATGCCTACAACTAGAGATGAGCATTCGATTATTGCGACTTACGCGGACGATACGGCAGTTATTTTCAACTCTGCCTCTCTGAACGAAGCTGCGGAGAAATTGTCCAGCTACCTGGATAGATTCCACTCATGGGCCAGGCGTTGGAATATAGCCATAAACTCTGAGAAATCAGCTCACTGTACCTTCACATTAAGGCAAGGCGTCTGTCCGGTTGTGACTTACAACACAAGAATCATTCCGCAAATGGAGCAAATCCGGTATCTCGGTTTGATCCTGGATAAGCGTCTTACCTGGCGTGCACACATTAAGGTAGTTACAGCGCGCTGCTATCAAAAGCTCAAGAAACTGGAGTGGCTCCTCCGCCCATCGAATAAGTTATCTTTAACTAATAAAAGGCTCATCTATCTGCAAGTAGTGGCACCTGCTTGGCGCTACGCCATACAAATTTGGGGCACTACTGCTGCCTACAACATCAGAAGAGTGCAGGCGTGTCAGAGCAAGGCTCTCAGAAGATTTACGGGAGCCCCTTGGTACGTCCGCAACACCACGCTGCATAGGGATCTTGCCGTGCCAACTGTTATGGAGGTGATTAATTCTCACAGCTGCCGCTATCACTACAGACTTTTGTCGCACCCAAATCCTCTAGCTTTCTCCCTCACCCGTATCTCAACAAGGCGTAGACTGAAGAGGCTGCACCCACATGATCTCCCTCTAAGAAGGATACAGCCTTCTATAATTAATTAAGTTAGTATAAGTCTAATTTTTTATTTTTATTGTCACGTCATTATTCTTTAAATCCGACAAATGTGTTATGCAGTTTACTGCGTTTAATGTTATAATTTAATTTAAAAAAAAAAAAAAAAAAAAAATGTCTCTTGATTTAGTTTTTTGTGTTGTTAAATTCGAAAAGCGAAAGGAGACGACTAGTCGACTTGACAGTGCACTTGCGAATGGAATTTGTAAATATGTTGGCTTATTTTTGTTTGGTATTTAAACTAGTTATTTCTTCATCCACTGTGGAAATCTGCAGGTTTCTGTGAATACCGAAATTTGTGATATACCAATCAGCGTTTGTAATTTTACGTAGAGTTTTCGATTATTGTCTTTGTATTAATTGTAGATTTCTTCTTTTCGCAGACCCCCATATTTGTGCTCCGTACGGCCAGATAGGTTTGATTATAATTTTATATATTAATAGTTTGTCGTTCAATTCATTTAAGTTTCATTCTGTTTTTTAAAAATATGGTATTTCCATGTCAGTTTGCTGTCAAGGTAGATGCCGATGTACTTAGCTACGTTTCCGATTACTATATCTCTTCCGTCAGTTATTAGGTTAACTGGTCTATATTTTGTTTTGGTAGTAAAAATTACTTGGACTGTTTTGGTGTTGTTAACTTTTATTCTCCATTTCCGAAACCACACTAGTGTTTTATTAAAATTTTTTTGTAGAGTCGATGTTGCTGCATTTATGCTTTTCTGGGCGGCTAGAAGAATGTTGCTTTCTGCAAACTTATCTCTTATTGTAGAGTCCTGTGTTGGTTGTGGTAGGTCTGCTCCTGTGCTTACCGGGCCTAGTGTTGAGTATTCGTTTTTATACTTAACATAAAAGTATCTGCCTTCTATATAGCTTGACAGAATTTGAGTCATATTGGTTGGGAAAATCGAGTGGATCTTATGTATTAAGCCTTTGTGCCAAACTTTATAAATGGCTTTCTCGACATCTGGGAATAATCCAATACAATATTTGTTGTCATCTATATAGTTAAGTATTTTGTGGGTTACCCGGTGAATTTGTTGGATATTAGAATGATTACGTCCGAATCCAAGTTGGTGGTCGGATATTATTTGAATACGCCTTAGAAGAACGAGAAGTCTCTCACATAGAAGAAAATTTATGACAGCACGGGTATCAAGCTTATGAGTCTTAGGGAGGAAGTTTTTTGTAGTCTTTCCCAGGTTTAGGAATACCTATTATCTCGGCAACTTTTCATGCACTGGGGAAATGTCTTAGTCTTAATACCGCATTAAATAGATTTCGTATGTAGTCTAGACCCTCCACAGGACATTCTTTCATTAATAGTCCGTTTATTTTGTCGTAGCCAGGGGCTTTTCTATTCTTAATGTAAGTTAATATAATATTTAATATAAGTAATCAGCACATCTTTTTAAGATACATCTAGGAATATCATCCGGACCAGGAAAAAATAAAGGTGTAACCAATTTTAGATATCTCAAAACAATACTGCCATCAATAAACGGCAAGCTGAAGTAATTCAGCTCACCAATGGTATAAGAATAAGGAAAACTATTTCCACAAGCACTATTCGAGCAGGTGCCCTGGAAAAATTGAGCAAAAAGGTTCGCAGTCCCATCCGCAATTACAGCTACTTGCAACTCCATCAAACTCCAACTAGTTAGAAATGACTCTTGTTTGATGAATTTGATGTATTAAAAAAAATTCTTGGGATCTTGATTAATATTAAATTTACTTTGCGCAAATAACTATTATAGCAAGCTAGATTAGAAATGTTAAATTTACTACGAGCCGCGGCATGATACCCTATTCCTAATATTTTTTAGACGGACCAAATTTATAAAAAACCAAGGTGGACATCTAGAATCGCCAGTAACATGCACTTTACTAACACATTTATTGACATAATACAGCATATATTCTAATAATAACAGAAAAATTAAATATAAAGGAAAAAAAAACGTTTTGCACATTACGCGACTTGGTGCAACTACTCTATCGTAGTTCGCTCGCCTTTCTACTGTAATGTACAAACATAAAGCTCTTAAATCATATGTTCAAGCAGTCGCGGTGCTTAAAATCTTTGGAACAACAACAAATGTGCGGTTAAATAATTCGCTTGATACACAGTTAGAAATAGAGACACAATTACATACAAAGTACATCGTTAAACATATATACAGTTTCCTGCAACTAATTTCGGACATACAAATTGATCGCTTAGTGCTTTTTTTCAAATTTTCGTTTTGCTCATGCGTCGCGACATCCACCATCGGCACCAAGTGAAAACGTTTTTCACAAAGCCAAAGCTAATTCAGTGAAACGGCAATTAGCGACGATGAATCAGTTCCTATCTTCAGAGGAACTGTCCAACTTAAATGAAGCTGAGATATCAGTGCGTATCGAAATAGCAGAGCGCATGCACTATGATTTTGACATCGCACAAACGAGTCTCGAACGACTCGATCTCCAACAACTAGAAGGCTATGATCGAATTGGATTCTCGCACATACATACTTTGGCGCCCATTCCACTATTATTCGGCACATCTTTGATGAGCAGACCAAAACACTTAGCCAGGTTCGTAAGTCTCGCCTGCCCGAGCTGCAGTTACCGCGATTTAGCGGCGCTTACATCGATTGGCCTGACTTATATGCCAGGTTTAACACTGTCATCGGTATGGATGAGGAGCTAAGCAAGAACCACACCACTGCGTATAAAATTGGATTGCACATAAACCAAGTTACGGGGTATTTTTGACGGTTCCGGCAAATCCCCATCTGGTTCACAATTTAACAATTTGTTACTAATAGGCCTATCCATTCAGCCAAAAATATCCATCACTCTTCTGCGTTTTCGCATTTTCAGAATTGCGTTATGCGGCGATATTTGCAAAGTATACCCTTGCGTCCGAATTACGCACCCTGATGAATATCTTCAATGCATACTATAGCGTGATATGCCTACTGATGATATCAAGATTTCCATCCTAAACACAGTGGCTTATGGGACGAAACCAGTCGTATTATTAGCTATTCGCGCCATGCATAAGCTGTCTTATGACAAGGAACACTCTTTCCTCTACGACTTCTACGTCAGCAATTTGATCTCTGCAGGTGATACCATTGAAGAGGTACGAAAAATTCGTCAACAGATTAAGGATTTGCGGCTCAGAGGCCACTTTCTAATACGCAAGTCTGCGGCTTTTGGAAAGAACCTGAATCTGACCGAGATAAATTGCTGAACTTTCACAATGGAACCGATATCACCAAAGCTCTTGGTTTGGCTTGGGACCTTGCTCCGAAAACCTGCTTTTCAACTTTTCACAAATTCTGCCAGAGTGTACAGCTAACAAACGCTCAATCTTATCTACAGCCAGGCGAAATAGTGTTACTGAAAGAGGACAACTTACCGGTACTCAGGTGGCATCTTGTACGAGTCGATAATATCATTGCCGGAGACGATGGTTTCGCTCGATTTGCTGTAGCCGCACTACAACTGGCCTGGTTGAGAGAGCTGGTGGCAAGCTCGCCGTTATACCCCTTGAAACCACCTCGGTTAGAAATTTGAATCTTCCAACGGGGGGAGCATGTCGGGAGCAGAACTAAAGTCACGCTGGATAGTGCATTAAACGCAATCACTGCAAAAAACTCACAAACACGAACACAAAAATGAAGCGGTAGCACAGCACGAAAATTTTGTGCTTGGTGTTGCAGTGGTTTTGTAAAAAAAAATGCTAAGAAAAAACATATTTTCCTTTAAAAAATCATACATATATTAAGCCCTTGGCACTCAGTGACTACGTAGCATTATAGTTGTGAAAGAATTTTTAAGATCGGATAAGTACTTTCGAAAATTTGTTCATACATTTAAACAAACACTTTGTCGGGAGCAGAACCAATTTCGCGCTGGATAGTACATCAAAGCTTTGCCATCGGCATGTGGCTCAACTTTCGCCACATGTTACTGAAGCTTTCTATTTCTCCAATTCGCCGTAGAGCCGGCTATATATATATATATATATATATATTCTTAAATACTCTTGTCATTCCAACTCCGATCACCACAATAAACAATTATAATTTTATATCAAGTGCCCTCTTAAATGTCTTTATTTAAAGCACACATAGGGAGACATAGGTGGAGTACTCTAACTCCTCCTCGAAACAGAAGTGAAAGAAAAACTTCTAAGATAAAATTAAGAAAGTTTAGACTTTAGCCCTCTGACATTTTGAAAATGTACAGTTCGTTTTTTTGAAGCTTTAGAAGAAGCAGAAAATGAAGCTGAAACAGTGACTGGCCAGCTAATCTGCAATTGTCTAGATTTCTTTTTAGTAATAAGCTCATGAACCACCATATGCGCATGCCAGGATTTAGCGTCACAAATAACGGGAAATACTTTCATAACAACGGAAACTTTGAAAGAAGAGCCTTCTCTATGGCTAGAAAAATTTAACTTATAAGTATTTATATTCGAAAGTTTGCATGCTTTTGATGACATATAGCGTGCAATGTCATCACAGGTTGTCACCTTATGCAGTCTGGAAATAAAAACAAGTTAACGATGATCCAACACCTTCAAAGTACATTTATCTGGAGTAGAGGCAGTAATAGACTGCCAAGAACTCTTAGGGGGGGACAAAGTACAGGAGGAGTTAGAGACTTTCGTAGAAGATGAAACAGGAGTTACAGTAGTAGGACAGAGAATGGTGGAAGAGGAACAAGTAGTGGTGAGAAAGTTGAAAGCGACAGAGTAGGAAGTAGTAGAAGTCATAATGGTAGAAGGAGCCACTGGAATTGGAGCAGGATGTGACGATTGGGTAGATATAGAAGAAAGTAAAGAAGATTAAGTAGATAAAGGTTGGGCAGAAAAAAACCCGACAGGATGGGCAGAGGAAGGCCCTTGAGTCGTGGAAACTATGGAACCACGTGAACGCGAACTCACGAGAAGGGGTGAATGAAGCGCTGAAGCTGTAGTATCGCAGCGTTAAAATCGCGGGTAGAACAATAGGTTTAACATATATAATTTTACGGAGGTGTAGGCAGAATACTTTTAATAATTGTAAAGTGGAACGTCACCAGAACTGTACGCTGTGAGTAGTTGAACTACGTGAAAAATTGACCGAGTTGGGGATCGAAACGTAAGGTAGGAGAAAAGACCTATAGAATAGATTGTTGACACATTTGAGCATTCTGGTTGTGAAGGAGGACGAAAAAGATGAGGCAGAGGACGAATAATAGGCGGAGAGACAGAGAAGAGATCAGTAAAAGGATAACAGAAAAGGTGCTTTGATTACGGAGATTCATCACATTTTAAGGAAGATTGTCCAAAGAAGTATTTTGAAGGTTTTATTTGCAGGTCGTGGGGCAGCCAATTTCAAGACAGTGGTTGACTTGTTCATTGGAGTAACTGAGAAAGAAGGCAAACGCGAGTTTCAGCGGGAGGCAGTTGAATGGCTTGTGCGTGGTAGAAAGTATAGGGCAATGAGTTACGAGCCTCATGCTGGCAGCCGTTGAATAGTTTCGGCAAGGGCATATGTTTGTATACACAATATATATATATCAATTCATAAAAAGTGCTTTAAGTGGTTAAAATAAGGTAAGTTAATCGAAAGACAGCATTGCGCGGGTGGTACACAAAATTATAAAATGCTTCCGATCTTCTAGATATGTGGCCTAAAGGCCTAACACTATTGGATTGAACATATTTGCTAATTGGATTGGGTTGATTCCGTAAATGAAAATGGTGGAGTAAATCGGTAGGATACCGGTGTGCTTGACACTTTAGAAATTCTAATTAAAGAAACAATCCATGATGTTATTGCCAAGTGAAAAATTATTCAAGATGCATTGCTGAAGAGAAATAATTCCGAAAGCAATAAACTCAGATACAAAATTTTCTCAAAAGGAATTATGTGGTATCTCAACCAAGAAAACATGCTATCCCAAAACCAGTATGCATACAAATCAAACAGATGCACCATAGATCCCCTTTTAATAATAGACAATTTAAGTAGTTACATCTGCAACACACTATCATCCAAAGATAATTTATCAGTCTTTGATATGGAAAAGTTTTTGATAGAGTAGGAATTTACTGCATTTTTCAACAGCTCAACGAATGGAGACTCGGGCCAAAAATTACCAACTACATTCGCAGTTACCATAGTAATAGAAGATGCAGTACTTTACATTTCAACACCAGTGTGTGGTCGCAGTGACCACACTCTGATATCACATTGGGCGGTGTTAAGTGGTATCAAAATTCACTCAGCTACAAATTAGACTGGGCTCACCTCATGTTTTGCTAATTTTTTAGTCGACATGCGATACCAAAACTAATGTATATCTATAACATGGCTACAGACATATTATCATCCGCCTTTTACATATAAACATGCAACAAATTCACTTTACAATAAGAAGAAGGCAACGAAAAATTCCATATCATATCTAATACTACAAAACCTTTTTTTTTTTTTTTTTGCGCCTGGAGGTGAGTAATCTTCAAAAGATACCAATGGCCCGTACCATTGGTTATGCCCGATTCAGGTATATCTCGTCTGCCTACGGGCTAAACCTCACCCCTCAGAGAGGCACTATGAGATCCGGCCGCGCGCGCTCATAGTAGTATGAAATTTGTTCCTCCCATTTTTTCATTTAAGTGATGACTACGACTAAGTTACCTTAACAAGTAGTTTACGCTTCTGTAGTGTTATTCGCGTTTGGTAGGTAGCTTTCCAGCGAACGCACCTACTAATACCGTCATTACATGCGGTTTTTCCTTATGGCGCTAGGTCGAACGGTCTTGTTCTTTGTAGTCGGCGCTCAAGGTTTGTCACGTCCAGAGTGCGGATTATTTCATTATTGCAGTGACCATGAATACGAGAACGAAGTTTGCGAGCAAAGTTTGTTACTTCGTTACTCACGGTAGCAATTCCTAGATCTCTGTGAATATCACTATTCCTTATATACCATGGAGCATTCACGATTGCTCTTAGCGTTCTGTTTTGGAATGTTTGTATTATAGCCATATTACTTGGTTTGGTACAACCCCAAAGTTGAATACCGTATGTCCAAGAAGGTTTTAGCACTTGTTTATACAGGAGCAGTTTGTTGTATACGCTTAGCTTTGAATATCTTCCGAGTAGCCAATACATTTCTCTAACTCTGATTGCGAGCTCGTCGCGCTTTTTCTTTACGTGTGGCTTCCACTTAAGTTTAGCGTCTAGGGTCATTCCTAGATATTTCGCCTCGTTTGCGTACGGTATTTGTACCGAGTTAATGAAAACAGGTAAGTTGTTTATCCTTTTGTACGTGAAATTGACATGCGTCGACTTGGTCTCATTAAGGGCAATTCGCCAGGTCTTTGTCCACTCGCATACTTTATTAAGAGCCCGTTGGAGTTTTTCAGTTGATGATTCGACTGACTCATCGATTGCGAGTATAGCCGTATCGTCTGCGAACGTTGCTACGATGGTCCCTTCATCCTGTGGTATATCTCTTGTGTAGAGCATTAATAAGATTGGGCCGAGAACGCTTCCTTGAGGAACACCGGCGTGGATTTCTTTGAATTCCGAGAATTCAGTCTCATGTCTAACACGAAAGAGTCTGTTCTCAAGGTAGGATTTCAATATTTTGAATAATTTTTCCGGTAGGATTATCCTTAGCTTATACATGAGGCCTTCGTGCCATACCTTGTCGAAGGCTTGCGATACGTCGAGAAAAACGCTAGAGCAAATCTTTTTGCATTCTAGAGCATTCTCAATTTCATTTGTTATTCGATAAACCTGATCGATTGTGGAATGCTGAACCCGGAAGCCGAATTGATGATCTGGTATCAAGCGTCTTTCTTCAATTACTGGTTGTAATCGTTTTAGCAGAAGTTTCTCATAAACCTTAGATATTATCGGCAGTAGCGAAATAGGTCTATATGATTTCTTATCATTTGTATTCTTCCCTGGTTTCGGAACCATAATGACTTCGGCTACTTTCCATTGTCTTGGAACATATGAAAGTCTCAGAGAAGCATTTATAATGTACAGCAGCTTAACTATTGCTCTTTTTGGTAGCTCCTTTAGAACTTCGGCAGTGATAAGATCGTATCCTGGAGCTTTGTTATTTTTCAACTTTCTTATTGTCATTCGAAGCTCGGGCAGAGATACGGATTTTACTTTATAGTTGTCGGATCCCGTATTAACATTCGGTTCTTCGTTTAAAGGTCGTCCGTCGAACGGCCTAAATGTTTCTTCTAGATGCTCGGCAAATAGATCCGCTTTCTCCTTGTCTCCTTTTGCCCATTCGCCGTTAGCTTTTCTTATTGGTGGCGAGTGCATTTTTGGTTTCCTTATGGACTTCAAGGCTTTCCAAAGTGAGTAGTTTGAGCTCTTTTCAGCAGTCAAGCCCTCTAGGTAAGTAGAAGTTTCGAGATTTCTTAGATCCTGTAGCTCATTTTTAAGTTTGTTGCAAAGATGGTTCAGATAAGTTTTATCAGGGGGTGCGCGGGATTGTTGCCATCTCTTACGCGCTCTCCTCTTTTCTCGTATGAGATCCTCTATTTCAGGCGTGTACTTGACTTTATTGTTCCGTGTAGCTGTCTTCCGGAAGGGAGTGTTTTTCCACGCTGCACTCTGAATGGCTTCCACGAGGTTGTCAACTTCATCTTCTATTTCTAGCGGTGTCTTTAGTGGCACATTTAAAGCAACATTTTCTTTACAGTCTTTTCGGAAAACATCCCAGTTGGTTTTGTTACTACTTAACCTGGGCGGTCCTACATTCGTTGCTACACTTATACCCATTTTCAGGGTGACTGGTGAGTGGTCTGAGCATAGATCGTAGCATTCTTCGACTTCCGTCAGAGTTTTGTTTAGCCCTTTTGCAATAAAAAAGTCGACGAGGTCAGGGATTTTATTTTTGTCAGTTGGCCAATATGTTGGCTTTCCCGTCGAATAAAAGTCCACACCACGCTTCATACTGGCTTTGTATAGTAGTCTGCCTTTCGTTGAGTTGCATCTTGAACCCCAAAAAGTGTGTTTCGCATTAAAGTCCCCACCGATAACAAAATTAGACCCAGATGAGTCAAAGAGGTGGTCAAGGTCGTCGTCTATCAGTCTATATCCCGGGGGGAAGTAGCAAGATCTGATAAGATAGTCTAAATGGTTTACTACAACGGAGACTGAACTTATTTGCGTAGAATCGAGTTCTATTTTTATGTCTGTTGAGTGCTTAATACAATCTTTAATGTAAAGAGAGGATCCGCCTCTGGCATTTTCCGAAGGATGATGCGCGTGATAATCTCTGTAACCTTTTATTTTGGGTCCATGTCCTTTTTTTAAGTGGGTTTCCGATATCAGGCATATATCAATATTGTTTTTCCGTAGAAATATTTCTAGTTCGTTAATTTTGTTTAGGAGGCCGTTTGCGTTCCATGTCAGTAATTTAAAAAACTCTATCATATTCATGTTTTGTTATTAGGCTTCCGAGGTTTGAACTCGGGCTTGCTCAATTTGTCAAATAAAACTCGATTAATCTTGCTTTGCTGCTCAAGTTTTTCTAATATAACAGTTAATAATTGACGGATCGGATCTGTTGTATCTGATCTTGACTGGTCTCCATGTATCGCGACTTGCGCGTACGATCTCGCATCAGCCAACGCCGGATTTTTCTTTGTACTTGGTCCGGCCACGTTCTCTTGTGCAATTTCTTAATTTTTCTGTATCGGTTTCGTCCTTTTGACTGCCCTAGCGGTTTTTGGATTATCGGTTTTACGATATTTTAAGCTTGGGTCTGGGTGTACCGGTTTCTTGAGAGTGTCGCGTCTTTTTTGTAGTTCTTTCGCTACCTCGCAACCTCTATAATTTGCTGGGTGGTTTTTCGTACAATTTGCGCAGACCGCTGGGACCTGCTTGTTTTTGTCGCACTCTTCCGAGAGATGTTTACCGGCACATTTAACGCACCGTGGTTCTTTCTGGCAGTATGCTTTTGTGTGGTTAAAACCTTGGCAACGTTTGCACTGAGGAACCGTTCTCCTTCCCTTACGCATTGGCTCGATTTTGACCTTTATGTTTAGGATTGTCTTGATTTTGAAGATATCCTCCACATTCTCGCTCCTATCAAAGGTCAGCATAAACAGTGGAAGGCCGCGTTTGATTACGAAATCTTTGTCTCCTTCCGTGCATTGCTTTTCCTTCTTGATAATATTCACGGCGTCAATAATTTTTAGGCCTTGTGTTTGCACGTCTTCCATAATATCTTCTTTACTGCATGTCGGGTGGAGTCCCCTAACGATGACTCGCATCGGTTTTTCGTACTTATTTTCATAAGTAAACCATTGGATATTCTCTGTATTTAATTTAAGAGACAGTGCTCGGTAAGAATCAGGATCTTCTACGTTAATTTTCCACACGTTATTTCGGCGTGAGATTATATTATACTTCGTCTTCAGCGTATTTTTGAGAAGGTTACGAAGTTTTCCGTAGTCCTCTATCCCGACGACATTTATTGCAGGTGGAGGGCGAGGTTTCGCTTTAGTTTTTGTCTTGTTTGTTACAGCGGCCTTATATTTTTCCTGCAAAACTTCGGGTGAGGTTACAGCCTTACGCTTTTTGCTAGGTCGTCCCTTAACGGCCGGATCGGTTTCGCGGGCAAGTTCTTCTTCGTCCGTGAAATATGCCGTTGCTGGACAGTTCGGCGTTGTCTCGAGATCTTTCGGTATACGAAGGTTTTTAAGATCCTCGTTTTCTTTTCGCAGTGAATCTACTTCCTTCTTAAGCTCATAGAAGAGTCGCTCCATTTCATTAAGTTTAGCTCGTAATTCGTTGTTCTCTTTTACGAAGCATTTCGTTTTCACTGAGTCCTGATTAACCGGAGGACTTCTTTTTCCGGTGACATGCGATCTAGGTGGAGATCGATATATCTTTTTTCTTTTTTCAGAGAGATATATAGGCAAAATTGTTGAACTTGCCCTTGACGCTATCGGTGGTGATCTTAGCATAGTATTTTTCGCTCTGAAAGGGTCTTTTAGAAGCAATAGTTGGTCCTCCCCAGAATCCGAGGGACCGACCTCCGTAGAGGGTGGATTTTCCAGAATAACTGGTCTGCCACCTGGGGTAATAATTCCACGTGTTTGTTCCATTGCATCTTTTCGTTGTTGTATTTTATACCTTCTACCAGGTTTTAACACTGCCGTCCTTCTAGGATCAGACGCAGACCAGGAAGCCGCCACCCATAGGTCAGACGCTCTTGGATTTGTGTTTGTCGTCGGTTTTGCCGTTCAACTATAACCTGGCTGCCTTGGGTGGCCCTACCAGGAGAATACACTCCCGACAGCATAGCTTATAGCGTCACCAAGGCTACTCCCTCTGACGTTAGATTTTAGTCGCCTCTTACGACAGGCATACATTACCTCAAGGCTATTCTATCCCCGACCTTGAAGGGAAGAACAAAAACCTACAAAACCTGAAATAAGAAATGCAAATGCAATTACTAAGAGAGTGATAGAAGAGATAGTTATTAGGAGTTGAGATAGGATATAAGGGTCGATTTTAAGTTATCAGATGAACAAGAGATAGAACCTGGTTATAATGTAGGTTGTAAGTTTGACACAAGGCACGAAATTGATCATGCTGTTGATATGTAGTTTTACAGAGACCAACAAAAATTGGGAAATAACTTCTTGTAGCCCGAGAAGGTACATTGAAATTGAAACATAACTGTAATCCAACTGATTAAGTTGGGTGGAATACCGAAAGCATCCAATTTATATTTAGTCAGTGTAAATAACATCCATTAGGCGTTATTGTGAAAAACTAATATTGACTAGAGAAGTGAATTTTAATTGGTCGACCCACTTTTGGAAAACCCGCATTGGCAGTTACCTAATAAAGAATGGACGAAAGGCTATGTGCTCAAAAAGATTCGCAATTTCTGCATCATTACAATTATTGCCGCCGTTTTAAGTTTATGTGTTGGAGCATGCTGGTTTGGAATGCAATGCACCTTGGTGAACGACATTGAGTGGATTTCTCTCTCTCTCTTTAGGGGAGCGTTCACTAAGTGCGTTTCTCTCTCGAGCACAGTAATAATTAATTTCATTAGTGCGTAGAAACAAAAAAAAAGATAAATATTTTAAAGCAAAAAATAACAAATTCTGATAATTGATTGTGAAATTTGTGAATTTAAAGCAACATTCTTTTTATTTGTTAGCTTTATAGCGGTTCACATGTTGAGACATAACTCGAATTGTTGTTGAATTTCGGTAATTGTGTCGGCAAAAGTGCAAAGTGGAAGCTCTAATACATAATTAAACTTGCGGTTACCCTACATTTTTGAGGTATATACGCGATCTACTTGACCTGGAAGGCGAGTTGTGTGATTGCGGTTTTTGACTCGTCTTGTTATTGGTGTTTTATAGAAAACATATACATAGCAGCGTCTTCGAGTTCAGTTATGCAAATTCGGTTTGGTATATACTAACTGTTGTTGGGTGGTCTTTAACAGTCTCTTTTGTGCTATGTATTTGCAAACATAGCAGCGTTAGATAAATTATAAGCAGAATAAATTTGTTGAATGCTGTGATACGGTTCTTTGGACTAGCAAGTGCTACATAGAGGGATAGTAGTGTGATGGCTCCAAAAAATGGAAACGTGGATTTTAATCAGACCAGGGAAGGCTTGCTAAAATCGCTTGTCCGCAACAAGGAATATGTTTTTAACAATTCGAGTTCAATGACTCAGGCAGATCTTGAAGTAAGATTGAGTTTGATTGAAGCAAATTTTAAACAACTGAGTGAAATTCAAGATGAAGTTGAGCAGGTCAGTGATGATGTGACTGTATTTGGGGCTAGACATAAATTAAGGCAAAAATATTAAGTTGCCTGTCACTCGGTAGTGTTAGAGCAGACAGTGCATATCTCTGCGTTAAGTTCGTCACAAAATGTTGAAATTCAACTAAGTTGGTTTAACACATTAGGCGCTCATCGATAGCGATTCTGAACTGGACGTGTCCATACATTTAAGATCTTGTTTAAGCGATGGTGCACTATTTACCATTGAATATCTTGAGTTAACTGCAAACAATTACAAGAAAGCAATTAAGCTGCCTAAGAAGGTTTGAAAATAGGAGCAATCATTTTCCAATCTCATGTTTGTGAGCTGGTCCAACATAAGCGATTTAACCAGGCGGAGTCAGATTCGCTACGCTTCTTGGTGGACCATGTTAATTCAAGCTAGCTGCATTGAAATCATTGGGTAGTATCGAAGAGATATTGGGAGCTATTATTTTTTATTTGGTTCGTGCCAAATTGAACATTGAAACCCAAGATAAGTAGGATAACGAATGGGATGGGACTACATTGCCATTTTGGATTTAACTTTCGAAATTTTATTTGATTCGTCACCGAACTTATCCAATCCAGAGTTGAGACATTGTACTGCTAAATGCTGGAGGGCGAAAGGAAGGAGCCAAAGCAAATATAGCGGCCACTGCTTTTAGAAAGAGTACCATTGGGTTTTACCTGTGCTTTGCGGATAATAAATTACCGTCTGGTCATGAGTTCAAAAGGTTGACTCCCTTGCAAAAATATGCAGAAATTAAGAACGCTTATTGTGTCTAGTTTGTTTTAGCAAACGTCACAGGACGAGAGATTGTTCAGTTGCCAATTGCAGTGTCTGTAGCAAAGCCATCACATCTTATTGCATAGGGGTCTTAAGAATGACCAAGGGTCTTTGGCGTCCGGCTTAGAAAAGAATCATATTGTCAAATCGCCAAGGTTAAATCAAGAGATGGTTCATCGTAGCGCACTACTAACTAAGCAGTGCCAAAATTTTCTAGCGACCGCAGTGGTTCAGGTACAGGAACATTTGGGGCACTTTCGCAAGCATAGATGCGTGTTGGATTTGAGAAGTCAACTAAATTTCATGACTGATAGATTAGCCTGTTAACTATAGTTGGAGATTAAGAAAGACGATTTCATCATTTGTTGGATTAGAAATGTAAAGTCGGAAATTGTAGGACAAGTTGAAGCCAAATTAAAGTCTCGTTTAACCAGCTTGTTTCGAGGTAGAGTTATTTTACTCAACTTTTGGCCAGATTATAAAAACAAAAATAAGAACAAAAGACCACTCCAAAAAATTTTACCAATTTTTTTTTGTGCAGTGATCGGAGTTGGAATGACAAAAGTATTAATATATATATAAAAGGCTTTTGGACGGCGAATTGAAGAGCCAAGGGAAACATATGGCGAAATCTCAGCCACATGCAGATGGGAAAGCTTCAATGCACTGTCCAGCGCGAGCTTAATTCAGCTCCCGACATACTCCCCCCATTGGAATATTCAAATTTTCAACCGAGGTGGTTTCAAGGGGCAGAACGGCGAGCTTGCAAACAGCTCTCTTAACCAGGCCACCCTTTCTTGCTATGGTAGTGCTGACTCAGCCAAGATGCCACCTGAGGGGAGGTAGGTTCTCATTGTTCACTAGCATCATTACACCTGGCTGCAGATTCGGTTTCGAGGGACGCCATTTGACACGCCCTAGAAGCAGGGAGAGACATTTTTGCGCCACCCGATGAACCAAAATTTTTGCCGCAAATCAGCGAGAAGACTCTGCGTGAAGAAATTTCCGATGAAAGAATATAATGATAGCAGTGATGACTGGATGGTGTGTAGGCAATATCAGTGGATGTCTGGCATCGATATCCAACTGAGAATTTCGAAGCGTTCCTCCGACGCGAATTATCCCTTTCGAGTCGAAGATTGGGTATTAGCGATTTAAGCTTGCTTTTTGATGAGAGTGTTAAGCGTCTTGTATTCATTATAGGAGTGTACCTGGTGAATACATCTGATAAGTAAATGCGTGCCGCTTTTGATCCATAGTGAGATCTCCTTTGGGGCGAGTAAAATCCTTGTGCCTTTTTGCATGAATCGGTGAATGTAAGCGATGACTCGCTGCAGTTTTCGAAACGAATTTTGAAACTTGCATTTGAAAGAAATCCAATTGTAGTGTCGAAACCAATGCCCTTTGGGGACGTTCCGGGAGTTCTTCATGAGTTGGCATATTCATAATCCAATGAGAGCTGGAACGCAGAAAGGGTGGCCCTTAATACCGGAGGATGGATTGTAACAGCTCGAGAGGTGCATATCTTCGAGACAGGATGTCTGCCGGATTCAACTCAGACGCCACGTGATGCCATGTCATGCCCATTGCTCGCTCTTGAATTTGCGCAACCCTGTTGGAAACAAATGTGTTAAAGTCTGAAAGGGAAACGTATATTATCCGAACTGGGGTCCCAAGCCGATTCGTTGGAGCACCCCTTTCATATTGGGAAATGTCTTCTGCGCAACATCTTTTTCACTTGCTGCCGAATTTGAGAGACCTCTTCGATGGTGTTACCTCTAGAAATGAGATCGTCGACATAGAAATCACTCCGAAAAAGTTTGACAGCAAGCGGGAGCTCCGACTCCTCGTCGTAGGAGAGTTGATGCATAGCGCGAATTGCCAAGAATGCGGATGGCCTAATTCCGTATGTCACAATGTTCAAGTTGTATGTTATGATGATGTCGTTGTGGATGTGCGCCACAGGATGCATTGCGGTTTCTCTTCAGGATATGTCATATTATGCACCGATATATATTGCAGATGTCGCCGCACAGTGCAACTTTGAAGAACCGGAAACGTAGGAGGGTTGTGAAGATCTTCGGTTGTATAGATAAATCTGTCAACAATAAATCAAATTTAAAAAAAAAATTTTTTAAATTTTTTTTCTTTTAATATTTATTTATTTTTGAAATTTATTTTTTTTTTAATTTATATTCACTTCATTTGTTCATTTTGTGCTATCTTATTTGTCTTATTTTGCTTTTATTTTATTTATATTTTGTTACCTACATTTTCAATATTTCTTGCAAAATGAGTTGCTGTATTCGGGCTTGCGCCAACATAGACACCTTTAATAATGTTATTAAAGATTATCAATGATGTACCACCGTATGCGAAATAAAAACCACAAACTTAAAAAAGTATTCATTGAGCCTCAGAGTTTGATGATGGGGCAAAAATGTTTATGGAGTACTCTTTTGACTCGACTCCAACGGCTAATCCAGTACAACTGCCGCCATTATCCCTTCACAATCTTGCTCCTGCCACAGCGCCACTTATTCCTCTTTCGTCTCCTCAACCTCTTTCTTGTCATTCCCCACCAACTTGTTCTACTGCTTCCTAACCTTCTGCCCAACCGTCCTATCCCCCTCTAATTCCAGTAGATCCATCAACCATTATCCCCTCTACTACTACTTCATCAGTGGCTTTCAACTTCCCCCCACTACTTGTTCGTCTTCCTTTATTCCAGGTCCTAATACTGTGACTTCAGCTTCAATTTCTCAAAGCTCTTTTTCTTCTGCCCAAACCTTACCCACTTATTTTTCTATACTTTCTTCTATATCTAACCAATCGTCCCTTCCCATAGCAAATCCAGTAGCTCCTTCCACCATTAACCCCTATACTATTTCTTCATCTATCGCTTTCAACTTTCCCTCCACTACTTGTTTATCTTCCTCTGTTCCCTGTCTTACTACTGTAACTTCTGCTTCATCTTCTACTCAAGTCTCTAGCTCGTGCTGTACTTTGCCTCCCCATAAGAGTTCTTCGCAATCTAACACTGCCTCTACTCCATTGCCATGTATTTTTAAGGTGCTGCATCCTCGTAATCATGTTTTTATTTCCAGGTTGGATAAGGAGACAATCTGTGACGACGTTGCACGCTATATATCATCAAAAGCATGCAACCTTTCGAATATTAATATTCATAAGTTTAATTTTTCTAGCCCTAGAGAAGGCTCTTCATTCAAGCTTTCAGTTTCGATGGAGGTATTTTCTGTCATTTGGGACGCTAAATTCTGCCTGCCCATATGGTGGTCCAAGAGAAGAAAAACCTAGGTCTTTGCAGGTTACCTTACCAGTCACTGCTTCTGCTTCATCTTCTGCTTCTGCCAAAGTGTAAACATTCTTATTTTTATCTTAGAAGTTTTTCTTTCAGTTCTGACATTATTGTTTTCGTTGAGACCATGCTCTGATGTTCTAAACTCTGAAATTTCCAACTCTAAATTGTTGGCGTCATTGAATTAATGCATAACTTACTTTCCAAACCTGTAACCTAAATTTTTGTTTGAATCGCCTATATCATTATAGGCATTGAAATCTAAATTACATGTTAGCTTTAGTTTAATCTTGCATGTTTATTGGTTAGAGGCTGATGATGTTTTTAGCTGTAGCCAAATATTTAGTACGTAGACATTAGCTTTGGTATCCCATATTCACCAAAGAAATTAGCAATTAACACCAGCTGATCCCAGTCTATGTGACTGGGTGGCTTTCGATGCCACTTGGGCCTTCCCCATGTGAGATCATTGCGTACCTACTAGGTCAAAGTAAAAAAAAATAAATAAAAAAATTGGTTGATATGCTGTCTAATTTTTGTACGCAGTGGTGTGGCAAAAAGTAATTATGTTTCTCCAGTGGTTTTTTTCCCAGAGACATATGCCCTAAATCAATGTACTCTTTCATGAATGCTGCGTATTGAGATTTCAAAGACAAGTTTTTGAACACTTTAATTTCAAGGGTCCTCAAATCTCTGCAAAGCTCTTATGTATGAATATCCCAGTGCATCAAAGTTAGTTGTGGCAGGTAAGTGAACGGAATATTGCCGAGAGTTGAGACGAGTGTAACCTTGTTGGAAAAACTGTTCACAGAGTACGTCCTCATCAGAAGTGGAAGACAGTGAGTTACAGCAACTGTCAATGTCCCAAAAACGGTTGACAATTTCAGAAAAACTATCGGTGCCCCGTGTCAAATTAGAGTCTTAAGCTGAAAGTGCCAATAGAGAATGCTTTCTTCCTATAGTCGAGATAGAACCAGTTACATGCCAGCCAAATCTTGTTTTTTTCAAAGTCGGCAAGTGATATCCAATTAGAATTTGTCCAACACAGATAAGGTCAGGTTACATTTGCAAGTGAACTGTCAAGTCGACTAGTCGTCTGCTTTCGCTCTCCGAATTTAACAATAGAAAAAATAAATCAATTGTTCTGGTCTCAAAAATGTAAGTTGAACGCAGTCCCCCGACTGCGCGCAGCTCACAAAAACAAAATTAGCCATAAAAAAACAGAATGAGCGTACCACACGCTCGAACAGCTGTTGGCATAAATAACAACAACGAATACCTTAGCACTTCAGCAAACTGTTCAAACAATTTACAATTAAAACCCACAACACTCAAAAATAAAACGTAACCGTAGTAAGCTTTCTCCCTTAGTAAGCTCTCTCTTCTGAACAAAATAAAATAGTAAAAAAAGTAGGAAAAAAACACAAACACAAACGACACACAAACAACACTGCAAAATACTGGCTGAGCGTGCCTAATACTAATAACAGTTTCGAACTCCTCCCACAAGACAAAACGGCTGAAGACTGCAGTGGTACAGAAGCAAATTCTAATACGCCAAAACAACCTCGACCATTTAATAAAATTCACAAACCACCACCAATATACATAGGAAGTAGAAAATATTAACGTACTAAACAAAGCTCTCCAAAACACAATACAACAAAACTACATTTTAAAAACACTTAAAACACTTACTACTGTGACTTCAGCTTCAACTTCTCCAACTTGTTCCCCTTCTTCCCAACCTTTACTAAGTGGGTACTTTCTTCAATATCGAACCAATCACCCCATCCAGCTCCAATTCCAGTAGCTCCTTCTACCAATATCCCCTCTACTACCACTTCATCTGTCGCTTTCAACTTTCCCTCCACTAATTGTTCATCTTGCCCTACTCCCTGTCCTACTACTGTAACTTCTGCTTCATCTTCTACTAAAGTCTCTAACTCCTCCCGTACTTTGTCACCCCCTAAGAGTTCTTCACAGTCCAATACTGCCTCTACTCCAGTGCCATGTATTTTGAAGGTGCTGGATTCTCGTAAACATATTTTTATTTCCAGGTTGGATAAGGAGACAACCTGTGACGACGTTGCACGCTATATATCATCAAAAGCATGCAACCCTTCGAATATTAATATTCATAAGTTTAATTTTCCTAGCCCTAGAGAAGGCTCTTCTTTCAAGCTTTCAGTTGGTATTGAAGTATTTTCTGTCATTTGTGGCTCTAATTTCGGGCCTGCACATATGGTGGTCCATGAGTTTATTCCTAAGAAAAAAACTAGGCTGTCGCAGGTAACCTTACCAGTCGCTGCTTCAGTTTCAGCTTCTGCTTCTTCCACTACACTTTCAAAGTATTAGAAGGCTAGGCTAAAGTGTAAACTTTCTTCATTTTATCTTAGAAGTTTTTCTATCAGTTCTGTCATTATTGTTTTCGTTGAGACTTTGCTTGGCCGTGATTTTCTAAACTCTGAAATTTCCACCTCTACATTATTGGCTTAATTGAATTAATGCATAACTTACTTTCTAAACTTGTAATCTAAATTTTTGTTTGAATTGTCTATATCATTTTAGGTGTTGAATTCTAAATTAAGTCTTAGATTTAGTTTAATATTGCATGTTTATTAGAGGCTAATGATGTTTTTATATGTAGCCAAATATTTAGTACGTAGACATTAGCTTTGGGTTCGCATGTTCACCAAAGAACTTAGCAAATAACACCAGCTGAGCCCAGTCTATGTGACTGGGTGAATTTTGATGCCACTTGGGCCTGCCCCATGTGAGATCATTGTGTGGTCATTGCGTACCTACTATGTCAATGTAAAAAAAAAAGAAAAAAAAATAACGAAGTATGCGTACAGACAAATGACTCGTCGAACTACGCGGCAGTGGTTAAGATGCTCAGGGAAAACAAAACTAAATGCTACACCTTTAAGCCGAAACAGAAGCGGGGATTCATGACAGTACTTAGGAATATGCACTACGCCACTAACCTTGACGAACTTAAGAACGAGCTATCCACAATGTACAACAAAAACTCACAAAAACCCCTGGCGCTATTTTTTATAGAAATAAAAGTCAAAGCAAATCATAGAGAAATATATAATATCACCACACTCCTATATACCAAAGTCACTTTTGACCACCACACCACAAACGCACAGTAGCTCAGTGCTCCAACTGTCAAAAATATGGTCATACAAGGAATGTCTGCACCAAAGACCCGATCTGTGTGAAATGCGCTGGAAAGATCAAGACTATTGACTATAGATTAATAAGGGCCGATTAAATTAAATGAGATATTTGTGGTGGCTCACACACAGCCACTACAAGGGCTGCGAAGTTTATAAACACCTAAAAATTCAAAGATTTCCTCACTCAGAGAGAAAAACATTAAAAAGGAGGATGACCATCAATCAGTAAAACAGACATCAAACAAAGTTAAAATTGGATTAACGCACGCCCAAACAGTAGCAAGTAACCAAAAAAGTCCCACAAACCAAGAACAACCACAACAAAAAGATGAGAGACACAACAGAAACGAAACGAAAGCAACAAAAACGAACCCAACAAACACTAGACCAGTAAAAACGCAGAAAATTAGACGGAATTCTCAAACGATTTGGCAGAAATAAAAGATAAAATAAAACAACTAGCGCAACAAATGAGTAATTTGTGAACGTCAGGACAGTACTATTCACAAAACTCGACAACAAGAATGGACACTAAAATAAAAATTTTAACTTGGAATGCAAATGGATTAAAAAACCACTTGAATGAATTACAGCTTCTCCTACACAACAACTACATTGACATTGCTTAGATATCGCAAACACACTATACAAGTAGCCAGCACATGAACATAAGTGGATACAAGATGTACCACACATGCCATCCCGACGGTACAGGACACGGTGGGACTGCTATCATTATTAAACAAAACATTAAACTTAACGTACTGCTTCCATTCCAAGAAACCTATATCCAGTCGACAAACATACAAATCTTCGACTCATCCGTACCACTAAGAATAATAGGCGTGTACAACCCGCTAAAATACAATATCTTACAATCGCAATATCTTGACTTCTTAAAAACTCTCGGACAACGCTTTATAGCTGCCGGCGACTATAGTGCGAAGCATACAGACTGGGGTTCCAGAATATCAAACAAGAAAGGTAAAAACCTACAGGGTGCACTGCTGTTAGCAAAAGCTAAACATCTTAGTACCGGCGAACCCACGTATTGGCCAACAGACAAAATAAAAAGCCAGACCTCATTGACTTTTATATACTTATACACAAGGCTGGAACTCTCGTCAGACTATACACCTATACTACTAGAACTTAATTCAATTGAAGTGAACACAACCAATTCTAAATTATTACACAACAACAAAACTGACTGGGATACCGATCGCGACTACATTAACACAAACTTAAATACAAGCATTCCACTGAGATCACCCGACAACGTAGAATCAACTATAGTCGTCCACCTAAACGATAGAATTGAGAAGGCAGCATTTCAAGCAACTCCGGATAAGATAATACACCATGTAAAACGATACACATCCCTACGCTTCGCAATTTGATATGTATAAAACGAAAACTGAAAAAAGCATGGACCATTTGCAGATCCCCCGGTGCGAAAAATAAATATAACAAGGCAACTAAAGAAATCAGAAAGTATCTCCAAAATAAGAAAAATTACGAAATCGCGAAGTATTTACAGAGGCTAACACCGACAAGCTGTACCGACTACTCCCTGTGGAAAGCTACAAAAAAACTGACAAATAAAACAATACACCAGGCACCTATAAAAATGGACAATGGATCATGGGCAGTAACGAACCTAGACAAGGCGAGAGTTCTAGCGAATTATTATGAAAAAATATTTGCTGTTGAAACTATCAACGAAGATGACTGTCATATAAACTCGACAGTCACTCCCCAGCCAACTCGCCTTAAAAAACATGCACAAATGAAATACTCAAATGTATACAGCACGACATAAAGCCCAAAAAAGCACCCGGATATGACAAAATTGACGGAAAACTTTTAAGGGAGCTACCACTTCAAGCAGTGGTACACATACGTAATATTTTCAACGCGATAATTAGATTAAATTACTTTCCTAAAGTATGGAATTCGTAAATCAATGCAATTCCAAAACCTGGTAAAGACGAATATATAATCCAGCATCATATAAACCAATTAGCTTATTTCCAGTGCTGTCAAAAATATTTGAGAAGCTCTTGTGCCAGCGATTGTTACCTATTATGAAACGCAAACATATAGTAGCTCACCACCAATTTGGCTTTCGACGAAATCACTCTGCCATACAACAAATCCATCTTGTGACTCATAAAATTAAACGAACTTGACGACAAAAAATTCTGCATAGGACTTTTTCTAGATGCAGAAAAGGTATTCGACAAAATCACAAAGGACTAATCAGCGAATTGTGCAACATATTTCCTTATAACGTACTACGTATATGAGTATGCTATACAGAAAGACACTTTTTTGTTAAGTACTCGGATGAATTATCCACATTAGGTAAAATCAAAACGGACGTACCACAAGGAAGTGTACTGGGACCGTTATTATACAGTATCTTTACAGCGGACATACCATCACCAAATGATCACGCCTCAATGATAGCCACATTTGCTGATGACACTATAATACTTAGCGCACATAGGCAAGTAAACACAGCAACATCCAAACTGTAACAACATCTGGATACTACCCTAAGGTGGTTTGAAGTGAAAAATAAAAGTAAACAATAACAAAACAGTACATGTTATATATATAACTAAAACTAAATTCACACCACATCGTATAACGATTGACGGAGCTGACGTAAAAATTGAAAATGAAGTTAAATACCAAGGATTATATATAGACAACAAACTCAAGTCGGAACACCTAATACTTAAAAAACGGAATTGAATCAAAAAGGATTAGTCAATTATATTGGCTGCTCAAATCAAAATTAACATTAGAAAACAAAACACTGATCTGCAAAGCCATTACCAAGACCAATCTGGACGTACGGAGCACAAATCTGGGGAACGGCCAAAAAATCAAATACAGACATAATACAAAGACAACAATCAAAAATCATTGGTATGATCACCAAGGCTGGATGGTATATAACTAACGATGATCTGCATCGTCATCTAAACATTCCAACAGTGAAAGAGGAGATTACAAGAATAAGCCGTATCTACCAGACGAAGCTTACCCAACACTCAAATGTTGGTGTCTATTATCAATAGAGGAACTTCAATGCAGACGCAGGTTACAGAGGACAAGGCCAGTGGATCTGGTAGAATAAATTCAAAGCTAGATACAACACATCTATCAATACCTCTTTCTTTTTCTTTTTTGTTTAATGTTGTTTATTTTTTATTTTATATTTTTATTACCTCAATGCCATCGCTGCCAGGAGTTCTCGCATACTAAGAGGTACTGTCGCAAACAATTTAAGTGCGTCAAATGTGGCAAAGCTCACGCCACGACTTCTTGCACCAAATCATCTGATAAGCCACCTAAATGCGCACTTTGCGGAGAGCAGCACACTGCGAATTATAAAGGCTGCATTAAATACAAGGAAGCGATTGCCTGGAGAGTCCCGGCAAGACGCCCTGCACCAAGTGCCTCTCAACAGTATGAGATATCTGGCCACAGTTCTGTGCCTAACAAGATTGTAGACGGGGTGTCGTACGCTGATGTATTTAAGAAATCGGTGTATCACAAACCGGCACAACAGAAACTCCTACGTGAGCAGCAGAAGCTACGTCAGCAACAACAAAAATCAGTCCATCTACCTATTCAATCTCCATCCGAGCCACAACAGTTACCAAGCAAGACATCTCTACCTAAGTGTCGTCAAAAGTCTTATCCGTTATCAAGTCAACGTCAAATCGCATTCCCTCACCCTGTTGGAAATAATGGATCGAACAGTCATAATTATCCCTCGCTCAGCATAGATAATACCCAATCATTCTCATCTCCTGATCAGGTCGACCAATTATCGGTTGTGGTCTCCCGCCTGGACAGTCTTAACGAGAAATTTGATCGCTTGATTGAGATGCAGACCATGATGATGGAGATGCTCGCCGCCATATTGTCTAAAAAATTAGCAGACCACACATGAACCTCCACATATGGAAAGCTGACGGAGTCCTTAATCACAGAAATGAGTTCGAAGTGTTCATGGCGGTCAACTTGATTGATGTCATGCTGATTTCCGGAACGCATTTCTGCATTAGAACATACTGCAAACTTCAGGGATATGAAATCTATTCTTCTAATCATCCGGATGATAACCGTATGCGAGGCGGCGCCGCTTTACTCATCCGGTCATCCTTACGCCACCGTCCGCTGGAAACCATTCCGTCTGACTCAATTCAAAGTGTCTCTGTCAGTATTCACACAACTCAAGGCATCCTGGTCATCGCAGCCATTTATTGTCCTCTAGGACCCTAAATACCGGAGCAGAAGTTCGACACCTTCTTCAATCAACTCGGACCTAAATTCTTAGTCGGAGGGGATTGGAACGTCAAACATCGACTTTGGGGGTCTAGACTTGCCACCCCAAGAGGCAATCAACTGCACAAGAGTATAATAAACTCTTCCAGAGAGGTTCTCGCAACCGGAGCACCCACCCTTTTCCCATACGATTCCTCAAGGTCGCCCGACGCAGTAGACTTTGCTATATACAATGGCATTCATCCAACAGCTCTGGACATTGCGGAGTCATCTGACCTTAGCTCAGACCACATCCCACTATTTATTAAACTTGGATTGATTCCAGATAACATCGTATGCCGGTCCAGACTGCTCCCTCCCCACGCTAACATAATGGTCTTTCATCAGTATCTAAACGAAAGGATCAACCTCAATATAGAAATAAATTCGGACAAGGATATAGATGATTCAGTTGACCTGTTCACCAAGAACATTCATGAGTCCGCCGAATTAGCCTCTTCATACCAATTTCCATGTTCACCCAACCCTCCAACCCTTAAAACCGGAGGTTCTGGAGTTGGTGAGATATAAACTCAGGCTACGACATTGCTATATGAGATCACGGAATGAATTTGACAAGGCTGCATGGAGGAGAGCTGCCCGAGAACTGATAAATGTAATGCAAGCTGTGCGATCGGAACATTTCAACAATTTGTTGGCTAATGAGGATCCAATGAATGAGTCTGGCTTCAATCTATGGCGTGCCACCAAGTGCATCAAACAACAGCCTCACAGACATGCTTCAATCCGCCTTTTAGCCTTGCTGACCCTGGAGACGTTGAGGAATCAGATGAAGTCCTATCGAGATGTGTATTAGACCACAGTCCAACTAAACATGTCACCCCTGAAGAGGTTGTGACTCAAATTCAGAGACTAAAATCTAAGAAGAGCCCCGGACAAGACCATATTGACAACAAGGTGGTGAAAGCACTCCCTTGGAACGGAGTGTTGTTCCTGACGTTGCTGTTCAACAGCATGCTGCGGGTCTGCCATTTTCCCACACAGTGGAAGTGTGCAACGATATCCATGATACCTGGTACTCCGGAGAACCGTGTCACATCATATAGGCCCATAAGCCTGCTTCCAACTTTTTCAAAAATTTTTGAAAGATTATTTTTGAGTAGATTGTTTGCAGTACGGGGTGTTCAAGAAGCCATTCCTGATCACCAATTTGGATTTAGATCAGAGGCTAAATACTTTTCTAAATAGAACAACAAACACACATAAGCAAAATCAAAAAATTAAAACAAAATAAATCAAATAAACAGCTACAAAAACGCAATCGAGACAAGCAGTCACCCGAAACCGAAACCAACAGCAACAAAAAAGAAAAAAATAAAACACCGACAAATATACCGAGAAGGCTAAACTCATACTGGTTGAGTAAACTCAGCACACAAAATAAGTTTGATTTGCTAGATCAAGAAGACAATGTGCCTGCTGAAGAAAATGTCGGTGGGGTAACTAAAGAAGTCTTTGATAAAACAAAAGCACAGAAAACTCGCCCAATATATGTGCAGGATGTAGAGGTCCGTAACTTAACCTCAGCCTGAATAGACTGACTCAATGTGTTACTCAGCGGTGGTCAAGATGCTACAGCACCACAAAACCAAATACTACACTTTTATGCCAAAGGAGGAGCTAAGGAATATTCACTATGCTACAGACCTCGAGGAGATAAAAAACGAGCTAAAGGAGCTTGGCCATAAAACTATTAATATCTACAACGTGCAACACAGAATTACAAAGAAGCCTCTTCCTTTATTTTTTGTGGAACTTAGAAAAAAATCAAACAACACAGATATCTACAAAGTAACAACTCTGCTTTGTAGAAAAATAATCTTTGAACCGCTGCACCACTAACGCGCAGTTGTACAATGCTCCATCTGTCAAAAGTACGGCCATACCAGGAACTTTTGTACAAGGGACCCCATATGGGCTTCATAAATACACTAGGACAACGATTTATTGCTGCTGGAGACTTTAACGCGCAACACACAGAATGGGGATTCCGAACTTCAAACAAGAGAGGTAAAAACCTTCTGGACGCAGTACACAGTACAAATATAAACCATATAAGTACAGGTGAGCCAACATACTGGCCAACAGAAAATGAAATGCCAGATCTTTTAGACTTCTATATAGTAAAAAATCTAGATTTATGTAAATATTCAATCACACCCAGTCTGAATCTCTCGTCAGATCACACAGCTATAGTCTTATTTTATATTTTTTTTTTATATTTAATTTTTCTGTTATTATTAGAACAACTTCAATTAAACTGTATATACAAAAATTAACAAAACAACTTAAATAATAAGTTGGGATATAGTAAAGTGTAGATATAATATTAAAAGCATCTGTTGTGGAGGTCGGCAGGGTGCAATCTTCTCAGCCGTCTCGCTACCCTAACTCCTCCCATTCTGCGTCGTTTTAGAAAGCGCCTTGCTAGTTTATTTGGATGATGTTTTAACCTCTCTATATATTTTTTGGCCTGACTATTTATCACATCGCCAATTTTCGGTATTTTTAAGTCGTTTTCAAGGTCCGCCGTTCGCATGAACCAAGGGGTACCAGTAAGCATTCGCAATGTCTTGGCCTGCAGTACTCTCACCTTCGTGATGTTTGACCTCGCTGCTATGCCATACACCTGCAATCCGTATCGCCAAGCAGGAGCAATTATGGTTTTGTAAATGTTCACCTTATTTCCCAAGGACAATTTATTCCTGCTAGTTTAAAGCCAATTCAATTTAACAATCCTCTGCCTTAAGGATTTCGTGATACTTGAAATATGCGTCTTGAAAGTTAGCCGCCTATCCAAATACACACCCAGGTATTTGTAACCTCAATGGTATTCCAGCAGATGGTTTCCAATGAAAACTCCCGGACAGAAATCCGGCCGTAAGGCGTACGTCACATTGGCACATTTATTTTTGTTAATGCAAATCTTCCAACGTCGTGTCCAGTTGTCAAAAATATGCAGGTATTGCTGCAGTGAGTCCGTGGCTGTAAATGCACTTGTTTCTGACGAGGATGGCCGTATCGTCAGCAAACGTGGCAATGATCAGATCCAGAGGATTCTTCAGTGGTATTTCTGACCCAGTGGGCATGTCGTACGTGAACAGGGTATAGAGTGTAGTCCCCAAAACGCTACCCTGGGGGACACCTGCGCAAATAGCCTTGATGCTAGACTCCACACCATCCAATACCACTGAGAAGGTCCTGTTCTCAAGGTAGCTCCCCACGATTAACCATAGTTGAGGCAAGAGATTCTTGAGCTTACTGAGCAGCCCGTCGCGCCGAACTCTGTCGAAAGCCTGCTTTATGTCAAGATACGCTGCCACCACGTACTCCGTACGGCCCGGCTAGCCCGTCGATTTAGTGCCGTATTTTACGGTGTCTAGCTTGTAGACCTTGATCTCTCTGGATTTTCTCGCCACAGGTTGCATTGTAATATCCATCAGGATCCGTAATATGCACACAGCGATACATTTTGAAGATGTGTCCGCATAGTGCAACTGCAAGTAATCTGAAACGAAGGAGCGTGTGAAATATCTTGGGCTGAATTGTTCGTCCTGCTAGCAACAAGTCATTGAGAGAGAGGCCACTAGAGGTTTTGGCTGAACCATTGATGAAACGAGTAATTTGGTGCTTGTGCTGTCTACTTTGCGCACTCAGTGGTGCGGAAGAAAATAAGGCGGATAGTTTGGGAATAGTGATACTGGCGTCATGTATCTCAGCTCCTCGTATTCGCGCATAAAGGTTGTGTATAGCACTTTCGTAGGCTCATCGTTTTGCAACTTTCTTTCCAAGTTCCTGAATCTGTGAAGTGCGCGAGCATACGAATCTCCCAGTGAACTGAAATCGGCCTTTGATGGCAGTCTGACTGAGTGTACCCCAGATGCTAGACGATGAAAATTCGCTCGAAAGTGCTGCTCGCAAAGGTCGTCGTACTTAGAAAGTGTTTGATTCTAAGAGGAAAATTTTCTGTTCCACAAAATTGTTTAACGAGATCGTTCAGTGAGTCATCGTTTCCCTGCTGTTCGTATGTTTTGCGGATGGTTTTTAGCGCTGTGTGATTCGTGGGTGAAGCAATATGCCGCCAGAAACAACCCAACCCAATCTTGTTTTTTGCAAATTTGGAATATATGTGTGAGGTCGAAAAATAACCCATCGCCTATCAGCGCGTCTATGCGCTGCGATGATGCGAAATGTGGAGCAGCCAATTTTATATTTTATGGTATGTTCCAGGTTGAAACATATAAATCACAGCTCGGCTGATAGTCAGTTTGGCTTGGTGTGATTATAGCATGGGAAACAGAGCGAAAACTCTCATCTGGCGATTCTGTCATGCTATCGACTAGCGAGATTTGACTCGCCTATGCCAGAGACTGTTATATGCTCGAATTCAGCTCGAAGCTGCTGACCACCGAGACGAGAGGTTATAAACTTCAGCTGAGATATTGAGTCCAAAATTGTGCGGCAAGGAATTAACATGCCAGCTCTGTTTTTATGCGAATGATTGCTGTGGCAAGTAACACAAAGCTAGGCGAGCCTTTAGGTGGAGATTTAGATTGGGATGAGGACACAAGCGTGGATTGCGCTGCTCTCTGGTTAAGATGGGAGGCTTCTCCTGCAGGCATGGTTGCCGTAAACGATGAAGAGACGCTTAGTGCGTTAGAGTTTAAATACAATAACGAGTGATACCTACTCTGGAAATGTTTGCAGCTGCTCGATATACAGCGCTGCACCATATGTCATTTGCGCAAGCAGTTAAAGCAAAGGTGCAGTTGCAATTGCTTCTTGGCAGCGTGTAGCGGGGGATATATTTAGAAAACGAGTGAAACTTTTGATGAGATTCTCCTTAGAGTCAAAGACAAAAGCTGCAAGAGGCAATTTTTGATGTAGTGGTGGATGCCATAGGAACATTTGATTTAGGTTCCTTTCGAACCACCTGTTGGCTAGGTGTTTGCGATACCTAAGCGTTTTCTGAATTCTCCATCATCCTGCACCTTTTCTCGAAATAGGCAGCCATATCAGTCCAAGGCGTAAAGTCCTTGACAGACAAACCTTCCTCCAATTATTCCTGCGTTCGTAAATCCAATTTCCACAATACCAGATGAACGAGCAAGCCGTCGAGGATTTGGTAAGGACTGGCTAAAGCGTTCAAGGCCAGAAGATGCGAGTTGACCTTCTCACTCAATTCGCCCAAGCCGCTCTCTGAGCCCTTCTCGACACCATTCAGTCCGAAGATCGCCTTTATGTGTGTCTGAAAATGCAAAAGCTTTTTATTGAATCGATTGACAAGTTGACTCAAAGCCTCATCGTAGTTGCTGTCACTCGGTTCGAGTGAGCGGATTCTATCAAGGGCTGCGCCAGATATACTGCAACGTAGAAACTGCATTTTCTCCAGCTTGCACTAGTATGGATCCTTGTCTACCACTGCAAGAAACGTTGCGTAGAAGGAAGGCTAGTAGGCGTAATCTCCATTGAACGTGGGCCTTAACTGTGAGGTAAATTGATGAAGATTCAAACTGATCGGTAATTTGAAACTGACCGGGATCAGCCTTTTCCAAATTCGACCGCGTTTCATCGAAATTGGTCCTCATACGATCGACGAAATCCGGCCGTACCGAAAGCTCAGCCTCATCAACTTTCACAAGTTGATCAGAGGTTAAATATTAATTTAATGCAGTTATATGACGGCTGATCGAGTTGCACTTTTCGACGTAAATTGCAATGCTCGAGTTTTAATTCTGTTTGTGCGGCATTTCGTTTCAGAAGCGGTGCTTTCACAAAAACTGTGTGTATGTACGCGAACTAAACATGCGCACTGTACTTCAGCAAGTGCTGTTGTTATATGCAACTCTTTGTATATTATGTCTGTAGAGCCTGTGCTGAGAGAAACGGTGTCTCCTTACCGTCCGTTAGGTATTCCACGCACATTTGGCTACGTATATAACTACCGTTAGAACATAAAGAGACGCGAAAACGAGATTTAGTTAATCTGGAGACTGATTTCAAATTGCTTCTGCTAGAATAGCGCACACGCGAGATGATATAAATTAAGAGTTTATGGTAGCACACGATGAATATATGATCTTGGCACCACTTTTTGCACAAGATGCGCATAATTGCTAAGACTCAAAATAGCAATTATGTGGCTATTGTAGCGGTATGCAGATAGCGCGATCAGAGGATTTAGCAGAACTCTTGAACTTAAAGAACCGCACCTCCAGGTGAACCATCCTCTTACAGACCGATCTGCTTAATGGATACGGCGGGTAAGGTGCTGGAGCAAATCTTAGCGACCAGGCTGGAGACCCATGAGGAGGAGGCCTTTCCAGAACACAGTTCGGCTTCATAAAAAAAAGATCAACCATCGATGCTATATCGGAAGTGACTAAGGTCGCCCAGGAAGCAATTCGGGATAAACCATGGGCCGGTGGTGAAAAGGAGTACTGTCTGGTGGTAACACTGGGCATAAAGAATGCCTTTAACTCGGCAAACTGGGCAAAAATAATGGAGATGATCTTTGATTTTGGAGTAAGTGATTATCGGGTCAGATTTATACGTAGCTATTTCAGTTAGCGGATACTCTTCTACTACACCACAGAGACTGAGTCAACATACTACGTAAGCGGTGGGGTACCCCTGGGCATTGTGCTGGGTCCCCTCCTGTGCAATATTATGTAGGACGGTATCCTCCGACTCTCCTTCCCAAGAGGAATAAACATCGTGGGATTCGCAGACAACATAGCTATAGTCGTCATGGGTAAACACATAAGTGGGTCGGTAGAACGTTGCAATTCTGCCATTACAGTCATCTCAGAATGCTTGAGCAGTGCTTGTCTGGCGGAGCATAAGAAAGAGGCTCAATTGATCAGCAGCCGGAAGTAGTCGAAACAGCCACGATCACAGTTGGTAACACGTAGATTTCATCTAAAAGGTTTCTGGTCTACCTAGGTATGACCTTGGACTGCAGGCTATCCCTCAAGGAGCACATATAATCTGCAAGAGAAAAGGCCATAAAGTCGTGCAGGGCCATATCGAGGCTAATGCTAAACAAGAGGGGACGGACACGCGGAAGCAAGGATGCAGGCAGCTCATGAACACCACAAATTAATAATGCTTTACGAAGCTTTGTCAAAGCCATGGAAGAGGCCACTTATAGGCGATTTGAGAGTATCTACCGGCTAGAGGCGCTCAGGGTAATCTGCCCATTTCGCACTATATCGGACGATGTCGCTCTGGTCCTCTCGGGTCTAGCACCAGTTGACTTAATCGCATTAGATTCAGCAGAGGCCAATGCTCCAAGGCTACGTACAAAGCCAGAGATAAGACAAGTTAGGAGTGAGAGGAGATGATCAACTTTATTAACGTGGCATACCCGATGGGAGAATTAAACGAAGGGACGCTGGACGTACAGACTAATGCCTAGCATTTCTGAGTGGACCGGCAGGAAGCACAGTGCGGTAAACTTCACCACACTGCTGCTAAGCGGACACGGGTGATTTCGGCAATACCTACGATTTCGATATGAAAATTCACCTGGTGAACTCCATTTCATTTTTTGTCTTCAATTTCACAATATTTTCATCCGACATTTATCACTTATAATAGCGACCAAAATGAACTGACTTAAACACAACTGAGAACCTGTCTTCAAATGAACCTAACTCATACGCATCTCTAGCTGTAGACAAATCATACAATTAGCCAACTTCCACAAGAGTATACCACCAGAAATACCAACATCTGCTAAGAATAGTAGCTTTAATCCTAGTACTAAGAACATTGCGTTCAAATAAGCGAGAATGTATAAATATAAGCAAAATTATTTTTGTTGCAGTGAAACTTGAATTTCGCAGAAGCGCACACGAGTAAAAAGGCCAACCGTCCTCTATAAGTGTTTCAGTGATAGTAAAGTTGTATTACGTTATTAACATTGTCATCTGTTCAACACTCCTCTCCAATGTTGATACTAATATAATACAATTTTCAATTCAATAAAGTCCAAGTAGTTTGGTGCAGTTCGTGTGTTTTTTTGTAGGTTCTTCATGAGTACATAAGCAGGCATATCCTGAGTTGGACAGTAATTAAAGTTTATCAGGGTTGTCACAGAAAACTGTATAGTTTTCAGCTTCGGGAGTTTTGTAAAATTCTCGGCAAAATCCTAGGTGTAACAGAACTTCGAGAGTTTTCGTTTGTTCGAAAAATTTTTTTCCAATACCCAAACCGCTTCAACAGAATGTTTTGCTTTTCTAAAATTTATTATTCATATTATTATTAATATTTTTGGCAAAAAAACTTTAAAAATATATTTGCCATTAAAGAACAATTAAGAAATATAATTATTATAATTGAACTTTTAAAATTTTAAAAGAAAATATTTTGAAATGTTCCTCGCACCAAATTTAACAACATACACAACTTCTGTGTGGATTAATTCAATGGTATTTGTGGCAATAATTGTTCAATGGTATTAATTGTTTACATAAACAATGAAATTTTTGTAGCGCTGTTCAATGTTTTCGTCTGCAAAAAATCATTTATCTATAAATATTTTTAAGAACACAAAAATTTTTCTTAAATTTTAAAATCCCACTTTTCTGCTAATAAATTATCTTCCTCTTCTCTACTTCGCATTCAAATTACGATTTTTTCATTTGGAAACATGCCAACTTTAAACAAGTTTAACATTAACTTTTACTTTAAATGTACACAAAATACGCGATTAATTAACATTTTAAAGATAACAACGTAATTATTAATTTTATTACTTCAAAATACAACACAATTTATTGACCTATTCGATAAAACCAAATCCTGGAAAAATTTTGCATTCAATTCAAAACGAGTTTGCATCTCTATACTCGATTGGGTTTGCCTACTAGAGTCGGTTTACTAGACGGCTTGTAAAATGGTAAATTAATTAAATAAACAATTTGTTAAAAAAAAAATGTATGCAGATTTCTTTGAAAAGGAATAATCGATCCATTCGTATCACTGGTTTCATTTAAAAAGCTGCTCTTTCGAGTGAAAATAACCAATTATCCCAACAAAACTGTGGAGGTTTTGAAACCTACCGAAAGAGTTTTCTTTGACACCTAAAATCGGTGTTCGGGTGGATTTGAGGTGAAAGCGTTTTCTGTGACACCTCTGATTAAGTTGTTGGTATAAACCTCTCTAATGTAATGATATCTTTCAATATGTTTGCTTCTTGCGTGATACATAGGATGTTTAACCAAACTCATTGCGTCCATATTATCGCTAAATAACTCTATTGTGTTTTTGTCTTTAAACAAATTCATTTCAATGAAAAGTTTTCTTATATATACTGCTTTTTTTGATGCTTGCTATAATGCCACATACTTTGCCTCAGTACTTCTGAGTGCAACCGATAATTGTCTTTTGCACTCCCAGGAGAATTTACTTCCACCTAGTATAAAAGCTTATCCAGTGTATGATTTGCGATCTACAGAATTTTCGCCCTAATCTGCATCAGCATAGCCCTGAACAATTTTGCCTGTCTTTTTATATTTGATTTTCTTGCCAGAGGTTGTATGAAGATACCGTAACACTTGCTTTGCTGCTGCTAGATGCTCGCTATGAGGGTTGGCGTGCCGTTTCGACAGTTTGTTAACTGAATGTTGTATATCCGGTCTGCTCGTTACGCCAAGTACACCAACGAACCTACAAATGATTGATACTCTGTTGCATCAACGCTTCTGGGTCTTCTGTTCGATGACACTTCAAAATTTATTGGATCATCTTTTTTTCCTCGTAAGCTACATCTGGAACGTCTTGGTTTAAATTATCTAGGCTTACAAATGGGTTCATGATAGTATTGTAGGCTTCAATTGATTTCTCAAGGAAATGTACATCTCTTTTTACGATAACCTCTCGTTTGGTCTTGTTGTAGGCCTTGGCTTTGTCATCATAGCCAACCATTTGCATTTCTTTGCCTTTTGCACGAAATTTATTGTGTTCTATTTTGTTCAAATTTATCGCTAAATAACCAAACATTCTCAAATGAATTACGCCGGGTTTTTTACCCCACCATACCTTATGTGGTGTTGACTCCAGCAATGCCCTGGTTAGTAATCGGTTTCGGAAGTAGGCTGCTGTGTTGATTCCTTCGGCCCAACATTTTTATTCGACCCCAGCGTGCAAAATCATGATGCGTGCCATCTCCACTAGCGTCCTATTCATCCTCCCAGCCACGCCGTTCTGTTGTGATGTGTATGGCACCATCAGCTGTCGCAGAATACCGTTTTCACTTAGAAAATTCTCGAATTCTTTGTTTACGTATTGTTTGCAGTTGTCGTTACTTAAGATTCTAATTTTTTTTCCGGTTTGACGATCACCCGTGTTTTTAAAAATTTTAAACACTGTTAGGACTTGCGATTTTTGTTTAATAAAAAAACACAAAAACATATCCCGATTTGTCGCCCACCATGTTCACAAAATATCTTGATCAGCCAATAGAATTTACATTTATTGGTCCACAAACATGACTGTGCAAAATTTCTAGGAGGTAATTTGTCTTATTTTCAGATGTTTGAAATGGCTTAACCCAACATTTACCCTTTAGGCACACTGTATACGTTATTTGTTTTTGTTTTGTGTTAAATTTTAAGCAGCTCAGCCTAGGATGATGATCTCTTGATTCCAGCGCAACAACAAAATTTTCGTAGCTGTTTGGGAGGCTTGTGAGCAACATAATTACGAACAGCTCATCTTGCAGTTGTATTCCAATATCCGTTAACTGCTCTATCGCGCACACGAAATTTGCAATATTTTGCTGCATTGACTCTCCCCCACTCTAAGGCATATATAATAGCTGTTTAAACGACGTCACTTTTATAAATTGTCCGGTTAGTGGTCTTAGCGTTTCCCACGCAGACTTTGCCGTAGGGCATTTTTTAATGTGGCCAATTTCTGATGATTTGATTGACAGAATTTCCTCACCCGTCGACTCACAATAGCCTGACATCACGTCAACCATCCCTGGTGGATCAGGTCTTCATTTGCAGAGACCATGAATCATAGTTCGATTCATCCAGCTTGTCGATGCTATATAAAGAACTCATACTTTTTTTTAAAGCAGATTTTATTTAGTTTTATATATATTAATTAATATTACACTTGGATACCTAGGCCCATAACCTATTGCAGTAAAACTTGAATAACTCTCCGTGATAAGTGTTTCAGTGTGAGTAAAGTTTTATTACAATATGTTTAATATTATTAATATATATTTTTAAATATTATTACATAATGTTATTAACATTGTCATCTATGTAACAATTATCCCAAAACCTTTTGTTCTATGACAAAGCCTAAGTTGGACCTATTCGGTTAAAACAATCTCATTCATATATTGTAACTATTAATTTAATTCTAGTAACTCTGCATATAGTAAGTAATAAAGCCTATAACTACTAATGCATATAGGAATCATTTTTTATGTAAATACTTTTGTATATGAGATCATTGGAAAACGAACTAAAAACTAAAATTCTATTAGTAGCAAAAAAAAAAAAAAAACCAAAAAATCAAATCGGCTTTTTTTATTTATTTGTCAAACAACTGATACATTGCCATAGTTATAGCAAATTTCATACAACACAAATCTGTTTAAATTTTCTTCGTCAAAGGCATTCAGACTTAGAGAGACATTTGAACAAAGGAGAAAAACAAACAACACGCATACATATATATTTTTTTCTAAAGTTGCGGAAATAATTTTGAACCAACACAAAATGGAAGACCAGGAAATTGCCACTGTGGGTCACTTCCAGACACTGGTGCGCTACAATAATCCAATGCTAGTGGTGAAGCATCCCGACAAGAAAGTTGCACGACTAACGGATATTGTAAGTAGCTTAGCCCAAACAAGAAAAAAAATATATTTACAATATTTCTGTAATAGGATAGAAAAGACCGCAAACTGCAGGTGCACTTCTGGATACCAAAAAAGAGACTGAAGAAATTTTGAATTCCATTTTACCACCACGCTGTTGGGAGGAAGACAGCCAGCTATGGCAACAATCTGTAAATATTGACATGCCTTTGCTTGTTACTCAAGTTTTCAGTTATTTAAATGCTTCTTTAGGTTTCCAGCACACCTGCCACACGCCAAGATGTCATCAATTTGCAAGAGATGTTGGATACGCGTCTGCAACAGACCCAAGCCCGCGAGACTGGTATTTGCCCCATACGACGTGAGCTGTACTCACAGTGTTTTGGTATGTACATATGTGTGGTAGAAGTAATTGAAATTATTTAGTAGAACAACTAACTACCACAATCCAGATGAAATTATACGCCAAGTTACCATAAATTGTTCAGAGCGTGGTTTATTAATTTTGCGCATACGCGATGAAATTGCAATGTCCATGGAAGCATATGAGACGCTCTACTGCAGCTCTGTGGCTTTCGGCATGCGTAAGGCTTTGCAAGCTCATGAGGAAAAGGAAATGGTTCGCGATCGTGTAAAGATTTTAGAACAAGAGAAGGAAGCTCTCGAGGAGATTATAGCCGATATGAAGTTAATGAACGAACAAGCCGAACGCCGAAACGCCGAGTTGCGCGCATCCGAAGAAAAGAAATTCACAGAGGAGATCACATTCCTCAAGAAGACAAACGCACAGCTGAAGGCACAACTGGAGGGTATCACAGCGCCAAAGAAATAAGCAAAGTTTTAATTTTTGTTTTAACGTTTATTGTATAAGCACAATAGTTCTTCATTTAAACGTTTATGATGCGCGCCTAAATCTCACTGGGATTTTCACGTTCTTTGAGGTCCGTCTCGTCATTATTGATTTCATTGACAATTGGTAACGACTTAAAAGGCACATTCGCCTTGCTTTTCTCATTGGTTTTATTTGTTGACGTCGCTTTAAATTTAACTTCGTCAGTTGATACAACGTTTTCCATACTTTCATCATTCTCTGCTTCGTCTGTGCTATCCCTATGTGGGAGAGGTATAAGTGCATCAGTCTCTTTCAATTTCTCAAACTTTTCGATATACAAATTGTAAATATATTCAGCCATTGTGGCAGAATTTGGGATCACTTTCATATCGCTCGCTGTTTGTCGTTATCGGGCTGTTCTGTTGCATATGATTCACATTCAAAAAGTTACAATTGCTGTGGTCGACGCATTAGCTGCAAGTTTAGGATTGGTAGTTAATAAACACATAAAGCGTATGGCTTTATGACAAACAAGATTGAATGTATCCTGCCGCTCGAAGCAGTTTTTAAACAAGGACGCAAAGCCAAAGATATATAAACCTAGACGCGCATGACTCATGGCCACCACGAAACGCCGCACATCGCGCAAATGGCCAACACCATTGAAATCAACACAGAGTAATTTTGCTGGTCCTGATATTTGTCGACGGTGGTCACTTTATACGGCCAACAAAGAGTGGATTACTGCTGCAACGTGTTTTAATCATATCCCGTATGAGATGCTTCTGCCCATTGTGAGTAGCGAGTATGGATATTTTCTATGCTCTATAGTTCAGAAAAAGCATATACATATAGACTGCGTCGACGTATTTTGCTTCTGTTACATTCTGTAAAATTGTGGAATACTCTTTGAAAAATCTCAGTTTATAAATATTTCAGCATACCAGGTAGAAGGATGGATTAGGTTCTGACTCAGCTAAACCATCGACATGGCTTACATCGATTAGCTGGTTGTCGTGAGCAAAGCCCGGATTCGCCTTTTGGTATTCCGGCTTTTTTAAGATGTGAGAAAGATCTTTGAGTGTCTTGTAACGCCACTTATACAACGATGATACACTGGCGCATGCACGGCCCTTCCTATCGCGATCAACCGTGGGCACACCCAAGCGCACGAGGCATGTGAAGAGACTGCTCCATGTTCGAAAAATGGTTCGGCAGTTGATGGTGGTCGCCAATCGTGATCCAACGCTTGAGTCGATTAACACCGTCAAGTGGATTTTGCAGCAGCAGCGGTGTAAAAGTCTTGATATCCAGAATTTGTGCGGACTCCTCCATTAGAATATTGTAATAGCTTAAGTCGAAACTGGCAAGCCATTGCGCTTTAAGGCGACCTACGTACACGTCATTGCGATTATTTTAGCCTTCACGAGCAGATATTTCGAGAGATCCAAACCAGTGCGCAGGAGTTCAAAACGCACGAAACGAGTTCATCGAAAGTATATTTGATAAAATAAAAACAGGACTGGACTATATCCATATTTTCCCGGTATGTGCCGCCGTTGAACAGAGGTTGCGGTGCATCAGCAAAAAACTTGCTAAACGGAAATTCCTTTTCAAACAAAGGTCGCCAAATGACCTCAGCTGTTGCTTCCATCACAATAGGCGCTTGGGACAGAAACTTCTCCCAACGCGCAACTACGTTGTAAAAGTAGAATTAGCCGGCCGTTTCGCATGTGTAGGCATTGTAACCACTCAAGTTCAGTGATTCTTGTAGGCTCTGAATTTTTCCAAGCAAATCGATGCGTTTTGCCAAAACATAATTCACACGTGCGGCTTCGCATGTAATGTTGTAGTTTAGAAAACTTTTGACTACATGTTTGAAATCCAAAAAGTGTCGTTAAAGTTCAAAATACTTTCTTGATTGGGCATATTTGTGTAATGCGCAGCACTCGAATCGCCGTAGCTCAGCAGGTCTGGGATCTAGCCCATCAACAATCACATGCCCATTTGCATCGAGTAGGCCCTAAACTCCACATCATCGCACGCTTAGGACACCCATTTCCAGAAGAAATGGTTCTCGTGGATTGTACTTGGCCCCGTATGACATTGTTGGTTTAACCGATATTAAGAAACAAACATCGGGTTTGCGTAGATTCTCCAAATTCTCTTTGATTTCTTTACGCACTGATAGCGTAACACCTACTTCAGTTCGCACCTGCAAGGATTTCTCTTCACCGAGGTGTTGCAACCTCATCTACGGTGAAGTGTGCAATGGGCAGCGCCATGAGGGCCCAACCACCAAAAACCGTATCACCAACGCAGATACGCCAGGGCAGCATGTGATTAACTGCATCTTCGATATCCTAGCGTATCTCGTATTTGGACTATAAACGGAAAAGATTAAAGTTCCGTAATAGATAATCGTTCATTGTCAGAAACTGAAGATTTAATTTGGGTAGCGCCAAACAATCTTCGCCAGAAAAATATTCCGTAAGCACGATATTCTCATCCCAAATAATATCTTTTGTTGGATACAACGGCATATCATACAAGGCATCCAATTGGGAACTGCGTTTCTCGTGTCGTGTAACCAGAAGCTCACATAAAAATTCCTCATCCAAACGTTGCCACATTGCCGATTCATCCAATGCCGCGGGCACTAAGTTCAAAAACGGTGCAATAAGCTTGAGATCGTTCCCGCTAAGTGCGCCGAAATGCTTTTCAAGCGCCTCACGCCTATCCAACACTTGAGATTGCAAATATTCTGAGGTTCGGAAATTTGGCAAAGACAGTGCGTAGCAATGATGTTATGCGTTCGTAGTGGATCCGTTTCATGTCGTGATCTGTGAGCGAGGTGAGATCATTGATCTTGAAGCGCGCGAAAAATTTTAATTTGTCAAGCAACTGCAATTAAATAACGGTATTAATAATAAAATAACACAGAAATTTATAATCATCACTCCTCAATTGAAACTTAGAAATGCATATAGGTGAGAATATGACAGCTGTTCCAATCTAAAACACCTTTCAACATTCACAGGCTTTATCGCCTCATCTATAGGCTCACTGACAAGCTACTTAGAACGTGCCGAAAGTTGCTTATATATTTCTTGGACTTCAACACACGATTTCAGCCCTGACGACTCGGTATTAATATACATATTATGGCAACCGGTGCCGAGCGAAAGGAGCCACACGCACACTCAGACAGATGATTGATGCTATGCAATCTCTCGCTAGAGCACAGACCGATGAGGGAGCAACGACGTTGGGTAGTAGGCGAACAACGAGTCAGTGCTCGTGAGAACGGCGTCTACGGAGCAGGTGTGCGGTTGTAATTAAGTGTAATAAAGTTTACTAAAGTTGTTAAAGTAAGTAACCACCTTTATATGGATTAAATATATACACTCAGAGAAAAAAAGCATAGTAAGAATAAATATGTCCATAGTTGATTTAACTATGCAACCATTTGGCTGATTTCGTACTTGTATTAACTATAATACACTTTGATTTAACTACGAAAATATTGGGAAACGTATGAAACTATTAAGCATATTTAATTTAATATGTAAAACACCTTGATTTTTAATTTATTTTTTTATTTTAAAAGATTAAACTTAATGAACACAAATACTAAATTTAATATTAATTTAACGGCTAGTTACCGCTAGGGCCTTTGACTCGCGATTCTATAATAACAGTGTTTCAAATATATTATGTTGGAGTTTTTTACAAAACTATATATGTTGGAAATGTTTTGAGGGGAGGCAGTTGTTAAATTGGATGGGACTTGGTAGCAAAAGAGGGATACCCTAGTGCTCTCCAAGTGTTGGGAGAAGTCAAGAAGGTGGTCCACGGGCAGCTCATTCCCGCAGAGAGAGCATGGTGGACGAACCGGTCGGTTGAGCAGGTGTTGATGTGTGCCCCGTGTGTGACTTATACGTAGGCGGATGAAACATCCGCACGCGCGTCTAGTTGAGCTGGTTGAAAGACAAATTTTGGAAGATGTTGGGTTAATAGCCGAGTACCGGTAGTGGAACTGGGCCCTTTCGAACAATTTCTTATTATGCAGGTGGTGTCAAATGAAGTTTTTGGGTCTTTTATGCTGGTGAGTGTAAAGTTGTGTGTTGGGGCGTTGATGATGAGTCGGGATACCTTGTCGGCGCTTTCGTTCCCGTGTATCCCCTGGTGGCTGGGAGCCCAGAAGATGGAGGTTTTGTTGTGATGTTGGGTGCAAAGCTTCCGGATTTCGCGAACCGTAAAGTCGATGTGTTCGGGATTTTGTATGGCTAGTATGATGGATAGGCTGTCAGGGCAAATTTATCACCGTTGTTCATGAGAAATTTGCACGCCTTTGCTATAGCAAAGGCATCTGCCGTGAACATGGACTTATACGATACTTATGGACCCTGCAACAATTGTAACCATATTATCGACGATAGCGAATGCAGTAGAGTTGGCAGGCTTTAAGCCGTCCGTGTAGAGCCAAGTTTTTGCACCGAGTTTGTGTTTCTCGTACAGAAAACGCGCCAGGTGTTCAGATTTTGTAGTATCGTTTTTAGAAGAGCTGTCCAAGTCCAGGCTGGAGAAGCATTTATGAATTTGGAGAATTTTGCCGGCGGCAAAGTTTACACTTGCAGAAGGTGGCTGAAGAGACACTTTTGTAAAGCTGTTTTTGTTTAAATCTGTCAGCGAAGATCTTGGCTAGGAGACGATTTGGTGTCGTGTGGAGCTTTGGAATGAGTTGCGGAGTTCTTTCCTCAATCTTTTCTGCAATGGACGGTAACCCAGTTTCAGCAAGAATGCAGGGATTAGAAGAGGTAAGAAAAGCGCCAATTGACCGCCGTACAGCTACGTGATAGGGCGATTGTATGTTTCATAGATGGGATTTGACACAAGTTCCAAAGATGGGCAGGCCATAATCGATTTTGGGTTGCATTAGGGCACGTGTTATGTTGATGAGGGTATTTATGTGGACACTGAAGTATTTGGAGCTTTAAAATTTAATAATGTTAATACTAGCCTCTAATAGCTTTTTTAAGTTGCTACAACGTCGCTTAAAAACTAATTTCGAGTCAAAGGTTAGTATTTTTAAGTGATCAACTTTTATTCGTATATTTTTGAAATATACGTGGGAAAAATTGCATAGGTGCTTACGGCAGATATACAAAAGTTGGCATTTTTCGATGAAGAGTGATGATCCGGCTCAGATTCCCCACGATTCCAAGTCATTTAAAATGTGGGAGAATTTATCTCTTGCAGTCGTTATCTTTGATTTTGGTGAAGGAGGCGGCATCGTCAGCATAAACAGATAAATTAATATCTTTATCGTCGAACGCGAAGTGTTGAATGCGCGATAACGCGCCCATTGTGCTATTTCGCTTTTTAAACCCAAGCTGATTATGGGAAATAAGATGGTGCCGGGATATAAACCACATTAACTTACGTGCGACAATTTTTTCAATAATTTTCGCTAGACAGGAAAGAAGAAAGGTAAGGCGGAAACTATTCATATGATGTGGGTTTTTTTAGGTTTAAGGATTGGTAAAACAATGGCAGATTTCCGTGAATTTGGATGGGTACCTGAATCGAGCATACAATTGTAAAGGTTCTTTAACACGGAGTAAGATATTCTATCTGAGCCGGGAGTCTTCCCATTTGCTGTATGAATTGCAGCTTCGATTTCTACCATTGTTTCGGTGGACTGTATAAAAAATAGTAAGAAGGCGCACTTACCCGTGGTTGTGATGTTGAGGCTGCTGGCGTTAGACCGTGGGCTGGATATGGTGGGAGACGGAGCAAGTCGTCGGGCGCCCGGTGCATATACTGCAGCTGAAGTTTTAAAAAATAACCCCACACACTCGATTTGGATGTTAAGTTAATTAATAGGCGGTTTTAACTTCCACGATATTTATTTTAATCTAATTTTATAAAATTGATCAAGAGGGCGTAGCGCGGGTTGGTCGAGTTTAACTGGCGCGTAGCGCGTGTTTTGCCTTTGGTAATTAGGTCCGAATTGGGTGCCTGGTTTTTGAAGACCTCTTCAGGCAGTCGATCGAGATGCAGTGCGACACCGCCGTAGGAACTTTTCGCCGCGATTCTCTCACCAAAGTAGCCGCCCGCTCCTTGCATTTCTCTTTGTTTGGGCGCTCTATGGAGAGTTCCGTGGGAACCTTTCGCCGCAGAATCCGTCCGCATCTACTCTGTCTTACTCTGTCACACTGTGGTTGCAGATTCTGTGAACACTTGTCTTCATCGGTGAGACTGTAGGCGAAATTTCTGTAAGAGCTTTCACTCTGAAAGGGAGCCGTCCACTCCGCTCATTCATAAGTGCAGCAGTTGGCTCCGTAGGAGCGTGCGTCTATTCAGGGCTGGGCGGTTCGTGAACAACCATAGTCAAATTTGCCTCTAAGTATCTAGCGGACGCCGATAGCCGGTTGGATTGATATAACTGTTTTTGCTGTATGTATTTGGGTGGGAAGTTTGCATCTGCCGAATGAGTGGACCAAGCTTTACCAAATGCCTCAGCGATCAGATAAGAGCTGATGAATAAACCTGAGTCGGAATCAATGCATTTAAGTGGAGCTGGGGGACCCCTGCTAATCTTTTGATGTCGGACCAAACTTTTTTTTGTGGTAGAAAGTGGGGAAATACGAGAGGTGAAATGCTCGAGAGAGTTTCGTTCGTACAGGTTTTTTTAATGCCGCTCTTGCTCTATGATACGCTATGAGGATTGTAGTGGACAGGTGCTCCAGGTATAGTTGGAAAAGGGACAGCTTCGCGTCATTGATTTTTTGTAGGTCAGTGTTCCACCCAGTCACTTTTGCTTTATGCGGTACCCATTTAGTTTGGGGGATACTGCCATTCCCAGAAGCCCTTATGCATTTTGTCAATTGAGAAACTTGGTGGTTTAAGCACCCAGTGGTCCAAGTATCAGAAAAACTGACACATTTGTTTTGGGAGTGCTCCCAGTCAAGGTCAGTTTTATATTTGAGCAAAGGGGGAGTTTTATCGGGGAAAAATTTAATTGCAACCGTTAATGCGATTGGGTAATGATCCCTTCCATATAGGAATTTGAAGATGGACCAGTTACATCTGTGGGCAATGATTAGGGATACTATTGAAATATCTACGTGGGTAAAATTACTGTGGGACGAGAAGTGAGTGGATGAACCCCCATTCAGCACAACCAAGTTGCCTGCAGAGACGGCCCCCTCAATTGTTTTACTATGTGAATTAATCTAATGGGAGCCTCATAAGGGACTCCAAGCATTAAAGTCACTCAACATTAACACACCAGTAACTTGCTGGAGAGTGCAGAGTATGTCTTTAGAAGTAAAGCTTTGGCTGGGAGGGATATAAAGGTTGTAGACATTGATAGCGATATTAAGATTGAGCTGTAAAACGAAGCAGAGAAGGTTGGGGTATGTGATGTTTAATAAGCCCTCATATAACTTGTTTGGACGATGTATTGGGAGGATGGTTGTAAAAGTAGCCTCTGTATGCCTCTGCCAAACAAAATTATTAAAAGTATGTGTCAAGTGTGTTTCTTGCAAACATATAACATCGGGTGAGTGGTCGTTTATGATTAGTAAAAGGTCGTTATAGTTGTTGAAAATTTCGTTTATATTCCACTGTAGGGAAGGGATGTTTTGTGTTTGCGAGAGGAATAAATGCAATGGAATGGGACTTGACTACAAGTCAGGTACTCCCATTAATTCATCAAAAGAAGTAGATGAAAATTAGTTTAAGTTCAGTTTGTTTTAAAAGTTGGGCTGCTACTATAGCAATAGAAGTGTTTTTGAATGTTGATATTTTTTCGTTAGTTCTTATTGGAGCGAATGTTGTATTAGAAGGGTGAGTAGTGGTGATGGGGAAAGCTTGGGGGTGTTCAATTGAATGTCTGTTGGTGGGCACTTTGGAAATTGTGGTTGTCTTATCAGAAATAATTGCTTTAGTTGTTACTGGTTTGTTGTTCGCAGGGGGCAAAGTGGAATCAGTAGCAGCGACGTCGGCGAAGCTAGCCGGCGAGTTAACTTTTGTTTGTTGTTGTTTTAATAAAAGTTTTGCTTCTCTCATGCTGCATTTCTTTTTAGTTTGAATTTTCAGCAATTCTCTTTGCTGTTGATATTTAGGGAAAGAGTATGAGGAAGTGGGATTATCTCCGTTACAGTTGGCGTATTGCGGGTTCAATGATCGGGCGTGTGAAGAGAAAGATTGAAGTTAGCGCAGGTGGCGGTGTTTTTGCAATATTTTGCTGTGTGACCCAAAAACTAGCAATTCTTGCACCTTATCGGGTTGGGTCAACTTGGGTTTAAGTTGGCACATATTTAATTTAATCATTCACATATTAAAGTAAAAAAATAATACGCAGTGTTGAGAAATCTCAATCTGAAATATACTACACTATAAATCAAATAGCCGCTCACTTCATTTATTACATATACATACAGAAAATCACTGTCGAGTCTAGAATTGACGACACGATTCTGTTTAAACGCACAAGCAACGCCCCTATCAACAATTCCTTTTTTGTTCTTTTAAGAAGTAACGTGATGCCAGGTGTGCCTGGAAGTGCACTGGCGATGTCACCGACGGGACGAAGGTCATGAAATGCGATGAATACGAGATATCAACTATTCAGCTCTTGGAAATAAAATTCATTCTGCTTCTGGTGACAAAACCGAAAAGACGTTGCTAGTTCCAGAGAGAGAGAGAGAGAGAGAGAGCTGCTCATAACAATAATCGTTGAAGAGGTCAGTTGTAATAACGTGATCATTGAAAATTCGGGCTTTTCTTCAATAGTCGAACAAATTGTTTCAGTCTTTGTCTGAATCTGAAGCAAAAGTAAGTAGTAAGTAAGTTTCTTTAAAAACACAAAAAAATTAAAAATAATTTATTTCTTACACTTCTTTAATTTATGAGTAGAGCAGTAGAACTGGTAAGATTTTATTTTGTATATGCACATATAAAAATTTATATTGATTTTATTAATAGACTTCAATATAATGTACCCTGCAAAGGAATGTTTGCTTGCTGGCAAATAGGAAACCTTCAAAACAAAGATTCACGCATATTATCAATCAAATATACAAACGCAGGTGCAGTTTGCTGAAACTGTCTATTTTAACTTTTAAAAATTTGTAATATTCACAACAATCTGTTATAGATTCATCAGATTACATTTTACTGACTCTTTTACCGTCTGTTCTGCCTCCTTCTTCCTCCGTAAATACTTGCCATGAAGCAAAATCACCAAATTTAACTGGCCTATTAAGTTTTACGAAATCTTAAAATTGATCAATTATATTTAATGTGTTAATATATAATATAATGTCTTAGTTATTAATAAGACATCTCACCACTTTTTTAATTAAAAAGAAAAACTTTTAAACCAACTATGAAATGATCTTGTTTTGACTATGCCTCATATTTAAATTGAATATTATTCAACCCTAATGCAAATATAGTTACTCTTAGAATCAAATACGAAAAATAGTCAAATTATCTATGGACATCTTTAATTTAAATTTAAAGTTTATGCACTTCAAACTGACTATTACCTATTGCAGCAAAACCATTGGTAAAAAAAAAAAAAAAAACCATTGGTAAAACCATTGGTACAACTGTTAAGTACGCGTTCTCTCTCTTACCTTTCCAGTTGTGTGCGCCGCAGACAAGGCGATGGCAACGAAGTGTGCAATGTTCACTTGCATGCGCTGAGACATTTGTATCTTCGAACGTCTTAGTTGGGTTGCTCACACTGAGAAAAATTATTAATGGACACGATCCACAGCTGTGAAGATATGCCACCTGCCTAATAAAGAGATATATGAAAATTATTTTTGGATAGCTGAAAACATGCCTGATTGGAGACTCAGTTTAAAAGTCCTGTAGTGACGCGACCATTCGCAGCAACTATCGGGGAATTAACCTTCTTTCCGCAAATGGCTTGAGGAAAGCGTTAATTGGCCTCTATCAATGCGTCTTCAGACCTGGCAAATCAACAACTGACCAGATATTCACACTACGTCAAATTCTTGATAAAACGAAAATCAAGTCGACACACCCCATCTCTTTATTGACTATATGGCAGCATTTGACAGCCCCCAATGAAATTATATGTATATAGCCATGTCTGAACTTGGAATCCCGCAAAATTCGTCCATCTCTGCAGCATGACGTTGGATGATACGAGATGCTCAGCCAAGATAGGAACTGACATCTCAACACCCTTCGAAACCATACGGTGCCTCAGGCAAGGTGACTCTCTGTGTTTTGACCTCTTCAACTTTATCATGGAGAGTGTATTAAGAAAAGGAAAAGTAGATCTGTCGGGCACTATACTAATAAACAAAAGTGTCCAGCTAATTGGCCCTACAAAGCGTTACATGGTTACAACAGCCTTTAATACAATTAAAAGACAGTCGGTACAAGTAGGTTTAGCAGGTGTATCATATATTGGACCCTATAGTCACCAGCAATAACAACACCAGCATGGAAATAAAAAGAAGAATCACTCTTGCTAATAGATGCGACTTTGCGGTCAATAGGCTGAGTAGTACGGTCTTCTCTCGTCAGACAACGATAACCCCGTATAAAACACTCATCCTGCCAGTTCTATTGTATTCTATAGTATTGCAGAATCGTGGACATTGTCTCAAAAACGTGAAAAAGTGAAAATCGGTGAAGCAGCCTTGGGGCTATTCGAGACAAAGATTTTTCGAAGATCAGCCACCTCGTCGTGCATTTGATGCGGTAGTGGCGGGCGTAGATGACAAGGAAAACTTCAACTCTGTTGGAAGGACCAAGTGACGCAGGTTCTGTCGGACTTGGGAATTCAGAACAGGAGAAGGTTGGCGGAAGACAGAAATGCGTGGAGGGACATTTTACCTGAGGTCTGGACCCGTTAATCGGGTTGTCTTGACCAACACATTTGCATTTTGCGTAATTAGCATAATCGGTAGACGAACCAGATTTTTAAATTTTTTGGTCAACTTTTTACCTTTTCTTAGTATAATCAAATCCCAAGAAGGCATATGTGGATTAAATAATTGTTTTTAATATTATTTCCTAAAAGAAGAGTACATTGTCTATTATATATTGTCTATTATATATTATCGACTATTTTACAAATGATTATTGACAAGTGGGTGAATTTAAACTTTTTTTTCTTAAGTTTCCATTTGAGTCCTTTATGCAAAACCTTGTCAAAAGTTTTTTCCATATCCATGAAAAGTCCAATACAATATTTTTTTGTGGTCATGTCGTTTAGACTTTTGTAACTCTGTGCACTTGTAGTATTGTTGAGTGACTTCTACGGAAACCAAATTTGTGATTAGGAATGGTGTGGCTGCGTTCTAGTAGTAGCATGAGTCTACTTCTTTATATGTTCTCGAAGACTTTTGAAAGCACGGGAAGTCGACTGATTGGTATATAAGACGCTGCTTTTGATGCGTCTTTACCCAGTTTCGGAATCGCAGTAACCTCAGCTACTTTCCACACTCTCAGAAAATAATCTAGTTTGAACATAGCCTAAAAGATGTTTCGGACATATTCAATAGCTTTCACAGGTAATTACCTTAGGAGTTTCCCATTTATTTTGTCATACTTTTATTTTTTTTTTTATGTCATTCTTAATACATTTTATTATCTCTCTTACGATGGTCTTTTCATATTTTAGACGTTATAAACCTCTGCTAAAACCTGTGTTCAGCTGTGGATTATCTGACTTTGTGCCGACTTCTTCAAAAACGGTTTCGAAGTAGTCAGCTAATACTTTGGCTTTGCCGAGGCTCGTCTTTCCCAATAACCCGTTTTTCTTTTTAAAAGAGCTTGATGATTACTTTTATTTTGTCCATCCTTTAGCTTTCCATAAAGAGTAGTCGGTTGGACTCGTGGGCGTTAAGCTCTTGAGATATGATTTTATTTGTTTGTTTTTTAATACCAGAATTATGTTTTTAAAAAATGTTGTTACCTTGTTGTACTGTCTTTTTACGTCAAGAGATCTAGTGATTGACTAGGTTTTCCTTAGCATACTTTTTTTTATTTAATTGTCGTCTTAGTTGAGGTTGTGTGTGGAGTGTCCAGTTTTGGTGCTTGTTTTCTGGTGTCGATTGTATGACTGCTTTCATAATGGTGTTATTCAGGAATACTATCGCTGACTCGATGTCCCCATATGATTTAAAAGGGATGTTGGATGTTGTTAATGTCAATGTATTCCTTATAATTATACCAGTCAGTTATGTTGTTGTACAAGAGTCTGATTACGTGTGTAGGCGTGGCGTGCGTGTTATAATTTCATTCTATAGGTTTGTGGTGTGACGAGAGTTCGAATCTTGATAAGATTTTATATTTCCGAATGTCCAATTTTTGTGATGGATAAATTTAACAAGCCAGGTGTTTTATTAATGTCTGTTGGCCAATGAGTTGGTTCGCCTGTACTTAAGTGTTTAGAATGTGTGGACTGCGTTGAGGAGATTTTTGCCTTTTTTTTTGTTAGCCTTGATCCCCACATAGTGTGTTTCGCGTTGTAATCACCGGCTGCAATGAAGCGTTCTCCAAGAGAGTTGAGGAAATTCTTATAATCTGTGTCTGTAATAGCAGATATTGTGAGCGGTCCTACGAAATCATTTCATTTTATTCGATGATGAATCAAGCACACGAAATTTGACGCAATTACGTCGAAGTCGCCAAATGTTGAGCTCAGGAACTTTTTCCAGCGCTATTTAAACCAATTAAATTTAGTAGGAAATTCAAACAACTTTTTCGATACAATAGAGCATTTCACAAATGTTTAAAATACAAAATTAGAAGCTGACTCTTCACTAGCAAACTTTAAGCAAACGAAACAGTAATGCAATAACGAATGATAGGAACTGATAATGGGACCTGAGCAATAACTGTGCAAAAGCAAGTGAATTCAAATCATTGAGAGTAGCGAAAAAGGATTAAAGGAGACAGAAAATATGTGCAGCTTGCCATTATCGTGCTTGCAATAACAAGATCATGCCAGAGTTCAGTGCTGCTGCACCGAAGAACGTGAATGTGGGAAAGTTTACAACGTAATAACACAGTATAATAATTCAAAATTAATTCAAAATCTCTTATAGTTTGGTTTTTATAAGATTAATAGGGGCCGAAGGAGAAGCTACGGAATAATGAGTGATACAAATTTACATAAGACATAGAAGGGATCTGCTGCAAGTAAGAAGTTCTACACAAGGCGAGGCTATTGGGTATGTAATGTCAAGTAATGTAATTGTAATGTAATATAATGTCAAGTATATGGAAATTGATCAAACTCAGTAAGAAAGGTTAGTAAATATTACCGTGGATAAAATTATGCATGAAGGTCACGCTCACGATTGTTCTACGATTAGATATACTAGGAAGATTGATCAATTTCAAACGACTTCGATATGATGGAAGGCGCGTCTTAGGTTGCCAGCAAATATTTCAGGGAGCAAAGCGTAAAAACTGTTTTTGAACAGATTCAATGCAGTCAATATACCTTTGATGTTGGGGATTCCAAACACAAGACACATATCCAAAAACAGGTCTAACAAGTGAGGTGTACAGCACATACATGTACATAGGCTGTTAGCACAGATTTTTAAAATGCCGCTAGGAATATTGTCAGAACCAGGACTGAATGAAGTTTTGATAAATTTTAAATATGCTAAATTGTGTCACAGTCAATCGTAGGCAAAGACAAATGATTACTTTCATCAATTTTACAAGGGTACAGCGAACCATTTACACAGATACCATTAATTAGACTACGTACTATGGAATAGGTAATTAAAGTAAATAGGTAATTATATTGCATAGGTAATTATAGTAAAAAAATTTCTTTAAATGATTAAATTTTAAACGAGCTGCTGAATAATTGGAATAATCAACTAGAGAACCAAGCCGTTTTATTTTTAAAATAAGCGGTTTCTGGCGTTTTTAAGTTGATTTCAGTCTCTAAAAACCACGGCGTTTTCTGGAAATTGTTAGAAATATTAATTTTAGGTACACATTTTTCAATATAACTCACCATAGTTGTGTTGAAAAACAGCACAGCTGCATCAATATCGGAAAGGGAACTTAACACTGACCAGGCAGTGGAAGCAATCATAGATACCACACGGTTAATATTTGTATATTTAAAGTTAAGTACTCGTCTCGGTTTAGTACAAGGAATATTAGAAGCAGACAGAATCCAAAAACTAGTGATCCCTTAAGAGTAGGGTGATACTCATCTTAAACGAATTGAGAATGGCGAGGATCTCACAAGCAAAAATTTTTCATGGCAATTAGATAGATAAATCTAAGGTCAAGAGTGCTATCAATACTGATAGATATGTATTATTTGCCGGACAGGGATCCAAAAATAAATCAAGAAACTCGCTACAAATGGATGGAAATACCATATTGGAGTCGTTAGAACTAATCCAGTCAATAGTGGGAAGATTGAAATCCCTTACGACGAGTAAGATGTCAGAGTTATTTACATAATTTGATATTCTACGAATAGCGTTCACATGCGAAGTATAGATAGAGTGAGATGACGAAGGAGGTACGAGGAGATTATAAGTATATTGTAACTATTTAACGATATGTTTACACAAACGAATTCTAAATCGTCAGTATCATCTTGCGCCTACCACAGCACTACGTATTTCTTTTGGATCTCCGCAACCCCTTTCTTCTAATTCTCATCCAATTTGTTCTAATTGTTCCCAACTTTTACCCACTTACTCTTCTGTACTTTCTTATATACCCAATTGTCCCATCCCGCTCCAATTCCAGTTGCCCTTTCTACCATTATCCCCTCTACTAATTTTTCTTGTGTCGCTTTCAAGTTTCCCTCCACTACTTGTTCGTCTTCCCCTATTTCCTGTTCTACTACTGTAATTTGTACTTCATCCCCTACTAAGGTATCTAGCTCTTCCTGTACTTTGTGCCATGTACTTTGAAGGTGCTGGATCCTCGTAAACTTGTTTTTATTTCCAGATTGGATAAGGAGACAACCTGTGATGACTTTACACGCTATATGTCATTAAAAGTATGCAACCTTTCGAATATAATTATTTGTAAGTTCATTTTTTCTAGCCGTAGAAAGAAGGCTCTTCTTTCAAGCTTCAGTTTCTATGGAAGTATTTTCTGTCATTTGTGACGCCAAATTCTGGCCTGCGTATATGTTGATTCATGACTTTATTCCTAGGAAAATATATAAGCAATTGCAGGTTAGCTTACCAGTCACTACTTCAGCTTCATTTTCTGCTTCTTCTAAGGCTCCAAAAAGCTAAGTCTACATTTTCAAAATGTTAGAGGGCTAAAATCTAAACTTTCTTCATTTTATCTTAGAAGTTTTTCTTTCACTTCTGTCATTATCGTTTTCGTTGAGACTTGGATTCGAAATGATGTACTTTTCGTCGAAACTGCCCTCTCTGACGATACTAAAAACATTGAACTCATTTGCGTCAAAAATTCATTTAATTACAAAATGTATATTACTTGTTCAGGACTGATCTCCTTCATCGTCCGACTCAGTCTACTTGGTTGTAGGAAAGCTATGTAGAATAAATTAAAAATGACTCTGATACTTTGCTTGTTCTTTGTGATTTTAATCTTCCCACTTTTAATTGGATCTCGTCTAGTGACTCCCATATTGTTCTTCCTTCTGTAGGCAGCGAGTTCGTAGATTTATTGTTGGATCTCCCTCTCCAGCAAATAAACCACATTTTCCACAACAAAGATCGTATGCTATACCTAGCGCTTACGATTAGCCATGAAAAAACTTCACTTGCGAGATCCTCTCCATTTTCAATTCCAGAAGATACCTATCACCTCACTCCTAAGGTGACACTAACTCTTAATCAACTTCTGTCTGCATCTGATTTTTCTTATGCTAAGCCAAGAAAAGCTTTTAATTTTAATCATACTAGTTTCAATTATCTTAACTCATTGCTTGTTTCCACGGATTGGTCAATATTAAGTTCTTCTTCTGATATTGATACTGCCGCGCGGTTTTTCTGTATGCTGTATAATGTCAATAAATGTGTTCCTAAAATGCATGTTACTGATGACGTTACCAAGGCGGCCGCTTGCCTTGGTTTTGTATAAATTTGCGCCGTCAAAAAAGATTAGGAATCGGTTATTTAAAAAATATTGACGTTCTTGTTCAGCAATCGATTAGGCGAATCATGCCACGGCTCGTAGCAAATCTAACATTTCTTATCAATCTTGCTATAATAGTTATTTGCGCAAAGTAAAACTTAATATTAACCAAGATCCAAATTTTTTTTAAATCCATCAAAATCAAATACACATAAGAGGTATTTCCAATTTGTATGGAGTTTAATTGAGTTGTAAGTAGCTCTGATGTTGGGATAGTGAACCGTTTTTGCTCAATTATTCCAAGGCACATACTCTAATAGTGCCCGTAAAATTGATTCCCCTTATCCTTATGAAATTGATGAATTTAATCACTTCATCAATTTATCATTATCTTGAGTTATCTAAAATTGGTTAAAACTTAATTTCTCTTGGTCTGTATAATATTCCTATAATAGTTTTTTTTTCCCCTTTATATTTAATTTTGCTGTTCTTATTAGAACAACTCCAATTAAACTGTACATACAAAATATAACAAAACAACTTAAATTAGTAATGGATAGTGTGGATATAATAATATTAAGCGGATTTATTACGGTGTTCGACAGGGTGCGATCTTCTCAGACGTCTCGCCACCCTAACTCCTCCCATTCTGCGTCGTTTTAGAAGGCGGCTTTCTAGATTATTTGGATGATTTTTCAACTTCTCCATATATTTTTTGGCCTGATGATTTATCACATCGCCAGTTTTCGATATTTTTAAGTCGTTCTCAAGGTCCGCCGCTCGCATGAACCACGGGGCTCCAGTAAGCATACGCAATGTCATGCAGTACTCCCACCTTCGTGATATTTGACCTCGCTGCTATGCCATACACCTGCAGTCCGTATCGCCAAGCAGGAGCAATTATGGTTTTGTAAATGTTCACCGTATTTCCCAAGGACAATTTATTCCTGCCATTTAAAGCCAATTCAATTTCTAAATCCTCTGTCTTAAAGATTTAGAGATACTTAAAATATGCGTCTTGAACGTTAGCCGCATATCCAAATACACACCCACGTATTTGTAAACTGAATGGTGTTCCAGCAGCTGGTTTCCAATGAAAACTCCCGGTCAGAAATCCGGCCGTAAGACGTACGTCACATTGGCACATTTGTTTTTGTTAATGCGAATGTTCCAACGTCGTGTCCAGTTTTCAAAAAAAAGCAGGTACTGCTGCAGTGAGTCCGTCACATTATAAATGAACTTGTTTCTGTCGAGGATGGCCGTATTATCTGCAAACGTAGCAATGATCAGATCCAGAGTACCTTCCAGCGACATTTCTGAGCCAGTGAGCATGTCGTGCGTGAACATGGTATAGAGTGTAGGCTCCGAAGCCCTACCCTGGTGGCACTTGCGCAAATATCCTTGATGCTAGACTTCACACCATCCAGTACCACTGGGAAGGTCATGTTCTCAAGGTAGATGCGCACGATTAATCATAGTTGAGGCGCCAAGAGATTCTTGGGCTTACTGAGTAGCGCGTCGTGCCAAACTCGGTCGAAAGCCTGCTTTATGTCAATATACGCTGCCACCAGGTACTCGTTAGCCTCAAATCCTTCGAGAATAAAGTTAACCACTCTATTCAGCTGCTCTGGGGTTCCATGTCTCCATCTCATCACTAAGTTAAAAATGAGGACCAGAAATAGCACAGCTTTTTGCAACGTCATCAGCTTTTTGACTCTATTCGACACTGTACGAAAAACCCTGTCCAGAATAGGGTCGCGGGTGCGACAACACTGTCTCATAAGTCTCCTCTTAATAAGCAGCAGTGCTTTAATAGCTGGGGGAGGTCCAGAACGCACTCTTGAGCCATGTGGTGGATTTAACGGGGCGGCAATGAGAGCAGCTAAGTGCACCTTATTTAGAAAGATAGAGTGCGCGTCTTCAATGTCTTCGGGCGTCAGAATTTCCAAGTTTAAATTTAAAAATTCATCCAGATCTCGGCGAAATGCAGCCAGGTGGCAGCAGTCGTCCTTTTATTGTTTTAATCTTCGTTGCGGAATCAAAATCAAATACAAGAGGAAGATGATCAGAGGAGAGTTGATCCTCAGTCTTGATAGACAACTCGTGTGAACGCAGAAATTCATTTTTTCAAATGAAAAAATCAGTAGCGCTGGGTGTGTTTCTTTGAGCGTTCGGGAAATGGGTCCCTTGACCAGTTGCCATGATTTGAGCTGTTGAGTTTTGCACAATTTCCTGTAAGCAGCTACCCCTTGTATCCGCTCTAAAGTTACCCCAGGATCTGCTTTTGGCGTCAAAAGTCTCCACCTATGAGAAACATTCTTCCTAAATTGCTTAATAAATCTTCGAAGTCCACAGTTGACCAATTAATATGCGGAGGTAGATATAATGCAGAGACTATTAACTCGCCCCTACTGGTTGAAATCTGGATAGGGGCCATATGTAATTTCACTGTTTTCTCACTGGCTCTTGTAAAGAATAGCAGATTTCCTGCTTAATAAGCACAGCCCCTCCCCGTCTAGACCTGTTTTTTTTTTTTTTTACATTGACTTAGTAGGTACGCAATGACCACACACTGATCTCACATGGGGCAGGCCCAAGTGGCATCAAAATTCACCCAGTCACATAGATTGAGCTCAGCTGTTGTTAATTGCTAATTTCTTTGGTAAACATGCGATACCAAAGCTAATGTCTACGTACTAAATATTTGGCTACAGATAAAAACATCATCAGCCTCTAATAAACATGCAATATTAAACTAAATCTAAAACTTAATTTAGAATTCAATACCTAAAATGATATAGACTATTCAAACAAAAATTTAGATTAAAAGTTTAGAAAGTAAGTAATTGTTGCTGGAATGGTCTGCCTTGTGAAAGTTGTAGCCAGGTATAAAGTTATGGACTCAAGTTTGCAGCCATGTCACAGTGATGAGTAACACATCAATGTTATGGTCGGTAAAGAACTGCTTAAATTCCTCAATATGCATAGAAATTCCATGAGCATTCCACAATCCAAGGCTGAGTGGACGGGGCATAATTTACAGGCATTCACGAAATTGATACATAATTATTTGAGGAACTGATTGCTCTCCTTCAGTTCATTAAACATTAATGTAATTGTGCCAACTTTAGCTGTGAGGACTGTTATTGCAACCTCCAACCTACTAATGCTGTCAGGGGTCTGTGGCGATTGCTGTACACAGCATGGTTTTGTAAAAAACCGTTCAACGGTAACCAATCTGTTTTAATTTACCTTTATTATCGATCACACTTTCCCTGGTAGCCAAACTGATGTTATCGACACTGACTTCATTAAAGCTTTCGATACTCTATCGCATGCTTTGCTCATTAACTAAACACAAAGCTTTTGGTTTCCCTTCTCTGTTGGTTTGACGGCTGGCATCGTACATTAATTATCGCACTCAAAGGGTACTGTTTAAGTTCTCAATATCTAAATCATTAAAGGTAACCTCATATGTTCCTCAAGGCAGTCATTTGGTTTCTTTACTTTTCAATATCTTTATGAACGACCTACCTACCGTCATTAAACCCTCTCAGATTTTAATGTATGCAGATGATGTAAAACTATGTTTCAGCCTTAATAGCCACTCTTCCGGTATTTTCCTTCAGAGTCACATAGTCTTACTTAATACTACTTAATACTCAGCACTAATAAATGCAAAGTTATGTCCTTTTTTCGCGGGGCCCTTATTTCAAATTCTTATTACATTTACTCACTATGGAGGTGAGCAGGGCCAACACTGCGTAGACAGGTAATCCGCAGTGAGACCACAATATGTATAATGCGATGAAGTGCGACGTGCTGAGGGAGTGCTAGACCTGGGGTGGAGCTCCCATTCCTCATTTAACAACCAAGCAAGCAATTCACCCAACAGTCCGCACTGAGTAGATTATGTAGTATTTACTGAGTTATTGATTCAACCAAATTAAAGTTAGTTAGTAAAGAGGAAGTATTTTGTGATTCAAACGAGAGGTTTTTTGTTGAGTTTTTTTTTTTGTATTGCTTGCTTAGAGCTATTAGACAATATTTTTAGTTTGGTTTCGGTGATGGGTAGAACTGAAAGTTTTGGAAGTTTAGGGGGATGTTCATCGTATGTTTTAATGAGTGGAGTAGTGTATGTGGAGGGAAGTTCAGTGTCAGGAAGTGATGCAATGTTAGTTACAGGACAGCTTGTGGTGTCACTGTCAGATTTAGTGATGTGCTGAGTAGAACGGAGTGTGTCTGCGTAGAGCGAACCTGTCAGGGAGTGGCGTTCAGCGTAGATTTTTCTGCGTTTTTTAAATCGGTTTTTTCTAATACTCGAATGGCTTGGATTTCCTTGTGTTTGAGGAAGGTGTGGCACTTCCATTCTAAAATACTGTGTTGGTAGTTAGAAATGGTATTATGTCTGCAGTTGATGCAACGGGTGATGTTTTGGCAGGACTCCATGTTTTCGGAATCTAGATGTTTGTCTAGGCCACAGTTGAGGCAAAGTGCGGAAGGTTAACATATTTTGGTGGAATGGCTTAGACGTCCGCAGTACGGTCGTACACTTACTCTTTCATAGCCAGTATTGATGAAATGAAGACAATAAGTCCGGTTTCTTTAAGAGTCTGGCCCTTGTCTTTTTTAGAACTTTTTTACTCTCCTGGACGTTCTGGGATTTAAGTTCAGAGGTGATTTCTTCTTCTAATATGTTTCGGAGGATATTGGTGTAAATAACACATTTGCACTTGTTAAGTGAGTTGTGTTCGCTGATAGTGACCCCAGTGTAGTCATCAAGGTTGACGAGTTTGATTAAGTTCGAGGCATGTTTAGAGTTTTTGGTTTTAATGAGCACAGAGCTATTTTGAAGACTTTTCAGTTCATCTACGGAAGCATTGCAAAATTTGCCGATTACTTTCTGTAGCAGGAAAGGGGAAATAGTGTCGATTGTAGAATTTGGTTCCAGTCTTGTAATCACGAGATATTTAGTGCCGCTGGTGAGATTTTTTAGTGCTTTTTTGGTCGAGTTGGAAGCATGGCTACTTAATTCGACTCTTAGAGTCAGGCGGTTTAGTTATGGTTGGATTGGGTTAATAAACATTTTAACAAAGTCACACAATACGACGTCTAAACTGTCACAACTGGTTTTAAGGAGTATTTACCGGGATTAAATTTAATTAACGTCTTGTCTAGAAATGGAACGTCTTATTTGTCAACTGTATGCCGAACTTTATTTAAATCTATATACATATATAAAACAAAGTGGCAAAAATCTGCTTCCCGTAATTTTTTACAAATTTAATTTTATTTTGTTTTGTTATAAAATGTGGATAATTACCGTTGGGGGGTAGTATTTTTTTTAGTTCTTAAAGGCAAATATACTCTTTTTTAGTAATAATTTAAAAAAAAAAACTAAAAGGCCACAAGCACAAAAGGTTTTGTACATTTTCTTCGTTGTTTCTGCTATGATTCTTCTATAATATTTGTGTTTGGATTTGTGAGTTGCTTCCAAAAAGAGCCTGAACAGATATTTGCTAAACCAACAGTGAGAGCACAAAGGCAAAGAGCATAGCTTATTTAAAAAATACTTGGATAGGGAATAACTGGTATGCTGGGTCCATACCTTAAAAGAGTATGAAGAATATGAATGAGTTCTCTCTGCTATTTATATATATTTAATACTCTTTGGTATGACTGAGTCGTTCACCATATACTAGAAAGGGCAAAAATATGGTTGCCGGGTTTGATATTATATGCATAAAATTACATTCTGATTTTTTCATCAAATTCGGTAGGCTCGATGTCACGAATTTGTCTTGGAACTGCGAGCTACTTCCGTCAGAGAATATGAAAATTTTGGATAGGCTACCGTACATGGCTTGGTTCTCCTATAAAAGCTTCATCATAAAACAAAAATATCGTCTTTGCTGTGGCTAAGATTACCTCATTTTGGGTGATAAGGCGGTAGTTCTCGGCGAAATCGATTTGAAGAGTCAACTCAAAAAAATCAATATATTTTTGTTGGGTTCTTTTAATGAAAAAATTAAACTTAAATGACCAAGCTGTACCTCAAGTTCATACATGAGGTCTGATAAAGGGACAGATCTATTAGAACTAACTGATCTTTTATGTCCAAAACGCATTTCTTGCTATCGCCTGTCATGCAATTTTCCTTGAAAATTTCGCAACAAATAATCAGTTGGAAAAGGTCGGTATTATTTTTCTGCAAACTTCTAATAAGAATGCGAAATTGGCATGATAAATGGCATGAGTTGCATTTATTTATTTGTAGACAAAACAACAAGGTTTCACATTTGTTGACATTTATTTTGTTTCCATTGCTTTGTTTAGTCTTTCATTTTATCGTAATTATGTAGCAGATTTGTATTGATATAAATGATTAAATCATCAGCGAATGCTGTTATGTATTCAATGTTATCTAACATATTGAGCATGAATAGGTTAAATAAAATATGTGAATTTATTATACCCTGTAGTAGGCCATTTTCTATGATGAACTCTTTACTGCTGGATGTGCTATTATGGGAGGTTTTAAATATTTTATTAGATATCATATTATGTATAAGGATTAGAAGGTGTACTGTAATTTTTTTTTATTAGTTTATGTATCAGGCCTTTAATCCAAACGCTACCAAATGCTCCTCCTAGGTCTATAAAACATGCACCAACTACAAATTTGTTGTTCCAGTTCCATTGAATGTCTGATATTAGAAGATTTATTGCGTGGGCGGTAGAGTATTTGAGTTTGAAGCCAAATTGATGGTCATTTTTTAAGTTGTTTCTGTCGCAATGTTTATTTGTGTTAATATTTATGCATATTTGAAAGAATTTGCTTATGTTAGGTAGTAGACTAATTGGCCGTAAATTGTCTAAGTCTGAAGGGTCTTTGTTTTTTTTTTTACGTTTTGAGCATGTTATTGAAAAGTGTGCAGTACTCAATTATTAATTCTTTCGGCAGATTTTTAAGAACTATGTTTGGAATTTTATCTAGTCCAGATGGTAGCTTATTTTTTAGATTTTTAAAAATGTGCAATATCAAGTCTTTTTGTATAAAATAGTTTTCAATTTTACCATTGATGTTGTTGGCCAAATTATCGTTAGAGAGAGTTGTTAGGGTTAACTGCGATGTTTCGAATATGGCTTTAAAGATAAAAACGTAACGAAACAGTGTTGAACATGTTTATGGAACAAGTTATCTGATTGACTGTTCTTTGTAGAGTAAACTGATTCGAGGTGTGCGACAATTACATTTAAGATGTCTTCAATGTTTCTGATCATATAATTGCTTCTAGCAATGTCTATTTCTGTTCCTTGTGGGTCTATTCCTGCCTTTGTCATATGTTGATAATGTCTATTTCTGTTCCTTGTGGGTCTATTCCTGCCTTTGTCATATGTTGATAATTATCCATTGCTACTTTTACCAACCTTAGATCTCTTTGCGTATTTTGTAAGGGGTGGCAATTCCTAGTTTGTCTGAAAATTTGAGCCTGGATTTTGTGGCAAAGAACTTCAAGTTAGCTTTTAATTTGTTGTTTATTGTAATTGTAAAGTTCTCTTGAATTAGCTTCCGCACTAATTTGGGTTTCCTTTTTTTTTTACTGCTTCTCGACTTCTTCTTTTTGGCATTTGTTCAATTTCTCTCTTCCGCTCAATAATTTTCTTAGCATTAACAATCGTTTTATTCCATTTGTTTCTGTTATTCTTCCTTCTCCTTCTCCTTCCTTCTCTCTTTGTGTTTCAATTGGTTGATGTTTAGCTTAATGAAACCTTCTATTCAATTTTCCTTGTTTTTTGCATGAATGATTAATTTTTTCATCTATATATAGCATACATATCAAAATCAATTTAATTACAAAACTTTAGACTTACGGTGTCGAACGTGAAAAACTCCAAAGAGCTGCAAAAAAATATATATTTATAAATGAAAATGAAAAATTACCAACTGATGTATACTGTATATAATAGTGTTATTATATACCAATTCTATTTGTACCAATAGTGTGATCCACTTTTCGTATTTATTTTTGGGCTTATGATAACAAATGCTATTTTCGGTGTTGAACGTAATAGTAAAATTAGCAGTAAGTATAATAAAAAATTTACCGTTAACCAATACTCCTTCTGTATCATCTCAAATTATACAAATGTTACAAATGTTAATTTGTAACAAAAATTACAAATTAACAAATTACAAAATTACACTATGAAATGGTTTTTCTTAAAATGCTGAATTAAGTCATGTGAAATTTGTACATGTTAATAAAATTTTAATGTTTAATAATGAAATTAATATGCTTTAAACTTTTAATTTTGTGGTTATGGTTGACCTTTTTGTGGAAATGCCCATATAAACTGTAAAGAAATAAAGTATATTGCCCCATGTATTGATTTTCTTTCACGTACAATCTAAGAAGTGACCTAAAATTGCCTTGAAAAAAGTATTTCGACAAAATATTGTTGATCACTGTCGGGAGCAACAACGATCCTCGAGGCTTTATCGACGCTTGATCGGTCTGCAAATTCAGACAGTTTGCAACCCACTGGCTCAGCTGGATAGAAAATGCAACCGGTTCTTCAGTGGAGTTGAGTGAGAGCAGCCGCATTCAGCAGTGACAATGATCTGAACTAGTTATCTCAAGGCATTATAATTGAATTCGCCAAACAACAAATTTCAACCACAAGCTGTAAATTAGGAACTCTACATATATATTGCGATATATGTACATATGTATAAATGAAAGTGTAACGAATTAAAGTTATATAGACGTTTAAAATACATGTGAATTAAGAATTAAACAAGTTCAAAAAGCTCGGATCAAACATTGGTGACCCCTACGTTATAAGAACGGTTTCTTATTTACGGCAAGTGTGGACAGTTCTTTTCGGTATAATTGCATGCGGTATATACATATGTACTAACGTTGGCGCACAAAAGCACCTCAGCAACAACAACAACAATTTGATCTCGCTCATAAGAGAATCGCTGTACAACTCTTGCACATCTCCGCATCTTTCTACTTATGTACACTTGGGTCAGCAAGTACATAAGCAAATTCGGTATATCATCGCAAGTTCGTTATCGGTCAATCACACATAACTCATTCTTTCGGCTTATGTATGCAGTGCTCTGTGCGTACCTAACTAGTTTATTATCGTGTCGCTTGCACATTGCACATCTGGATCGTTATCACTTCGTTTGCAAATCATCAAATTTTGAACAAACAATTACGCTTTCTCTCGGCTTACGTACATATACATTACTCTGTGCGTACATAAACAACTCGTTGTCGCTAATTTTCGATCGTTGTCATTTGTGTACGGTGTATGTACCGGTTCTATGTGTACATAAGCAATCCGTTACCGTTTAACTTATGTATGACTCAGCAACAAGCATACATAAGTAGCAGTAAAAACTAAACAACTGTGGTTCAAAGTAAAAACAGCTGCGTGAAATTATCAAAATGTTAACAAGTGAATCAACAACAGAGTCAAATAAACGCGCGTTTTTAAGACAAAAGTGCAGGTCACTCGCAAACCAATTAGAGAAGATTGACGACAGAAAGTCGGACATCCGTAACGTCAGCACCTATGACATTAAAGTTACGCTAGAGCTTCTAGCCCGGTTAAACAAAACGTTCGAACTCGCCCACAACGACTTGGAGTCACTGGACTTTGACGAGATCGGTAGTGAACAAGACAACGATTTCGAATATCGGGAAGCGTCGATCAGAGTGCGGTTACAAGATGAACTTCAACGTCTCGACATTGAGTCACCGCGGTGCTCCACGTTTCGGAACAGTACGACCTGCGAGTCGAAGCCAGTCGTCGTTGTTGCGCAACCTAAACTGCGTTTGCCGGAGTTACAATTTCCGACGTTTAGTGCGCGGAATGTACGGATTTATTCTCGACGTTCACCATGGCTGTCGACAATCAAAGTGAACTCAGCGGGATTGAAAAATTTCAACATCTGAGTTCCTGCGTGAAGGGTGTAGCGTTACACACAATTCGTTCATTGGAGATTACCGAGGCTAACTATAATATTGCGTTGGACTTGCTTGAAGCCAGGTATAATAATCGGAGATTTTTTTTTTTTTTTTTTTTTTTTTACATCGACTTAGTAGGTACGCAATGACCACACACTGATCTCACATGGGGCAGGCCCAGGTGGCATCAAAATTCACCCAGTCACATAGACTGGGCTCAGCTGGTCTTAATTGCTAATATCTTTGGTGATCATGCGATACCAAAGCTAATGTCTACGTACTAAATATTTGGCTACAGATAAAAACATCATCAGCCATTAAAATAATCAGCATGCAAGATTAAACTAAAGCTAATATTAAATTTAGAATTCAATACCTACAATAACATAGACTATTTGAACAAGGAGGAAAAATTTAGGTTAACAGTATAGAAAATAAGTGATGCATTAATTTAATGATGCCAACAATTTAGTTTTTATAACATAAGAAGAGGTGGGAGGAGCAGCACACGCAAAGTGGGTATTAAAAGATTTGCATAAGACATAGAATGGATCATGTTGCAAATAAGAAGCTCTACAAAAGGGAAGAATAATAGGAGAATAGTTTCTAGTTGGACGTGCGGGTACACAAAAATTAATCATTCTAAGTAAGAAAGGTGAGTTAATACTACCATAAATGAGGTTATACATAAAAGTTACACCAATGACCGTTCTACGACTAGACAAGGTAGGGAGGTTGATCAATTTGAGACGACACCGATTGATTTTGCAGGCATATGTCAGAGAGATGTTTGGCTCGAATCATTGCGGCAGTTCTCCGATTCGTTACACGCCCTCATGCTGGCGCCGGAGACTATTGGATCGAAGGAGGAGATTGCTGACTATCTAATCCTGTACAACATAGTGCAAAGGCTGGATAGCGCAAGGCGGTCAAAGTGAGAAGAGAGTTCGCCACTCAACGAAGTCCCAACTTGGGCCGCTCTTTCTACGTTTCTACAAGGACTATGCCAAAGGTTGGAAAGTGTATATCATGCCATGGTAACACAAGGTCCTGGCCACCAGGTGAGCAAACCTAAGAATAAACTATTGAATCAAAATTCTTATATTGCCACTACTACTGCGTCCAAATTTGTGGAGACTCAACACATTTGATCTACAAGTGTGCGCGATTTCTGAACTTATCACCGAATCTTCGGATTAGAGAAGCCAAGAAACTCGATCTCTGCCTCAATTGCTTGAAAAAGGGCCACAAATTGCGATCATGCATTTCGGGACGGTGCCGTACTTGAGATGAGGCATCTCACTTTGCTTCACCTATCCCACAACCAATCGCTTCCTTTGGAGCATCACTCAACTGGTACTACCCCCGCGCCTAACATGACTAGTCATGCCGGCTCCACCAAGACCACTCTCTCTGACATAGTGCTCCTCGCCACAGCAATCGTCTTCATAAAACATAATTCTGATGCTCTAGTTCCTTGCAGAGCAATGCTTGATTCAGGTTCGCAAGTTAATTTTGTCATGTCTCATTTTGCTCACCAGCTTCAGCTCAAGAGAACCAAGTCTCTCGTAACTGTGTCCGGCATTGGCGAATCCAGCGTATCGACGGCTGGTTTCTCAGTTAATATTGTTCTGCAATCACGATTATGAAGCAAATCTTCAGGCTGTCACCACGCCGACTATCACTGATTATCAACCAACTTGATCGATTAACAGCACAAGCTGGAATATTCCGTCAAATATTCGTCTGGCTGATCTCTTCTTTTACAAATCTCAACGGATTGATCTGTCGATTGGAGCTGAATTTTTTTTCGGTTTACTGTGTGTGGGTCAAATTCGGCTAAATGCAAGGCAGCCGGTACTGCGGGCCAGGTTCCAAGGTCAGCTCTGACGTCAGCTACTACAACAAATTTTGAAACTGGCAATAGTGATACGTCAATTGATGCGCAAATGCGGCGTTTTTGGAAGTGGAGGATACTTGTGGACAAGTTGAACAAAACGCCCAAGAAGAGCTAGATTGTGAAGAGCACTTCAGGATACACCATGTGCGATTGCCCACCGGTGAATATTCTGTTCGCCTGCCATTAAGAGTGAATGCTGACTCTCTTGGGGATTCATACCGACAAGCACTTCGTCGCTTCGAAAATCTTGAGCGGAAGCTTAGCCGAAATCCAGTTTTAAGTGCTAAATACTCTTTATTCATGAAGGAGTATTTGGATTTAAGGCATATGTCGAAGGCCAACATCGTCAACGTTGCAAATTCTTTCAACCACATCATTGTGTGATTAAGACAGAGAGCACCACCACAAAGTTGAGAGTTGTATTCGACGGCTCAGCGGCCTCATTTTGTACTCATGACAGGTCCCACAATTCAACAGCCACTGTTTCACGTTTTAATGCGTTTTCGATCGTTCGTAGTAGCGTTGACCGGCGATAGTTGCAAGATGTATCGGTGTGTGAAGGTATCGCCGCCGGATTGTTTCCTTCAATGCATTCTATGGCACGACTCTACAAATTAAAACATTAGCATCTACAGGTTGGACACAGTCACGTATTGAACCAAGACTGCACCACATTTAGCTATACGCACAATGAACCAGTTGGCAACAGATGAAGTTCTAAACTACCCAATTGGCTCTCAAATCGTAAAACGCGATTTTTATGTTGACCACCTCATTACGGGAGGTAACTCAATCAATGCAGTGCGCGTTATTATGCGTCAAATGAAAGCTCTAAGAGCAACTTAAAATTGCGGAAGTGGTGTACAAACAGTGACAAGGTGCCACGTGAAATACGAGTAGAAGATCGAGAATAGTGTATACCACATTTGACGACGGTAGTTACATTGAAAAGACACTCGGGCTTATTTGGCATCCGCAGAGCGATGAATTTCGTTAATCCTTCAGCTAGCAACAGTGGCCGACTCGGAACTGCAAGCGTTCGGTGCTCTGCGCTATTGCTCGGCTCTATTATCCTCTGGGCTTGATTGGACCAATAATCGCCAAGACTAAGATATTCATGCAGCATCTGTGGAGAGAAAATCTTGATTGGGACGAGAGTTTGCCTCTTCGTTTGGACACGTTTGTTTGGACACGATTTTAGGACGATATTGCACATTTAATTTCCTCGTTATGCCCTTCTACCAGACTCAACTCCAAGAATCGAGTCACATTTATTAAACAGTAAACTGCTGAAATGGTTTGGCGTCATGTTCCAACTGAGCTGAATCCTACGGACACTCTATCTCGAGGCGCTTATCCGAGAGAACTGGCACGTTCGAAACTCTGACCAGGAGGGACACCATTTCTTTGGAAAGGTGAAGAACATTGGCCAAACGGTTTTCCCACCACCGATATGCTGGAGATGCCCAAGTCGGTCTTCTTATCTTCGGCTCACGTGGATATATCGCTGGCTTTCAAATACATAAATTCGTTCCCCACCATGCAGCACATATTTGGTAATGTGCACAAAATAATAAGGCGGAAGAGATCAGCAATTCAACCGGTATCTGACGTTCATCAAGGAATACATCTTCTTATCCACATTGTACATATGGCGACATTACGAGTTGAATACAGCGCATTGCAGATGAAGTCCTTTGTCAGCCCTTCAAGCAGGCTCTATTCATTGTCACCGTTCTTGGATGACGTCCGTTTGATTCGCGTGGGAGGCCGATTAGGCAACTCCGTTTTGGAGTTTTCGGCGTGTCATCCCATCTTACAGTAACCATCCGCCTTCAGTACTGGCCGATCGGAGGGCGTAAGGCAGTAGCTAGCGTTATCGCGAAATGCGTGCGATGTTTTTATACAAAGCCTCGAACTTATAAGCATATAATGGCGGCGTTGCCAAAGGATCGAGTCAGCATGTCTCGAGAATTTTTTGTTACTGGTGTAGACTACTGTGGACCTTTCTACTACACGCCAGAGACCTGCAACAAGCAATTAGTGAAATGCTACATATCTGTGTTTATGTGCTTCTCAACGAAGGCTATACATCTTGAGTTGTTGAAGGACTTGACAACTGGTGCTTTCAGCGCTGCACTAAAGCGGTTTGTCTCGATTAGGGGAAAACCCAATACAATATGGTCCGACAATGCAACTAACTTTGTAGGAGCGAAAAACCAATTGGAGGACTTACGCCAGCTGGTACTCAGTTACTTTCATCAAATCGCAGTTCAGAGTTTCTATCTCAATTGTCAATAGCTCTCTCATATTGTCAATATTGATTGGAAATTCATTCCCCCCAGGTAACGGCATTTTGGTGGTCTGTGCGAGGTAGCGGTCAAAACAGCTAATACTTATTTTTAACGTTCTGCAGGTCTTGCACGGTTAAGTTTCGATGAACTACGCACTCTTATTTGCCAAATTTGCGCAAATATATTTTAATATATAATATTAAACTCCCGACCAATTTGTGCTCTTTCAGAACACCATGATGACATTGACGTTTTGACACCGGCACAGTTTTTCTTCGGCGCGCCGTGTTCTACGATCACTGAACCAGAAGTCAGCAGTCCTAAGTACCACCGGTTAGATCAATGGCAAAGGGTAGTATATCACCAGCAGACATTCTGGAAGCGGTGGTCCACAGAGTATCTAACTCTCCTTCAACAGCGGTCGAAGTGGCGTTCTGGCGGCACTCCAATACAACCTGATGCCATCGTGTTAGTAAAGGACGAAAACCTGCCCCCCTGAAGTGGCCGCTTGCTAGAGAGCAAGAGTTAATCTCAGGAGATGATGACGTTGCAAGGGTGACCATATTGCGCACTGCTTCGGGGTCAGTTTGGCCGAGTCTGTTGGAAACATTTTCCAACAGGGGGAGGATGTCGGAAGCAACAACGATCCTCGAGGCGTTATCGACGCTTGATCGGTCTGCCAATTCAGACAGTTGGCAACCTACCGCCTCAGCTAGATAGAAAATGCAACCGGTTCTTCAGTGGAGTTGAATGAGAGCAGCCGCATTCAGCAGAGACAACCATCTGAACTAGTTATCTCAAGGCATTATAATTGAATTCGCCAAACAACAAATTCAAACCACAAGCTGTAAATTAGGAACTCTAGATATATATTGCGATATACGTATATATGTATAAATGAAAGTGTAATGAATTAAAGTTATATTGACGTTTAAAATACATGTGAATTAAGAATTAAACAAGACGAAAACCTGGGTTCAAACAATCACAAAACAAGTTTTACAGAAAAAAATTTACAAAAATTAAGACATAACTTAAGAGGAAATGAACCTTCCTTTGACAATAATAACTTTTGTAGTAGTCGTGGCATTGATTTCACCAAATTTTCGAGGATTTGTGAAAAATGTTCTTCCAAAGGTTTTCGACCTCAGCGATTGTCTCCCCACGTGTTCTTGTCAAACGTGGACTTCTCTTTCCCTTTATAAAAGCTCACTCAATTTCAACAACATTTAAATCGGGGCTATGAGGTGGCCAATCCAATGTAGTTACTTCCGAATCCTATAGAAAATAGTAATCATCTTGGCTTTATGACATGGAGCATTATCTTGTTGCAAAACAAATAACTATCCAATCAAGTTGTCACGCGCTTGATCATTTAAGATATGTAAATACTAATCCTGGTTCATTGATCCATCGATGGATACCAAATCTCCGATGACATTAAAGCAAACACATCACCAAAACATGGCCACCATGGGCTACTCCTACACACACATGTGCCACATTTTTTTCGTACTACCCAAGGGATTCTGAAGAAAATATTTTTATTTAGGCATGGTACTAAAATGAGCTTTCATCAGTCCACAATACTTGCAACCAATATGGCCTAGGATTAATTATACATTTCTGAGAAACTTTAACACACTTAAGTTTTTTTTTTCTTGAAATTTGGGGTATTTTTAAATTTTTTTTTTTCGCAAATTTCAATTGTATACTTTTTATTCAATTCAATTCTTTCAGATTTTGGGGTTTTTCCCCACAATTAACGATCTTCTCCTTTGGCTGTCTTCCGTTGTCCCTCTGGACGTCGCCAAGTACTTAAGGACTTGATACTGTTTTGGTTATTTATTTGATAATAACAATTTTGACGAGGCACTTTGTATAGTTTACTTATATATTTATAGAAATACCCGCCGCACCATCTCTTTCTGACAGCCAGGTTTAATTCTGAAGTTATCCCCATTTTATAAAATAAATGTTAATGGAAGTTATTTAAATGAATAAAACTGTATGAAACATATAACTAGAAGACACTAAACTCCAAATAGACCGTACGCGAACCGAAAGAAACAAGAGTACATGATGTCAAAATACTTTATACAGGCTATTTTAGCACACTTTTTTACATTGCATGCGATCGAAAATAATGCAAACAACAACAAAATATTTTGCTTTTTGACAACTCTTTTGTGTTCCGTTATTTCTTATTTCAGACGACTCTGATATGATGGTAGGCGCATTAGGATCCCAGCAAAATTTCTGAGAGCAAAAAGTAGAAACAGTTTTTGAACAGACTCAATGCAATCAATATACCTTTGTTGAGGATTCCAAACATAAGACCCATATCCAACAACAGGTCTAACAAGTGAGGTGTACAGCACTTTGGTTTTATGAGGATCGTTGAATTCATTAGACCAACGTTTAATAGACTGAAGAGGAAATGTAAGTTTCGAAATGCAACTTGGAGTCAAACAAATTCCAAGATCAATAAATTGGGAAACCTGTTTCAATCCATTACCATTGATGTAATATGAGTTTGAACTTGAATCTAAATTTCGGATGTACTGCCCTTTTTGAATAGGGGAATTACATGATTCCTTCCAAACGCCTGGTAAAGATTAAGTATTAAGGGTATCAAATACAAGTTGGAAATTACTCTGACTTTGTTTTAATATTGGTGAATTTAAAGAATGGTTTAGGATCTTGATCTCACTCCTCAAAGAGTATACATTCATGTAGAGGTAACATTTCTCTCAGGAGCTTTTGACTATTTTTACTGCGAGTTCTGCGCTAATAGCTTATGTTATTTGGCTGCTCGACGAGCCAGCGCAGGCCGCTGTGTAGCAAACTCATTGTGCTAACTACTGAACTAAATTAACGAGGTAAACAGAAATGTTAAAAGGTGTATGACTGTTGCGAAATCCAAGCAAGCGCTGTTTCCCCTTCTTTCTGTGTCTTCCTCTATTTTGTGTTCTTAGCGCGAATTAGCATGAAAAGGAATTTATGTATATCACCTTTGTTTTGGTTATTTAAATTGCCGTCACCCATTTTTATTTTGATTGTATTGATATTGTTGTGGGAATGATAGCGAAAAAGGAACATGTATAGGTTTGATGCGATTTTTGTATTAATGAGGAACATGATTTTTGTTATTGCAATTCCCACCACCTACTTGTATTGGTTTTGGTGGGATTTTTAATGAATAAAATACATTATTCATTCGGGCTGTTAGTTTCCTTGGCTCATGCTAATAAGTTAAAATTTTGTAAAGAAATGAATAAGTAAAATGCATATTTTGCGCTAGATATGTCTAAAAATCGAAGTTTAATAAGCAGATTCTCCCTTGACTAGTAGGCAAACAGAAAAAACAGCAAGCAATTGCAAGTGTCCCATATGAAAACGAATCAAACCAGCTGCGCTACTACGAATACAGGAAAGACAAAGAAATTAATTTTGCTTTTGATCGCCCAACAACAAAGCGTTGACATTTGTTTTTTTCTTATTTGCCGAACATAAGGGAAGACAAAGAAAAAAGATATTCCTGCGCGAATGAATATGTATACTTTTTGCATTCACGCAAATTTGAACTTAACAGTGAAACACGCGCTCGGGACCTAACCTCTGATAAATTTGGTACGACAATCAAAAATAGACTAGTGGACTGTGTTGTGTCGTGGGGTGCGTGCGAGAATAAAAGTTCCTCTTTTTTGATTCGACCCTCTTCTATGCCCTTGGTGCCAGTTAGCAACTGTGTTTTTGTCTACTGCCATCGCCTACTTGTCGACAAAGAAAGAAGTCGTGAAGTGTGAAGTGAGGTGGGTACGGGCATAAAAATTTATTTGGCTGGACTCGAAAAGAAGTTGAAATCAAATATCAAATGCGAGCCAATGTTTGAGTGTGTTGTGTAGGTATAGTGCATGTATAAGATTCTGTTGGTTTTCTTTTTCGCCCTTGCGTGTGAAGTGTAATAATTTTGAGTGTGTTGTATTGGTTTCTTATTTTGTGTATCACTCGGAATATTTTTGTAAGATTTTGCTTTGTATTCATGCCTTCTTTATTTCCTGTTTTTTGTTTTTATTATATCTTTTTTGTGTTTTTATAATTTACTTATCGTTGAATATTTTCCCATTTTACAGCAGTCTGTCTTAACAATCTTTTACGCCACATAAGTTGAACAGACAAGAAATCTGTACAACTGCTGAAAATTTAACATAAGCCAATCGTTTCTTAAAAGTCTCTCCGGCCATTTTTTAAGAGAGAAATGTAAACTCTATATGAATAAGTTCTCTCTGATGTAGCATTCGAGCGTTGAACCGAAGTTGTGAAACGAAATCGAAGTCGTTAGCTGTGAAAACAACAAGAAGTAATTTTTGCTGGGAGCGCATTCATTTGTATGAAGCAGAGAAAAGAAAACAAAAATGATATCCTCTCAAAACAAAAACAACATGTGCATGTGTTGTTACTGAGAGAGAAGTCATTTGAGCGAACCACAGGATCTGAAACCAAGACGCCCGTTGTAAAAACAACCACAACGAAGGCATGCGTTTATATTTATAGAACAATCGTTTGATCGAAAACATCAGCAGGAGGAAAGATACGAGTTCTTGTTATTTATATATTTATTTATGTACATATTTACTCATACACTGATATATACTGATATATACTCATACACACATACTGAATATGTCTCACATCAAAAGCTCGTGAGTGCTAAGTACACTTACACATTTTTTTCTTTATATTTTATCGCCGGTTTTGTTTATTGATGAATATTATTTATCATTTACAAACACCACATCAAGCACTTTTACAAATTTTTTTTTCACTTGTGCAGCAGCCGCTGGTAAAAATTTTGTGGTTACTCATAATGGAAATTTATAGCAGATTTAATGACACAAACGGCTATTGTAATGCTTATATAACTTGCGCTACCACTGGTAAAGCTTCTTTGTCAATTGGATGGGACAAAAATTCATCCTGCACTTATAATTTCAATTTCAAAACTATTGCGTCTGTCATCTGAAATAGCGCATTGGTATAGATCTCTTTTTAGATATGTACAAGTATCAATCATCGATGAAATAAGTATGACCAGCTCAGAGGTTTTAGTGACAATGGACTTACGTTTTAATATAAATAACCAATAATCATAACGAAGAATTTGGTGGTATAGATATTATATTTATTGGAGATTTGTGGAAGCTACCACCGGCAGGAGCAACACCAATATACTCTAATAGAAGACACATGGTCAGACCCCATCTTTGCCGAAAACTTAAATTTTATTAACTCAACCAATCCAAGAGAGGCTGGCCAATGCTGCATTTCCTAATTTACTAACTAAAGTAGGCAATGATGAACTTTCAGAAAAACAAGAAATCGCGTTGATAGAATCAAGGTTTTTTATAAAAAACTGATACTCAAAATTATGCTGTAATGCTAACATGTTTATATTCTGCAACAATTCTCAGTTCTTCGTTGTATCTTGTGTCAATAAAGTCAAGTGAAGAATTAAAATAAATTAAATAAGGAAATCCCTTTTGCTATAACCTCAGTTAAAAATAAAATTAAAAAACGGGTAAAATTAATCCTTCGGCTCGCCGCGCTGCCCCGGTGCCAGCTGTTTCTATTAGCACAGTCCCGATTTGTACCACAACTGCGATTCCTTGTGCTCAGGTGTGCTGGCAGACGGCTGCGTCAAAAAGACCACCCAGTCCACTTTCCTGTCATGGTAGGTTAAAGAAGGGGAAAAAGGGGTTAGCCAAAACCGTGGAATCTTCTATTTTTCTTTGAAGCCCTGGCACATCATCAAATCGTTTTGCTCTGCTATCTGACTGGGATGAGGATGAGATCACTGAAACACTTACCGAAGCCGAGAAAATGGTCCTTGACGCTGATGCTTTGCTTGAGGGAATTGATACTGAAACCACACGCAGGAATAGAAAACCACCCCAACATTGCTAATGTGACCAATGCCCACCTTTTGGAACAGGAGCCGGCTCTGGTCTCCGAACCAAACAGTTTCTCGCTTAAAGTTATGAGAAATGATACTGTAAGGGTCTATACTGAGGATTCTGAATCGTATCGTATTCTCGTTCGTTACATAAAAGAGCGTAACATGGAACACTACACATACCAGCTTAAGGAGGATAAAGCTTTCAGCTGGCCAACACCACCCCCCACACTATTATCAAGGAAGCCTTTTATACCAAAGGCCACAATGTTACCGGTGTGTTTAATCCCAACCCCCGCAAGTTAATCATTAAGTTTATGGAGCAGACACTGGAAAACAACTTCTTCTTCATTAAATTTACCAAACCGCCTAATAATAAGGAGGCTCTGAAAATTCAGCATATAGGCAGGCAACGTGTCCTGGTGGAAATTCCAAAAAGAACCTGACTGTCATTCAGTGCTATAGATGCTCTGGATTTGGGCACACCAAAAATTACTGTCTGCGATAGTTGGTTTGTGGAAAATGTGGTCAAAACCATATAACCACCCCATGTTTGGCTGTGGAGGACCTTTGCTGTATAAATTACGGTGAGAAATTACGTGGAGTAAGGACTGCCGAGCTGCCGACTGCCGAGCAAAAAGAAATTAAACAGCCTAAAACCCAATATATCAATTTCGGCGCGTGGCAGCAACAGGGAAGATTCTATGAGAAGAGGGAGTTACATCCCAGCGGTAATGGTCAAGGGAGACACCTCATATGCAGACACACTACGTGCTGGTTTGCATATAACTAATCCTCCGAAGAGATCTTGCAATGTTAACAACAGAGCTGTGCATCTACAGCAATTGCCACAAATCCCTGACAGCATAAGCATGTTAGACGCTGCAATAACAGCCCTCACAGCTAAAGTTGACACAATTACATTAATGTATAATGAACTGAAGGAGAGAAATCAGTTCCTCAAACAATTATGAGTCAATTCCGTGAATGCCCTTAAATTATGCCCCGTCCACTCAGCCTTGGATTATGGAATGCTCATTGAATTTCTGGGCATATTGAGTAGCTTAAGCATTTCCTTACCGCCCATAACATTGATGTGTTGCTCATCTCTGAGACATGGCTGCAAACTGGAGTCCAGATCTTTATACCTGGCTACAACATTCACATCCCAGCAACAGGCTTAGAGGAGGAGCGGATGTGCTTATTAAGAAAGAAATCTGCTATTATTTACAGGAGCCGGTTGGAACCGCGAAATTACAGATGGCCACCATCCAGATTTCAACCAGTAGGGTCGAGTTAATAGTCTCTGAATTATATCTACCTCCGCATCTTAATTGGTCAACTGTAGACTTCGAATATCTTTTAAGCAATCTAAGAAGAATGTTTCTCATAGGTGGAGGCTTTAACGCCAAAAGCAGATTCTGGTGTAACTTAGTGCGGATAAAAGGGGTATTTGCTTACAGGAAGTTGTGCAAAACTCAACAGCTCAAATCCTGGCAACTGGTCAAGCGACCCATTTCCTGTACGCCCAAAGACACACACCCAGCGCTATCGACTTTTTTCATTTATAATAGGCTGCGTTCGGACGAGTTGTCTATCAGGACTGAGTATCAACTCCCCTCTGATCATCTTCCCCTTGTGGTTGATTAAGATTCCGATCCGAAGATCAAAACAATAAAAGGAAAACTGCTGCCACCTGGAACTGACTTAGCTGCATTTCGCCGAGATCTGTATGAACCTCTAAATTTAAACTTGGAAATTCTGAGGCCCGCAGACATTGAAGACGCGAACTCGATCTTTCTAAATAAGGTGCACCCAGATGCGCTCATTGCCACCCCCTTATACCCACAACATGGTTCAAGAGTGCCTTCTGGACTTCCCCTAGCTATTGAAGCACTGCTGCCTATTAAGAGGAGACTTAGGAGACAGTTTTATCGGACAGGCGAATCTATTGTGGACAGGGTTTTTCGTAGAGTGTCGAATAGAGTCAAAAAGCTGCTGACGCCGCATAAACAGGAAGAAAATGATAGGTTTTTGTCAAATGTCTCCCCCGACGACCCCACAAAGCACTCCTTGTGGAAATTGGCGAGAAGGTATAAACAACAAGTAACCCCAAAATTTCCAATCAAGAAGGCTGACGGATCCTGGGCTAGATCTTTAAGCGAGAGAGCCGAGTCCGAGGAATTGGAAGCTCGATTTCAGCCATTTGATACCAGCTAAGAACTCAGCGTTCGCCAGATCCATATGAGACTTGAAAGCGCCGGCCAATTATGCCTCCCGGTTGCACCCATTACAGCCGAGGAAGTCTCAGCACACATTAAAGAGTTGAACACTAAAAAGGCTCCAGGTGAAGATAGGCTGGACAATTTTGTACTTAAGGCAATGCCGCTAAAAGCTGTGCTATTTCCGGTCCTTATTTTTAACTAAGTGCTGAGATTGGGATATGTACCGAAACAGTCAAAGAAGGCAAGAATTTGCATGATTCATAACGCCGGCAAGAGCCCTTACACCTTAGGCCTACAGGCCAAATAGCCTGCTACCCACTGTAGCAAAATTGCTTGAATGCTGTTGGCTGACACGGATCCTGGACTTAAAAAAGTAATGCAAATATTTGCTTCCTTTCAATTTGGCTTTCGTAAGTCCCACGGAATTCCAGAGCAGCTGAATAGGGTGGTTAACTTTATTTTAGAAGGATTTGTGGTTAAGAGGTTTGGAACTTCATACATTAATGCCCCGGGAACATCAAAATCAATAAAATTAACAATAAGGTGGCAGCAAATCTTGACATAAAGCAGGCTTTCGAGCGGGTTTGGCACGACGGTCTGCTCAATAAGCTCAAGAATCTCTTGCCGCCTCAACTGTGGTTAATCGTGCTCAGCTACCTTGAGAACAGGACCTTCTCAGTGGTACTGGATGGTGTGGAATCTAGCATCAAGGCTATTTGCGCAGGTGTCCCCCAGGGTAGCGTTTTGGGGCCTACATTCTATACCCTGTTCACGCAAGACATGCCCACTGGGTCAGAAATACCACTGAAGGATCCTCTGGATCTGATCATTGCCACGTTTGCAGACGATACGGCCATCCTCGTCAGAAACAAGTGCATTTACGAAGCCACGGACTCACTGCAGCAATACCTGCATATTTTTGAAAACTGGACACGACGTTGGAACATTTGCATTAACAAAAACAAAGGTGCCAATGTGACGTACGCCTTACGGCCGGATTTCTGTCCGGGAGTTTTCATTGGAAACCATCTGCTGGAACACCATTCAGTTTACAAATACCTGGGTGTGTATTTGGATAGGCGGCTAACTTTCAAGACGCATATTTCAAGTATCACGAAATCCTTAAGGCAGAGGATTGGTAATTTGCATTGGCTTTTAACTATCAGGAATAAATTGTCCTTGGGTAATAAAGTGAACATTTACAAAACCATAATTGCTTCTGCTTGGCGATACGGTTTGCAGGTGTATGGCATAGCAGCGAAGTCAAACATCACGAATTCAAAGACATTGCGTATGCTTACTGGAGCCCCGTGGTTCATGCGAACGTCGGACTTTGAAAAGGACTTAAAAATACCGAAAGTTGGCGATATGATAAATCGTCAGGCCAAAAAATAAATAGAGAGGTTGAAAAATAATCCAAATAAACTAGCTAGTCGGCTTCTTTAACGACGCAGAATGGGAGGAGTTAGGGCGGCGAGACGGCTGAGAAGATCGCACCCTGCCTACCTCCGTAATAGATCCTTTTAATACACTATACTATATTCCCACTTATTATTTAAGTTGTTTCGTTAATTTTTGTATATACAATTTAATTGAAGTTGTTCTAATAATAACAGAAAAATTAAATATAAGGGAAAAAAATAAAAATAAAATAAAATATCATTTCTAAGACAAAATTATATCTACAGCCACTGATTCAAATACAGGATCTAAAAATTATGAAAAATGTGCTAATTTTAGAGTAAAGTTACATAAAAAGTCAGTTATACCATACGGAATTATTTTTGTGAAAGACATGTTGTATTTCATCATAACAAATATTCTAATATTAGATGGCTTATGTAATGGTACGACAGGTAACATAATGTATTTAGATTTTGATAGAAACAACAGTGTAGTTAGAGTTTCGTTGGAGTTTGGTGGTTCAACGACAATTGGTTGGAAGAAAAGCAAAAAAAAGCTGCTCAGTTAGCTGTACAAAGTGAAGTTTGTAGTTATGTAGCCGAATTTTAAATTTTCTCATAATCGAAAGGAAGGTAGATCAACAGAGGAATTGCTGCAAGATCTTCGAACACATTGCAGACCAACATTCAAATTGTCCTGGATTTGAATTGTAAAAAAAAGGCGTCATTCATTGTTGGATTCTTTCATTATTCATTTTTAACTACCAAAGTTTGAAAAGACATACCTTAGATTTCTTGTATCCAGTTACTAAAAATTCGAACTTACTATGACTTTTCGAAACGTGACGGCAAACAAAGTTTCAATGATTCGCGCCCTATTTGTTTTTGTAAAACACTTAGGTATGGCATGAGCAGTCAATGTGTACGTACATTGCACTCAGGTAAGGTCTGCACACACGCATTCAATATACACATGCACAAGTAAACATTTCCTCAACTTTGCTGCTTATCAATACTTTTTTTGGCGACAAAGTAGAAGGTGTTATTCTTTACCTTACGATTGAAAAGCACTTAGAAAAATCGGGGTTTTGTTTTAAGTTGCAAATCTAATTATAATGAAAGCGAAAGAGCGAATTTTGTTCGTTTATGTCTTGATGATAATCTGTGGAACCACTGCACATATTTGAAAAATTCTATAACTCTGTAAAAACTTTGAAATGGTGGTATGAAACCCAGTCTGTTTTGCCTTTTTCGAACATAAGCAAACCCCATGGTCGAATCAGCTAACAGTTGACATTTTTGTAGAATCTGTAAAATTTAATTTATTTTCAAAAAACAGCAATAATACGCGAAATATATATAAAAATAAAATGAGTATTGCTTTGGTAGTCTTATTATCTGCATAAATAAGAAAATTCTGAAATAATAAAACGCAGAATTTTGAGAGACCGCAGCAGTCCTCTTGAGTTGCAGGAATCGGCGTAAGTAGAATTTGTTTTTTGGTTGAGCAAATGTTTTTACGCACATAATTTCTTCGCAGAGGCTTTCCTAATGGTGTTGGATACCATTAAATCGCACTTGTCACAGTCTGAGACTTCATCAGTACTTCAGTTGGCAGAGACACTGCGATTTTTGGCAGAAGGGTCCTATCAAAAGTCAGTCTGAAACGACTCTAGCATAAATCTAGGGAGGAGCACGGTGTCAGTTATTTTATGTGATGACGGTGCTAGAGCGTTTTATTTGTCCCCCTGTGGTTGAAACTTTTTACGGATGCACATGAGGAGGACCCACACGGTGAAACGAATCTGCCAAATCCTGCCACAGTAAGTCTACTAATGGCTTTTCGCGCTTCGTGGTGCCCCTGGCCAGATCCTGGTTCACTTCCGTGAACTCAAGCATACTTTTCTTTTGACTGACATTTTTATGCTTTCCCCTATTTGTTTCCATTTAGAAAGACATTTTTTGCGGGCTTTTTTTTGTATTTAAAAAAACCGTTTAATTTACTTACATGGCAATTATAAAAATTAAAATTAAACAATTACAATATACATATAACCAAAATTAAAATTCAAATAAAACACAAAATGTAAAAGCGCCAGCAGCAAAGACCCGTATTACACTAGACAAATCAACTCTCTTTTTCTCTCTCTCAACCAATGCTCGTTGGGAAGGGAAGTGCTGGGCTACGGGTACAAATTGTTGATTTTTGTCGATTGTGTAGAATCAATACTTTTTCAACACTGACATTTCTTTTTGTGTTCGTTCGGTTTTATCGCCGTTATTTCATTCGTTCGTTCATATTTTGTAAATTAAATTACGAAAAGGGCAAAAGTAGTGTGGTCAAAGGAAGCTACTCAATTTTTAATAGAAAAAATGCAAGATTATGAATTATTATTGCGCGTAAAGTGCAAAGAAAATGTAAACAACTGTCAAAAATGTTGAAAGCTACTGAATATAATGTAATAACTGAGATCAATACCAAAAAGGAATAAACGATTACTTGAGAGAGTTGATTTTCCAAGTGTAATACCCGTCAAAACACAAATGAAAATCAATTCCGACAGTTAACTGCTTGTCGGTTTGTTTCCTATAACAAAACCAAGAAATCGGTTTTCCTGCCACCAATTTCTAATACTAAAACCGATTCCAACATGAAACCTTTTCTTGTCGGTTTCAACCCCTATTCCGAAAACGATCGGATTCTATGACAAGCCCGAATAATCGATTTTTTTTAGTGTAAATAAAAAAATTGTTCCTTTGTATTGGTATTGTATTGCTCTTTCATAAGCAATGTTTGAACACCTTTGCCTTAGAGAATATGTTGTTTATGTTCTGGAGAACGCGCTTCTTGTTCCCCGTGTACTCTGTCTGTCTCCTTTTGTCCAATATATTTATAAATTCCGCAGCATCGTCGCTAACATCTGCGTTTACTTGCGCCGAAGCCCTATAATTTTCTAGTTGCTCTTTTTTAATTTTAATTTTCTTATTTAATTTTTCAATTTCCGATTCGTACTGGTTTTTCTGAAAAAAGCTTCATTTTGGCAGAACTTTTCATAATTCGGTAAAACAACCTCTGAAGGCTTCCCCTCAGCGAAAGCGGTTGTCATTTTGTTGCTGATCTCTATTTTGCATTTTTGTTTTTGATGTTGTTGGCATCATTTTAGGGTGAGCGCCTTTTCTCCAACACTTCGTATTTATTTTGAAAGATGATTGAAAGTGACATACTAAGACACGTTGTACTTTTTCCCCATGTTCTTCAATTCCGCAAATCCTATAAAAAAAAAAAAAAATTAATAATACATTTATTTTCATTTCATTCATATAAATGAACTAGTGCTCCGGCAAACGTTGTTTTGACCACTCTTGTATGTGATGCTTTTAAAGAGTATAGTCTGAGAGTAAACAGCAAATGAGAAATTTCGTTCGAGGTTTTGCCTCTCTCTTGCCCCAATCAGAGAGTAGACGTATTTACGTTTTGCAAGCAACTCACAAACACAGACACAAAAATGAAGTAGAAGCATAGCAGAAAGAACGACAAAACGTACGAAAATTTTTTTGTGCTTGTGCTGGCAGTGACTGCATAATAAGTAGAGTGAGCCGCATAGCTTTTAAAAACAAATTTTATTAAACGCAAAAAAAGAAAAGTGAATTGTGAAATATTAAATAATGGAAAATTCAGGTAAGCAGAAAAAAGTGATTAAGTCCTAAATTTCAACTAAACATTAACTTAATTTTTTGTTTATTTGGCGCATGAAGAGCTAATTTCTCCCATACTTTAGAAATAGAGAGAAATTTGAGACGCAATGAACAAATAATGGCAAGAGTGGATAAAGGATAAAATTGGAAAAAGGATAAAATTGACATAATTCCCATGACACAGAGCCAACATGCAGTAAGGGCCTCAACGAATCACCAAAAAGTTTAAATAGAACCGAAGTACGAAACCCAGCAATTATATACGTGGCTACCTGGAATAAAAGTAACAGGTGAATCTTTTCAAAAGATGCAACAAAAAAAGCTCGCGAAAGAGGTAGGTCGCAAGCAGTTAATTCCTCGCATACTTTAGAAAACCAAAGAGGGAAAATTAATACAAATTTTAGAGGCAATGAATTTTCCTCTCTTCTTTAAAGAGGGGCAAAATTCCAACATATTCGACCACAAATTGATCTAAGTATCCGCCACGACCAAACTGTTTGCCTGTACGATTAATATCCCCCAGACTACCATTCATGCAAATCAGAAGGCTTCGTCATGGTCAGGGTCAATATGGGATTTTAGGGCAATATATTAAACGTACCGGTCTCGTTAAATAATATATTTAGTGCTAAGTGCTCATAAAAACATAAATACTGCCACATCCATGTTGCAAGTAGACTTTAATAAAACTGGCTTAGAAAATGCCATATTAAAATAAACAAAAACAAAACAGTACAAGTTATATACACTACTAAGACTGGATTCACACCAATCCATATAAATATTGACGGAGACGACGTAACCATTCAAAAAGAAGCCAAGTACTTAGGATTATATATTGACAGTAACCTAAACTGGAAACACCATATACAAAAAAAGTGTGACCAAATCAAAATGAAAGTAAGACAGATGCACTGGCTGCTCAAACCAAATACAAACATTTCATTTGAAAACAAGCTCCTAATCTATAGGACAATTATTAAACCAATTTGGACATATGGAGCCGAAATATGGGGAGTTGCCAAAAAATCAAATATAAAGTTAATCCAGAGGCAACAATAAAAAAGTATTCGCACCATTACAAAAGCCCAATGGTATATCACCAACACGAACCTTCATCGAGACCTAAGAATTGCGACAGTAGATGAGGAAATAATCAATTTAAGCAGAAAATACCAAACCAAACTTTCCCAGCATTCGAACGATGGTGTGAATACATTACCATTAGATGAACTAACTCGGCAACGTAGGCTAAAAAGGGTGAGACCAGTGGACCTCACATAACACATTACTTCATACATTACTTACTCATTGTTAATTGGTGTTATCTTTAATTGTTTAATTATTGTTAAAATACATGTATTGTTAAATTCCAGTCACAACACGACTTTACAAACTGATTGTAAAATTGAAATTCACCCACTTGTCCTAAATATTAATGTACTCTTCTTTTGGGAAAATAAAAAAAAAATTCATTTTATTTCTTCATTTTGTCTTATCTTATTTTGCTTTTAATTTATTTATATTTTGTTACCTATGGTTTCAATATTCGAACAAAATGAGTTGCTGTGATAGGGCTTGAACCAACAAAGAATATTTAATGATGAGAAGCATAGAGGGGTCTCTTGTTGGATGTACGATAACATCGCCCAACTTATTTACGCTGGGTTAAGTTGGTAGTGACCATGGCCGCGTTTACGGTACGGCTAAACCTGCATGTGTTAGAATCAGGCCTTGCTTCACTTTCTTCAAACGCCAGGGTTACTTCTCAATGATGTACCACCGTATACGTAATTATAATTTAATTAATTGTCCTTCATTACTGCACTAGGAGTCATAAGGACTACCACAAGAATCTTCAATATTTTATAATCGAGACTGTGGTGGATTCTTTAATCGAATTGCCAGTCCATGCACCATGATAGTTGTTTTTGGGGCAGAGCAGGTGATTGGCCTGCTGCTGCCGAATACAGTCGATGGGGCTGCCATCTATGGTTTGGTGGACAAAGCGTCTTCTTTCTTACGTTTTGATTCGACAACATGACCAAACGTTTTTACTGAGTTGTGGTGACTTCTGTCGGGAGGTGGCGCTCAGCCAACATATGTGTGGTGACATCAGCAGACACCTGACGGATAAGTTAGAGGTGTACGAATGAGACGTTCATAGCGACAAGCTAGAATTTCGTTGACTCATCTCTAACTCCTGAGACAGAAAATTCATCGCTAATAAGAACTGAGCAATATGACGACGTGCTTGTATGTAATTGTTTTCAATAATTAATTTTGTATTTTCTAATTAAGTGTTAAGTTTATTATACACTAAAGTGGTGACCCCGACGTGATTGGGTTCAGTTGCACATGCCCTAATATTATCTGCGTTCTACGAACAAACAGCAACCCGATAGCGACTCCGACTCTGAGATCCACGACGCATACAATATGGCGACGCAGCAAAACGCCGATGAACAAATTCGACAGTTGAAGTTGCAACTAGAGCAACTACAAGCAGCTACTGAAAACTCGAGGACTACGAATACGCAATAACGTGGGCAACGAATATTGCCCACAAATAAACATCCCAAGTTCCACAGATCGGATCCTCACCTCAACATTGTGGCGGTCGACTGCAAATTCGATTTGGTGTGAATAAACTTAGACGAGGATGTCGTTGTGACAATCTGAGACATCGTCACACAACCACCGCCTACCAAGAAGTACAACGCACTTAAGGAACGCCTTCTTGAAGCTAACGCAGAGTCAGAAGATTCGAAAGTTCAGCGGCTCCTGCAAGGCCGCGACTTATCTGGTAAGAAACCAACAGAAATTTTGCAACAAATGCGTCGGTTAGTAACACCAAATGGCTGTGAAGCCATTCTTCGCAATCTATTTTTCGCCAAACTACAAACGCCGATTCGCCCGTTCATTGCGGTTTGGCCCGAAACTGATCTCAACAAATTGGCAGTGATTGCGGTCAAGGTGCACTCCTTTAGAGTGACATAGACTCTTTATCTCGTTGGTGTTCCAAAAACTATTTAATCCTCAATACCAATAAAGGCAAAGTTATGTCCTTTTCTCGAGGAGCCCTTATTTCAAATTCTTATTAAATTAATTCAAATAGTTTAGATCGTATTTCCCAGTTTAACGACCTTGGTATTTTGATGGACTCGAAGTTGCATTTCGGTACCCACATTTCCACTTCGGTCTCTAAAGCTAGAGGTGTTCTTGGCTATATTAAACGCTGGTCTAAGAAATTTGATGATCCGTATACTACCAAAGTACTATACACTTCACTGGTAAGACCTATTCTGGAGTATGCGTCTTGTGTCTGGGATCCTCAATATCAGATGTATATGAGTCGGTGCAAAAGCAATTTCCACTTTTTGCTCTCAAAACTTGCACTGGGATCACAATGCTTGCATACCATCTTATCGGTGTCGTCTCAAATTGATCAACCTCCCTACCTTGTCTAGTCGTAGAACGGTCATTGGTGTAACTTTTATGTATAACTCCATTTATGGTAGTATTAACTCACCTTTTTTACTTAGAATGATTAATTTTATTGTACCAGCACGTCCAACTAGAAACTATTCTCCTATTACTCTTCCCTTTTGTAGAGCTTCTCATTTGCAACATGTTCCATACTATGTCTTTTACAAATCTTTTAATACCTACTTTGCGTGTGCTGCTCCTCCCACCTCTTATGTTATAAAAACTAAATTGTTGGCATCATTGAATTAATGTATAACTTATTTCTATACTTGTAACCTAAATTTTTCCTCCTTGTTTAAATAGGCTATGTTATTGTAGGTATTGAATTCTAAATTTAATATTAGCTTTAGTTTGCATGCTGATTATGTTAATGGCTGATGATATTTTTATCTGTAGCCAAATATTAAGATATTAGCAATTAAGACCAGCTGAGCCCAGTCTATGTGACTGGGTGAATATTGATTCCACCTGGGCCTGCCCCGTGTGAGATCATTGTGTGGTCATACTAAGTCATACTAAGTCAATAAAAAAAAAAGTAGCCAACACATGAACATAAGTGGATACAAGATGTACCACACAAGCCATCCCGACGGTACAGCACACGGTGGGACTGCTATAATTATTAAACAAAACATTAAACATAACGTACTGCTTCCATTCCAAGAAACCTATATCCAGTCGACAACCATCGATCGATGAGTCTTCGACTCATCCGTTACAGCCCACCAAAGCACAATATCTCACAGTCGCAATACCGTGACTTCTAAAAAACTCTCGGAGAACGCTTTATAGCTGCAGGCGAATACAATGCGAAGCATACAGGCTGGGGTTCCAGAATATCAAATAAGAAAAGTAAAAACATACAGGGTGCACTGCTGTTAGAAAAAGCTAAACATTTTAGTACCGGCGAACAAACGTATTGGCCAACAGACAAAAATAAAAAGCCAGACCTCATTGACTTTTATATACTCAAAGCCATACACTTAAATAAATGTGTCATAACATCAAAGCTGGAACTCTCGTCAGACTATACACCTATACTACTAGAAATTAATTCAATTGAAGTGAACACCACCAATTCTACATTATTGTACAACAACAAACTGACTGGGATACCTATCGCGACTACATTAACACAAACTTAAATACAAGCATTCCACTGAGATCACCCGACAACGTAGGATCAGCCATAGTCCACCTAAAAGATACCATTGAGAAGGCAGTATTGCAAGCTACTCCGGACAAGATAATACAGCATGCAAAGCGATATACACCCCCTACGCTTCGCAAATTGATATGCACAAAACGAAAACTGAAAAAAGCATGGAACATTTGCAGATCCCCCTATGCGAAATATAAATATAACAAGGCAACTAAAGAAATTAAAAAATATCTCTAAAATCAGAAAAATTACGAAATCACGAAGTATTTACAGAGGCTAACTGCGACAAGCTTTACCGACTACTCCCTCTGGAAAGCTACAAAAAAACTGACATATAAAACAATACACCAGTCCCCTATAAAAATGAACAATGGATCATGAGCAGTAACGAACCTAGACAAGGCGACAGTTCTAGCGAAATATTATGAAAAAATATTAGCTGATGAAACACTCAACGAAGATGACTGTCATATAACCTCGACAGTCACTCCCCAGCCAACTCGCCTAAAAAAACATGCACAAATGAAATACTCAATCGTATACAACACGACATAAACCCAAAAAAGCACCCTGATATGACAAAATTGACAGAAAACTTTTAAGGGAGCTACCACTTCAAGCAGTGGTACACATTCAACGGGATAATTAGATTAAATTACTTTCCTAAAGTATGGAAAGTGACTGAAGTCATTGCAATTCCAAAACCAGGTAAAGACGTATATAATCCAGCATCATATAGACCAATTAGCTTACTTCCAGTGCTGTCAAGAATATTCGAGAAGCTCCTGTGCCAGCGACTGTTACCTATTATAGAACGCAAACCTATAATACCTGACCACCAAATTGGCTTTCGATGAACTCACTAGACCATACAACAAATCCATCGTGTGACTCATAAAATTTTAAACGATTTTGACGACAAAAAATTCTGCATAGGACTTTTTCTAGATGTAGAAAAGGCATTCGACAAACTTTGGCACAAAGGAATAATCTGCAATGTATTCCCGCATAACGTACTACAGATATGAGTATGATATATCACAGAAAGACATTTTTTCGTTAAGTACTCAGATGAATATTCCGCATTAAGAAAAATCAAAACAGGCGTTCCACAAGGAAGTGTACTAGGACCGTTATTATACACTATCTTTACAGCGGACATACCATCACCAAATGACGACTCCTCAATTATAGCCACATTTGCTGATGACACTATAATACTTAACGCACATAGCCAAGTAAACACAGCAATATCCAAACTACAACAGCATCTGGATACTACCCTAAGGTGGTTTGAAAACTAGAAAATAAAAGTAAATAATACTAGAACATCACAACTAAAACTAAATTCACACCACCTTGTATAACGATTGACGGAGCTGACATAAGGATTATATATTGACAAAAAACTCAACTGGAAATACCATATACTTAAGAGACGGGATCAAATCAGTCAATTATATTGGCTGCTCAAATCAAAATTAACATTAGAAAACAAAATACTGATCTACAAAGCCATTATAAGACCAATCTAGACGTACGGAGCTCAAATCTGGGGAACGGCCAAAAAATCAAATACAGACATAATACAAAGACAACAATCAAAAATCACTCGTATGAACACCAAGGCTGGGTGGTATATAACTAACGATGATCTGCATCGTGATCTTAATATTCCAACAGTAACAGAGGAGATTACAAAAATATGTCGTATCTACCAGACGAAGCTTACCCAACACTCATATGTTGGTGTCAACCTACTACCAATACAGGAACTTCAACGCAGACGCAGGTTACAGAGGACAAGGCCAGTGGATCTGGTAGAATAAATTCTAAGATAGATACAACGCATATATCAATACCTTTTCTTATTCTTTTTCTTTTGTTTAACGTTGTTTATTTTTTTATTTTATATTTAATTTCATTTATGTTTATTTTACTTCATTTTGTCTATAATTCTATTAAATGAATTGAAATTTATATTATTATTTTACTATTTTGGTTTTTTCCCCTACATCTTTACAAAAATGAAAAACTTTTGTGATCTGCACACATTAATTAACTTCTTCTCCTTAGCTTTCATAGTCCGGTGTGGACCATAGCTTCATCAACAATTTTTCTTCATTCCGCTCTAGCTCCACTCAGAGCTCTCCAGTCGGCAATACTCAGCTTGTTAAGGTCTACATCGACGTTGTCTATCCATCTTTTTCTTGGGCGACCACGTTTCCTTCCTCCAATTGGGCGCATTATAAAAGCCTTTTTTGGCATTCTTTCCGCTGGCATCCTCACTACGTGACCAATCCACCTAATACGTTTTGCCTTTATGAAACGTACAACATTTTGGCCGCCGATAATGTTTTCGAGTTTTCAGACGCACTGGGCCATATGTTTTCCTTAACACGTTTCTTTCGAAAGTCAATAATTGATTGGTATCATTTGTTTTTAATGACCATATTTCTGCTTCGTTCGTAAGCACTGGTCGTATTAGTGTTTTATACATTTTCATTTTCTGTGCTAATTTTCTTGTCGCACCCAAATCCGCTAGCTTTTTCCCTCACCGTATCTCAACAAGGCGTAGACTGAAGAGGCTACACCCGCATGATCTCCCTCTAAGAAAGATACAGCCTTCTATAATTAATTAATTTAGTGTAAGTAAAATTTTTTTTTTCACGTCATTATTCTTTAAATCCGACAAATGTGTTATGCAGTTTACTACGTTAAATGTTATAATTTAATTATAAAAAAAAAAAAAAAAAGAGAATTTATGAGCGAAACAACTATTACGTTCGCGTAAGACGCCCTGTTCGCAGACTTGATTCTCTCGCCGATAGCAATTGCTGAGTCTATACTTTCCGAGTTATTTTTTCAGGTATGTTCTCAAAAACATAATCGCCGATTATCAAGTCATTACGAGTTATGTTTTGCGATGATCGAAACATGTATTTTTTTTGTCTGCATTGACTTTAAGTCCTAAGGCTTTAGCTCTTTCTTCAAACTGCTTCATTTTGCGGATCAGAACATTTTCTCTTTTGGCCATTATGAGCACATCATCTGCATAAGCACATATTTGGAAATCTCTGTTGAAGATGTTTTCATCTGAATTTATCTCCTTAATAATTGTATAAAGCATTAGATTAAATATTAGTACTCTGAAAGACTCAGATACTTCACCTTGAACTAGTACTTTACTGGTCATGTTTTCTAAAGTGCAGACAACTAGTTCTATCAGTTTCAATGGAATACTAAGCATATTCAGACAGATTTTATTTGTTTTCTATCTATACTATCGAAAGCCTGCTTAATGTCCACAAAAAGGCAGAATATAGACCTTTATTGTGTTCATAAAATTTCTCAAATATTTGGTTCATCACAAAACATTGGTCGATAGCTGATCTGTCGCTGCTGAAACCACATTGGTACCCATCTATTATTTTCTTCGGCGTAGACATTTATTCTTTGGTATATAATGTTGGTAAATACCTTATAGCCAGTATTGGGTAGGGATATACCTCTATAGTTTTGGCATTCAGCCTTATGGCCTTTTTTGTGTATAGGTACTATTTCGCTGTTTAACCATTCATTAGGTATTTTATTTGTACGCCATATACTTGTAATTAGAGTATGCATTTCATTGTTCAGAGCCTGTCCACCATATTTTAGTAATTCCGCAGATATTTCATCTTCGTCACTGCTTTTACCATTTTTTACTTTTGCTATAGCTACTCTCACCTCTTCCAAGGTTGGTTCTTCGACATAGGTTTCAGCTGTATATATTTGGTGTTTCTCGTCATCAATATATTCATCCGTGTATCTCTTAAGTAGCTCGGAGAAGTGCTCTTTCCATCTGTCCATTCTTTGCCTTCTATCACTAATTGTCGAACCATCTTTGCCCTTACATATATTGATTCTTGGCTGGACGGCTTTCGTTTGCCTCTTTATATTCTGGTACATGGCCTTAACATTATTCTCAGAAAAATCCTGCTCAATTTGCGCAACTTATTGGTTCGTAAACATCTTTTTCTTCTTTCTTATAAGTTTCTTAGCTTCTTTCCTCTTTTCTTGGTATTTTTCATAGTTCGCTCTAGTGGCTCTCTCAGTATATTTTCTTCTTGCGTCTTGTTTTATTTCATTCACTTTTCTACAGCCTTCGTCATACCACTCACTCGTCACTAGCCTTTTCTCGCCGATCGTAGCTTTTGCGATATTTATGACTACATCCTTTATTTTATTCCAGTGGTCATCAATATTCAAAACGCTTTCCGCGGCAAGGGTGACATCACTTCTTATATTATCTTCTACTGTGTTTTCATATTTAGTTATCAGTGCATTATTTTTATTAAAGTCTTCTACATTAAATTTTAATTTCTTATAACCTTTACAGTCATTTACTTTCGATATTAGTTGACTTATTTTAGACATCACGAGATAGTGGTCCGAATACAACAAGCACATCTATATGAACGCACATCTTTAATTTGGTTAGCCGCATTACTGCCTGGTATTCCCCATGTCTGGAGATGAATCCGTTTATGTCTATGGCTGGTGCTACTTATAAATAGACCATGTGAGGTTGCAAAGTTGCATAGGGGTATTCCATTGTCATTTGTGTTATTATGTAGTGAAAATTTTCCTAGAACATCTCTGATTATGCTTTATTCCTTTCCAACCTTTGCACTGAAGTCGCCATTTAAAAGCGAAAAGTCCTCTTTACTAATTTTGCTAAATAGCTCTTCGAGGTCATCATAAAATGTATCTTTAATATTGTCAGTAATTTCATCGGTCGGTGCGTATGCATTTACAATGGAAATATTTTGGAATTTCCCCTTCAGTCATAGGTAGCATAATCGATCGTTGATAGGGAGAAAATTCATTAGGCGATTCCTTGTTTTACTATTGATGTAAAAACCCGTTCCCCTTTGGTCTTGGGACTCCGAACCACTGTAGAATATCGAAAAAGCTTTCTTTCTTACTTCTCCGCTTTCTATCCATCTCATTTCTTGCATTGCGCAAACATTCACTTTGTATCTCATTAACTCATCTGCTATCTCTGCCATTTTTCCCGTCTGCAGTATATTCAATATATTCCAGGTACAAATTTTCAAATCGTAGTCCTTTAAACGTTGCAATGGTCGACATCGAAATTCGTTTCTCATCCGAGGCTGTTGTTGATGTATCATGACTAGTTGCTTTAACTGGTATTAGGGCGTCAACCTAAAGACCAGAAAATCGCGGGCATCTCACCCCATATCATTATTTCCCAGTACTTCCACCAAAGTCTTCCTCTACACTGTAGAAGTCTGTTTGGTCCTCATACCAGGTTAACAGCTTTAACACTAGAAGGCGATATGAAAGGATTGGAAAAAGGGGTGTGAGGCACCCTGTCCATCGATCAGCCATCAAGTTACACATATTTCCCTTTATGACGCCTCACATTAGTTAACTATAACCCTAAAATAATGTTTAAACAATGTACTAATAGTCTTAATAAAAAGTACATATGTACACAACATATGGGAAAGAAAAAAATAAAATAAAATTCTAGCTACCGGTGAGCCAACTTTTTATTCTTATAACACATTCCTTCTGCACTGGACTTTTTCATTGTTAATGGGATTGTTTGGAATAAGTTTTCCGTTGAATTGCTGCATGAGCTCTCCTCGAATCACCTGCCTTTTGTAGCAACTTTTCATCAGGCTCCGCAATTCAAGCCCCGTAAGCAACACATTCTTCCACCTGACTCTTCGGCGGAAGCTTTTAGAACTGATTTCGATAGAAGAATAAACCTCAAAATGGAGATAAACAGCCCAGAAGACATAGAAGATGCAGTCAAAGTCTATTAGGCCCTACGCTGTATACGATTTATACAGCAGACATGCCTAAAACAAGTGTAGTCACACGAGTGGATAAGGAAAATGCACTACTCATAGCAACTTACGAGGACGACACTGCAGTGTTAACCAGAAGTCGAAGTATAAAAGTTGCCACGGAGTCTTTGCTTCAATACGTGTGTTTCTTTGAGAAGTGGTATCAATGCCTGGGTTACGTGTGCCACACGGTCATTGTCTTGCCCTGGCATATCGTTGCTAGGCTCTATTCAGAAGCACAAGCCTGCGCATAAATACCTTGGAGTCATACTGGATAGGAGACTTACATTTCAAATACATGTAACAATGGTTCAGCGGTCCGTGCTGGTATAAGCTGGAAAAATGTTGGGGCTGTTGTCCCCCAAGAGCCAGCTGTCCTTGAATAACAAATAAACAATATACAAGACAATTTTAAACCCCATGTGGAAGTACGCACTGCAAGTATGCGGCACAGTTGCTAAGTCGCATATGAATAAAATCAGAATTGTTCAAGCTAAAACGCTTAGAAAAATTTGCAATGCTCCTTGGTATATGCGTACAAGAGATATCAAAAAGGATCTTATGGTTCCTAAAGTCGGCGATGTTATTCAGGCACAAGCGGGGAAATATCTAGAGCGCCTGGCTTCTCACCCAAATGCACAAGACAAGACTCAAAAGGTGTCACCCACAGGATCTTTATACGAGGGTCCTTTCATAAGTTACTACTGTCAAATTCAGTACATTTTCTATATGTAATTAAGTAATTGTAAATAAGTAAATAGGTATTATCCATTTTAAGTTGTTTGTAAGTCCATGGGTTTGTATTATTTTTTCTTTTTCTTTTATATACAATTAGGTTAGGCTGCCACTGAAGGTAGTAGGAAACTAGTTAATAATTATTTGAAATAAATAATACTTATACTTATTTTGCAAAGTAAAATACTTGTGTTTTTATAATTTTAACGAGATATAACTTAAAAATCATTTTGGGAAGCGATAAGTGAGTTAAAATGTAGTGTACCCGCTTGAGTACAACGGCTGGTAAGATAAACAATTTTTCTAGACTTGTCTCATTCAGATGGAATTTGAAAGCATCAAAACCTCGACATTTTACGGTGGAACATTCGCAAATTTGGGCAGTGCTTTGGACTTTGTGGAGAGTTCTTCAACTCACGGTTCTTTCGATATTGCTGTTATTCCACCACATCCAGATTGTAAAACCGTTGAAGAGGGCGACGCCGAGGAACTTTACACCGACAGTTTGCCACAAGATGTAATAGGTGAAATAGAGGTATTTTACAGTAGCGGTAGCAAAGAGAATGTAGCACTTTAGGAGTTGCGCCGAAAAATTAAATTTCCCAAACCTGCAAAAAATTCTCCTAAATGGTCACGAAGATCTTGTGTCTTTGAAATGCCGATAACCAGTTATTTTATGGAGAAAAAAATTAAAAATGGTAATGGATTCACAAGGATTATCGCCGATTCAGATTTTCGAAAATTTATTTAGTAACGAGGTTTTAATTTTGTAGTTGAGCATACCCGTCTCTATGCCACGAAGGTAACGCTCATAATTCTTCTTTCAACGAAAATAATTTGAAATCTTTTTTGGGAATTCTGTTGTTTAGCGGCTATCGGTCCATGCCAAAGGAGAATGTGTATTGGCCAATGGATTAAGATTCACGTTTACCATTTGTCGCAAACAATATGTCACGAAATAGGTTTAATGACATCAAAAAATATATCCATCCAATAATAATAATTTGATACCTAACAATATGGCAAAAATTTAAAGGCCATATTTTCTATATATTTTATACCATATTGTTGTTAGGTATCATAAGGTATAAAATTGAGTTACTAATTAAGAAATGTTTCTAATTTGGATATATGCATGAAAAGCTTTTGATCGATGAAGCAATGGTTCGTTATTTTGGCAGCCACTCCGCGAAACAATTTATAAGATAAAAACCTATAAGGTTTGGCTTTAAAAATTGGATGCTTACGAGCTCTTGCCGTTACTTGTACCAATTTGACACCTATTGTGGTGCTAAAAGTGTCACTAAGGAATTGTCACAAATGCCACTGGGATCCAGAGTCGTTGTTAATTTTTTTGACAGCGTTCCTTATTCTTCTGACCACGTTATATAGTTTGATAATTCCTTTACATCTGCTGGTTATGCTAAAAAAAAGGATTCAAAGCTATTGGGACTGTTCGCGAGTCGGGAACAAAGAAATGTCGGTTGAAATCGAAAGCAGAATTCAAAAAGGAAGGAATTCAAAAAGGGGTTTTTGTGATCATAGTTACGATAACACTAATAATGTACTATTTTGGAAGTGGAACGACTGAGTGGAACCAATGAGTAACCATTGTTGCCGCTCTATGGAGAGTTCCGTAGGAACATGAGGGATGAAAACAACTTAACCTCGTCTGCGTACATTAAAATATGGGAGTGTTTGATAAGTCGTTGATGAATATATTGAAAAGTAAAGGTCCGAGATGACTGCTTTGGGGGGCCCCAGACGTTACAATAATATATTGTGATATAGAAGACTTGAAAAGTACAGTTTGAGTTCGAGAATCAAGAGAAGATGAAAGCCATCGAACTAAGAGAAGAAGAAGACCAAACGCTTTAAGTTTGGTTAAGAGTAAAAGTATGCGATATTTTGTCGAAGGCTTTGCTGAAAGAACAAAAGATATTTACTTTCAATTCAATTTCAATTTTATTAACCTTGATTTCATATTACATATAGTTTGTAAACCTTTATGTAGAGTATAATTTATAACGAAACTTTACGACAAAAAAATTTATTTAAACTAATATTATAGCTATGTGCAATATTTAATGATTATAAGGAAAATCGAAAAAAATGTTACATAAGATTTATACAACTATACATCCTAGGGACTAGAACTATAAAGTCGGTACTTAGAGAGGCTAATATTTAAATTAGCTTGAAAAGTACCGATCACCACGTTACGAGTATTAAAGTTAGTTAAAACTTGAGAGATTTTTTCGTTTATCATGCAGATATCAGACCTTTCATGTAGTTGAGATGTAGGGTAATAAAAGGGCAGATTTAAATTCATTTAAAGTAATTTATTTTTCGCCTTTTGAAGTTTTTTGCGGTGAGTAGCAGCACAGTCACCCCAGACTTCCGGCCCATATAGCATAATGGTAACAAAAATAGATTTATAGATTGTTACTTTCTTTCCAAATGACAATTTTGATTTCCTATTGAGAAATGGATATAAGATACGCGTAGTTTTATTAATTTTACCTAATGTCCTGCTGATATGGCGACCAAAAGTGAATTTGGTATCCAGGAATAACCCGAGATACTTAATGTTTGTTTCCCATCCAACAGAGTTTAGGTTAACATGTAGGTTTCAGTAAGGCAAATTGACGGCTTTGCGCTTGCGGGAGAAGAATATTGCATTGGTTTTTTTAACATTAACTTTAGTTTTCAATTCGTAGAAATAGTTAGCAAGAGAGTTGAAGTCTGACTCCAGATTGCTCTTCATTTCACTGTAGCTAGTGCCGGAGCAATAGAGAGCAGTGTCATCAGCAAAAATTAAGGTATTGCGGTGGTCAAGCGTTGGGATGTCGTGTGTGTAGAGGTTATAAGGAGTAGGGCCTAAAACAGAACCCCGAGGGACGCCTGCCGTGATTAGTTTGTTTTTAGATCTAACACCGTCCATTTCAACCCAGAAATATCAGTCGGATAAGAAGCTGTTTATTATGTTAACTATGTGTGAGGGGGCGCCAGAGTTTTTAACCTTATAAAGTAGGCTCTTGTGCCGCACAGTGTCGAAAGCAGCTTCCACATCTAAAGCAATCAGACCAACAGATTTTTTACAGTTTCGTTCTTCCTCGACAAAATAATTAATCTTCATTAACGGATGAATAGGGCTAAGTTTTGCTCTAAAACTAAACTGTGTTGGCGGAAGTATATTTTTTATTTCGGTATGACTATTTAGCTTAGCTTTTAAAATACACTCCAAGATTTTTGAGAACCCGCATAGTAAGCTGATAGGGCGATAGTTTTCGGGATTATCAGGGGGTTTGCTGGTTTTGGGATTGCCACTATTTTAGCCAATTTCCATTTGCGTGGAAAATACCCGATGGACAGACACTTGTTGAAATCGAAAGCCAATAAGTTGAAACTTTGTTGGGGTCTTATTATTACAGATATTTATATTATATAACAGAAGGGTTTGTTAACAGTGTTTGTTTGAAGAGGCTTTATTTGTTGTGTATAAATCATTTTATCTGCATACATTTTGTTCTTAGCATTGTTCAATTTATGTTGGCAAGTAGAACACTTAAAATTGGCTGTGTTGAGTATTGAGTTCGATGCCTTTTTTCCAGCTTGGATCTCCCTTTAAAATTTTTTGTTTTGTTTTTTTTTGCTATTTTATTCTTTTTATCTTTCCTTCTTGCTGTCGATAAAGCAGGTTTTATTTTCGAATGTCTGTATTTCCTTTTTGATCTTTTGAAATGCTTTAAATAAAAGCTAGGGATGGTTATCGATTAATCGGTTAGTCAAAATAATCGAAGTTTTGTTAAAATCATCGGTGTTTTTTTAATCGATGTCATATGAGTGCGATTATTCGAATAATCGATGGTTTTATGACGATTATTAAAAATTTTTCGTCACCGAGAAAATACAGAGCCGCCCTACGGTGTTTTAACTTTTAAGATTTTTTTTTGTTTTTTTTTAGAAATCAGTAGACATAAATCATATATGTCAATAGAAGCAACTGCAACTTTTGATCTTATAATATTTTAATATTGCCATACCACGTTCACCAATTTTTGCGCATTTGACGCTCATCCCTTCCAGATGTTGAACAGTTTTGTCGTTTTTAAATTGGACTGGATTATGTCCGCTTGTCATTAAACTGAACATGAAGAGCGCACGATCGAGTCTTAAAAATTGTTGGCATTTTTACCGTAACATTTGTACACAAACACACACTTTCTTATTATTGCAGTTTCTTATTTCTTTCTTATTATTATTTTGGAAGTGTGATGGTGAATTTACGGCGTGTTAAATAGAAATAGTGAAGTGTAATATAAATAAATAAACACAGAAAAATAAATAATATTAATTTAATAGTGCCTGCTTGGAACTACTGGTTAGTTACTAATATATAGCTCAAGTTCAAGTCATTTATAAAATATTTTCAGAAGATTTCATAGTGATTATAAAATTTACGATTTCGTTTGTGTTTTTTGATTGTGACGCCGATTCGAACATTTTGATTAAGATGTCCCCTAAAAGTTTGGTTTGGGAACATTTGGAAAATAACATTGCTAAATGCCGACATTGTGGAGTCAAAACAAAAACAACCGGTCAACTTAAGAAATCACATCGAGCACAAGCATCTCAGACTCGGTCTGAAGAGATCAGTGCCGAAGGAGACGGAGACGGGTACAATCAAAGGTACAATCGGAATTTTCCATCTCACAGAACGGCATACTTCTGACTATATTGTGCAGGAATTAAAACCAATTTTAGAAGAAGCGAACTGAAAACTGGAATAGCTCTTGCTGTCATCTCTGACAATGCAGCAAAGAATACAAAGGCAAAGGAGTGCTCTGACATCTGACAACCGACGTGGCGAATAAGCTTCTATTTCAATAATTAAATACAGTACGAACTCGGTAATATTCTTAAATAATTTGATAAGTAAATTCAAAACTAATTCATTTAATCGGTTTCTGATTTCATGTGCTTCACAAGGATCATGGGAAGCAGCAACAGCAATGCCGGTGCTGTCAATAACGATTGAACCAAGTGATATCAACTGCAGTAGCGATACCACTGCTAAGGACAACAACAACAATGGTGATGAAAATGAAGGCTGCAACATTGAAATAGCGACAGGTGACTCGACAACAGTAACAACGACAATATCAGCAAAGAGCGAGAATATCGTAGAACTAACAGCAAAGGCATTCAGAAAATAGTAACACCGCGAATACCACAAGCGACAACAACAAACACAACTATTGCAAATATAACACAGCGATCGAAAGTACTCTACAACACAACAACAATTTGCGAATATGTCCTCGTTTGACGATAGCAATATGATTGTAACCCCCACAGATTATAATTACAGCTTGAACGGCGAGTTTGCTTACTTCTTTCCGTAAGATGGCTCCCCACCCAACCTGCTACTGTTAGTCAATGACTCCTATATTAATGTCACAAATCAAAACATTGATTTCAAAGGCTTTTCCTTTCCCATTTTCCTGGTAAATATAAGGTAATGTTATAAAATATTAGATAAAAATTTAACATTTCAGTAGTAAGGAAATCTATGCCAAACTGTATATAAACTATGTAGATAAACTCTTATTGTAAATTAAGCGACCATAAATAAAATATAAAATAATAAAAAAAATCGAAACTTTGTAAATTTGTAAATGAAGCAAATATTTGTATTGTACCTAAAAATGTAACTACAACAAACAAAAATATTTTGATCACTATAGAAAATTTGTGCAATTTTGTCCGCTGTTAATAGTTGTTGTCTGGAATTTATTAAATGTAGTAGTGTACATAAAAAAAATATAAAAGTTTTTTATTAATTAATTTTCTTCTGTTATTAAAATTAGAGGAGATTTCAATTGATCAAGTGTGGCATTAAAACCAATTGAGTTGCGTATACATTTTTTGTGTAATTGATTTCTGTTGCAACGTTTCAAAGTTTACGATTAATCGATTAATCGGTTTTTAAGCAACAATTAATCGACACATCGATTAACTAGTTACAAATAATAATCTATGTCATGTTGGATTTTTTATTGGTCGATACCCATCCCTAATAAAAACCTCACCTCACTCTCCTTTTGACTATTTCATTTCTGACAAGTTAGTAGTCAAAAATATTCAAAAATAAATTGTGAAAATAAATTTTTAAATTTTCAGTTGCAAGATTATTTATTTATTTGTTTTCAACCAATTTTTTTTTCATGATATTAATTATTATTTTATTTTTCCTTACTTATTATTTATTTGTTATATTTATTAATGTTCAAGCTTTTATAAATGCATTAAAAAAAATGTTTTTTAAACTTATTTCCTTTTCATTTATTTTATTTTATATTAATTTTCATTCAAGGAATTCGGTCAACTGAATTCGAAGTGTTAAGTCGATTTGTCATCTACTCTCGCACTCCAAATTTAACTACACGAAAAGTAAAACAACAACTACTAAAACAAAGAGTCAAGGCTGTTCTGGACTCACAAATGCCTGTTGGACTCACAAATGCCTGTTGAACGTAGTCCCCTGACTGCGCGCAGCATGCAAAATCAAAATCAGCCAGCAAAAACCAGCATGAGCGTACCCCACGTTCAAACAGATGTTAACACAAAAAACAACAACGCATATCTTATCTCATCATCCAACAGTTCAAACAACTGCAACATCAACCACAACAACAGGGAATCTACCCAAACTTCACTTCCCGCTAATTTAGAGATAGAGCGTTAATACTCTCCCGCAATGCAGCAAACAATTTCACACCCACAAAGTGAAAACGCGTCACCAATACAAACAAAAGCAACCTCTCGCTCTACCGCACAACTAACTATCAAGAGCCCTATGGCCACAGCTAAAATGCAGCCTCTGCCGTGGAGTGCACAATGTGCTTCAGCAACGACGCCGCTCTCCTCTTTTCCACCAACAACAACTACATCAACTTCTACAACATCGCTCGCTCCGGCTTCTGTTGGAGAATTCGCAACAACAGCAACAACAACTATAACAACCACCATGGCAACACGATCAGCTGTATCATCTCTCTCCTCTATATCCCAAGTAAGTACAACAACAACAACATCAAGTAAGCAGTACGATACACAAAACATAAACAACGCCAACACTCAAGAGTCCAGCCTAAAAGAAATAGGAGCAAACAATCTCCCAATAACAGTGCTGAACAAAACAACACAAGCAAAAACAAGAGAAACAAACAATGTAACGAAATGCAACAATACTGGCTAAGCGCACCAATCACAACCAACAGGTTCGCTCTCCTCTCTCAAGACGATGACAATCAAGCCAACAGTGGTGCGGAAAGTGTTTCCGATGCAACAAATTTGCCAGCACAAAAAATATGAAATCGGTTAAGTCACCGCCAATATATGTTCAAGACGTCGAACAAATTAGCGTTCTTAGCAATGCTCTAAAAAATGTAATTAATCATAATTACATTTTAAAAACGCTGCAGAAATAAATGATAATACAAAAAAAAAGATTCTACCAGTTACTCTACAATTATTAAGATGTTGCAAGAGCACAGAATGAAATACAACACGTTCCAACCGAAGGAAGAACGTGGATTTAAAGTAGTGCTCAGGAATATGCACCACGCCACTGATATTAATGAAATAAAATATGAACTTCTCGACCTAGGGTATGAAGTCATAAACATCCATAATGTACAACAACAAAAAAAACAACAAAGATATGTATAACATAACCACACTGCTCTACACGAAAATAAATTTTGAGCCCCCACACCATAAACGCATAATATCGCAATGCTCAAATTGTCAAAAATACGGCCACATGAGAAATTTTTGACCCAGAGATCCGATCTGCGTTAATTGCGCCGGTAAACACAAAACAATCGACTGCAAAATTGATGCCAACGGTCAAATAAAATGTGCATTGTGCGGTGCTGCACACACTGCAAACTAGAAAGGTTGTGAGATATACAAGGCACTGAAAATAAAAAGATTCCCATCCCTTAGAGAAAATATCCAACAAGCCCCGGCTGAAACAGTAGCAGTAGCTCCAATCGAGACTCAAATCTTTAACAAAATTAAGACTTGTTTATCGTACGCTCATGTAGCTAATGATAAGAATGACACCAATAATGGCGAAAAGAATAAGGAGGAACAACTCACGAATCCAACCAATGAATACATAAGTAGACGCATTGACATAAATACTCATATTACTGAGATGAAAGACCTGATGAAACAACTGTTTCAACAAGTCACAAATATGATAAACGTCATAACAATCCTCATGTCGAAGATGGACAAACAAAATGGAAACTAAATTAGGGATCATACCTTGGAATGCAAACGGAATGAAAAACTATATTGACGAACTACAAATACTTATTCAACACAACAACATTGAGATAGACCTAATCTCGGAGACACATTGCACAAACAAACACTTCATACATGGTAGAGGGTACAAAGTATAGACCACAAACCACCCCGATGGAACACCGCACGGTGGAACAGCCATAATTATTACGCATTGTATAAAGCACGACGAGCTACATACAAGCAACAAACATTCAAATTAAAAATCTCATAGGACCTAACATAATATCTGCTGTATATAGCCCACCAAAGCATAAAATTACAGATACAGAATATAAGAATTTCCTCAACTCTCTTGGACAACGCTTCATTGCAGCCAATGACTACAACGCGAAACACACTATGTGGGGATCGAGGCTAACGAACATAAAAGGCAAATATCACCTCAGCGCTTCATTTCACAAACTCTAAATACTTGACTACAGGCGAACCAACTTATTGGCCAACAGACACTAATAAAACACGTGACTTGATAGATTATTTCATCACAAAGGACCTGGACATTCGGAAATGTAAAATCTTATCACGATTCGAACTCTCGTCAGACCACAAACTTATAGAATTTATATATGACTCGCACTTTACTCCTACACATGCAAATAGACTTTTGTACAACAACAGAACTGACTGGCATACTTATAAGGAATTCATTGACATTAATTTAATGACCGACATCCCTCTTAATTCATATGAGGACATCGAGTCAGCGATAGTATTCCTGAATGACACCATTATGAAAGCAGTCATACAATCGACAACAAAAAAGAAGCAGCAAAATTGGACATTCTACACACAACCTCAACTACGACGACTATTAAATAAAAAATGTAAAGTACGGAAAACCTAGTCAACCACAAGATCTCCTGACACAAAAAGCCCAGTACAACAAGGCAACTAAAGAGGTTAAAAAAATGATTCAGGTATTAAAAAACAAACAATTATTATCATATCTCAAGAGCTTAACGCCCACGAGTCAAACGGACTACTCTTTTTGGAAAGCTACTAAAGGATGGACAAATAAAGGTAATCATCAGGCTCCTCTAAAGAAGAAAAACGGGTTATTGGCAAAGACGAGGCTCGACAAAGCCAAAGTATTAGCTGACTACTTCGGAGGCGTTTTTGGAGAAGTATGCACAAACTCAGATAATCCACAGCTGAATACAGGCTTTAGCAGAGTTTCGGAACATCTAAAATATGTAAAGACCACCATAAGAGAAATAAAAAAAATCAAAATATTTCGAGAAGATATTAAGAAGTAGACTATTACCCCACCATTCCTAATCACCAATTTGGTTTTCGAAGAAGTCACTCAACAATACAACAAGTGCACAGAGTTACGCACAAAATTCTAAATGACATTGACGATTATAAATTTTGTATTCTTCGCTTCTTGGACATGGAAAAAGATTTTTGGCATAAAGGACTCAAATGGAAACTTAACAATATATTCCCTCAAAACAAAGCATATCTGTTAACATCCCTCAACCCTTAGAGAAATAAATTCGGTTGTTCCACAGGGAAGTGTGATAGGACCATTATTATATATACACAGCAGACATACCATATCCCACTCACAATTCGTCGATGATCGCATCTTGATGACACAATACTCCTAAGTGCTCATAAAAACATAAATACTGCAACATCCATGTTGCAAGTAGACTTTAATAAAACACTTGACTGGCTTAGGAAATGGCATATTAAAATAAACAAAAACAAAACAGTACAAGTTATATCACTACTAATTATTATATTGACGGAGACGAAGTAACCATTCAAAAAGAAGCCAAGTACTTAGGATTATATATTGACAGTAACCTAAACTGGAAACACCATATACAAAAAAAGTGTGACCAAATCAAAATTAAAGTAAGACAGCTGCACTGGCTGCTCAAACCAAATACAAACATTTCATTTGAAAACAAGCTACTAATCTATAAGACACTTATTAAACCAATTTGGACATATGGAGACGAAATATGGGGAGTTGCCAAAAAATCAAATATAAAGTTAATCCAGAGGCAACAATAAAAAAGTATTCGCACCATTACAAAAGCCCAATGGTATATCACCAACACGAACCTTCATCGAGACCTAAGAATTGCGACAGTAGATGAGGAAATAATCAATTTAAGCAGAAAATACCAAACCAAACTTTCCCAGCATTCGAACGATGGTGTGAATACATTACCATTAGATGAACTAACTCGGCAACGTAGGCTAAAAAGGGTAAGACCAGTGGACCTCACATAACACATTACTTCATTACATTACTTACTCATTGTTAATTGGTGTTATCTTTAATTGTTTAATTATTGTTAAAGTACATGTATTGTTAAATTCCAGTCACAACACGACTTTACAAACTGATTGTAAAATTGAAATTCACCCACTTGTCCTAAATATTAATCTGTACAATAGTCGATTTACTTTCCTTTAATAGACAATGTACTCTTCTTTTGGGAAAATTAAACAAAAAAAAAGATTAGATCTCAGGTGAAGAAGCTGTCTAGTCTTCAGGTTATTTGTTCGCGCTTTTTCTGTATATGGTGTTTCCAGTTTAATTTGTTGTCTCTTTAAATTCCTACATATGGTCTTCCGTTTTAATGTAGACTACGTTAATCGTTACACGAGATGCTACAATTATAGTTTAAGTTTTGTAGATAACATGTATTGTCTTGCAGTTATTTATTCAAATGTTCCATTTACCGAACCATTTCAGTGTGTTGTTCAAGTTCTGTTACAATATTGCAGTTGCTACTTCAATGTTTTTGTGGATACTAAGTAATATGTATCTATCACTGATGATTTTTGTCTTGGTGTTCGTATATCTGATATGTTCACAAACCGCCCTGTCCTGAATATACGCATTCTCCTACGGAGCCAACCGCTGCACTTACAAATGAGCGGGAGCGGGCCGTTCCCTTTGAGATTGAAAGCTCATACAGAACTTTCGCCTGCACTCTCCCCGATCACGACAAGTGCTCACAGAAGTTGCAACCGCAGTGTGACATAGTGAGACAGATTAGAAGCGGACGGCTCCTGCGGAGAAATGTTCCTACGGAACTCTCCATAGAGGGCCCAACAAAAGAGAAGGGCGGACGGCTACCTGGGTGAGTGCACGGGGAAAGTTCCTACGGTGCTTTCGCCCTCCGTCTTGATCGACTACCTGTAGAGATCTTCAGAAACCATGCAGTCAGTTCGGTCGTAGCTAACGAAGAAAGACCTCACAATTGGTGGAAGCTCAATTAGGAGGTTGCCGTCAATTTTGGTATAGCCTGGTAATTTTTTAGGCTTTACATCATGTTGAATGATGACTAGAATTTCGGAGGCCGTAGTTTTTTGAGAAGAGGGACGTCTCTTTATTATTCTTAGTATTAGACTTTCTCTTTGTAATTTTGGTTCTTTTCTCTAGGTACCTTCATTTATTTGTTGGTTGTATGCAATATACTGTGACTCACTCAGGCCTATCGAAGTTTCACTTCTAGCACTCACACTTAGTAGCACGCGAAATTTATTTTACTATATAGAAGACTAAAAATATGGCATTTTATTGATGTATGTCGGCTCATCTGTGGTTTATCTTTACAGAGTGTAGTGAGCCCAAAAGATTTTTGGCCTCTTTGGGTTAAAGTTCGGGATCCCCTTTCTACCTGTTTCGCGTTAAAGTCCCCAGCAGCAATAAATCGTTGTCCTAGTGTTAAACTTGGGAAAACCGTAATGGATGATGCAGTGATTGGGAGCTGACAATTTGAACCGTTTTTGTTGGGAATTGGTCGTTTTTATATGGCATCAACACGTTGTGTTTGATGTATTGCTTAAAAATTATGGCAGTGCCACCGTGTCCTGCGCCATCTGGGGGGTTTGTTTTGTGTATACTGTATGCACGAATTTGTAGGTGATTATTACTTGTAGAATGGCATCCTTAAATTACGCCGACACCAATAACGTGGTTATTTATAAAGAGACTTATTTCATTTAAATGGCATCTTTCCCTTTTGCATTTCTGGCTAGAATCTGTAGGTTGGCGTCAATTTTTCTTGTCGAGTCTTTTTATTAGTTCAAGATGTTCACCAAACGATATTTCCGGAAGAAAAAGAGAAACTATTTAGAAAGAATGTCTCATGTTTAGAGTCTTCTAACATTTTGATAATGAAGTGAAAGTTCAGAGAAAATGTTTAGTCTTGGTAGTATTAGTTTAGTTAGAAAGTGGTAGTAGGCATAGTGACACGCCTTGAAGGAAGAGCTTTCTCTAGAGATGACAAACTAAAATTTGCGAATTTAGATTTTTAGATGATTTTGGAAGAAATATAGCGTGCCATGTCATTACAGTAGAGGAAGAATTAGACTGCGAAGAACTCTTAAAAGGAGTGGTAGCAGAAGAGGAGTTAGAGGATTGTGAAGATGAAGCTATAGTTACAGTAGACTTAATAGTATTAGATGAAGATGACCTATTAGTAGAGATTAAGATAACGAAAACAGATGGCGGATTAGTAGGAGGAATATGTTTAGGTGGTGGTAAGGGAGTTGGAGCGGGATGTGAAAGTTGTCAGGTATGGGGGAAAGTACATCAGAGTAAGTTGTTATAGATTGGTAGGCGTCGAACTGGTTGGGGAGGGGGGGGGGGGGGTAATGAGCACTAGGTTGAGGGGTGGATAATGAAATAATTGGCGTTGGCGGCGGCTGTTGCACTGGGTGGGGTTGAATAGGCGTGTCGAATGTATATTCGGGGAAAATTTTAGCTCCAACATCAAACTCAGCACAGAGCTGACTGTATAATTTTTTAATTTGAAAGAATTGGTTTTGTAAACGAAGTTACCCTGTCGAGTAATACATGTTGGGCAGGACCGCTGCAAACTTTTTTTTAATACATGGCTTAGCAGGTTCGCAAGGACAAAACACTGATCTCACATGTGCACAACTGGAATCAAAATTCACCCAATTACATTATATACCGGGATTAGCTGGCTTTAATTGCTAAGTTCTTTGATGAACATGCGATACCAAAGTTATATCTACGTACTAAATATTTGGCTACAGATAATAACATTATAAATCTCTAACAAATAAGCGTGAAAGATTAAACTAAAGCTAAGATTAAACTTGGAATTCAATACATACAATGACAAAGTAGATTCAAAGAAGGAGAAATGTAGGTTACAAGTTTAAAAACTAAACTGCGCAAATAAACCTGACATTAATTCAACGACGGGAAAAAATTCTGCATAAGGTAAGGCTAATAGGAAAGTAGTTTCTAGTTGGACGTGCTGGTACACCAGAGTCAATCATAATAAGTGAGAAAGGTGAAATAATACTACCATAAATGAGGTTACATATAAAAGTTACACCAATGACCGTTCTACGACTAGACAAGGTAGGGAGGTTGATCAATTTGAGACGACACCGATAAGATGGTATGCAAGCATTGTGATCCCAGTGCAAGTTTTTGAGAGCAAAAAGTGGAAATTGCTTTTGCACCGACTCATATACATCTGTAATTGAGGATCCCAGGCACAACACGCATACTCCAGAATAGGTCTTACCAGTGAAGTGTATAGTATTTTGATAGTATACGGATCATCAAATTCCTTAGACCAGCGTTTAATATAGCCAAGAACACCTCTAGATTTAGAGACCGAAGTGGAAATGTGGGTACCGAAATGCAACTTCGAGTCCATCAAAATACCAAGGTCGTTAAACTGGGAAATACGATCGCGAATCGGCGTTGTTAGTTTGGCGAAAAATAGATTACGGAGGATGGCTTTACAGCCATTTGATGTTACTAACCGACGCATTTGTTGCAAAATTTCTGTTGGTTTCTTACCAGATAATCGCGGCCTTGCAGGAGCCGCTGAACTTTCGAATCTTCTGACTATGCGTAAGCTTCAAGAAGGCGTTCCTTAAGTGCGTTGTACTTCTTGGTAGGCAGTGGTTGTGTGACGATGTCTCAGATTGTCACAACGACATCCTCGTCTAAGTTTATTCACACCAAATCGAATTTGCAGTCGTCCGCCACAATGTTGTGGTGAGGATCCGATCTGTGGAACTTGGGATGTTTATTTGTGGGCAATATTCGTTGCCCACGTTATTGCGTATTCGTAGTGCTCGAGTTTTCAGTAGCTGCTTGTAGTTGCTCTAGTTGCAACTTCAACTGTCGAATTTGTTCATCGGCGTTTTGCTGCGTCGCCATATTGTATGCGTCGTGGATCTCAGAGTCGGAGTCGCTATCGGGTTGCTGTTTGTTCGTAGAACGCAGATAATATTAGGGCATGTGCAACTGAACCCAATCACGTCGGGGTCACCACTTTAGTGTATAATAAACTTAACACTTAATTAGAAAATACAAAATTAATTATTGAAAACAATTACATACAAGCACGTCGTCATATTGCTCAGTTCTTATTAGCGATGAATTTTCGGTCTCAGGAGTTAGAGATGAGTCAACGAAATTCTAGCTTGTCGCTATGAACGTCTCATTCGTACACCTCTAACTTATCCGTCAGGTGTCTGCTGATGTCACCACACATATGTTGGCTGAGCGCCACCTCCCGACAGAAGTCACCACAACTCAGTAAAAACGTTTGGTCATGTTGTCGAATCAAAACGTAAGAAAGAAGACGCTTTGTCCACCAAACCATAGATGGCAGCCCCATCGACTGTATTCGGCAGCAGCAGGCCAATCACCTGCTCTGCCCCAAAAACAACTATCATGGTGCATGGACTGGCAATTCGATTAAAGAATCCACCACAGTCTCGATTATAAAATATTGAAGATTCTTGTGGTAGTCCTTATGACTCCTAGTGCAGTAATGAAGGACAATTAATTAAATTATAATTACGTATACGGTGGTACATCATTGAGAAGTAACCCTGGCGTTTGAAGAAAGTGAAGCAAGGCCTGATTCTAACACATGCAGGTTTAGCCGTACCGTAAACGCGGCCATGGTCACTACCAACTTAACCCAGCGTAAATAAGTTGGGCGATGTTATCGTACATCCAACAAGAGACCCCTCTATGCTTCTCATCATTAAATATTCTTTGTTGGTTCAAGCCCTATCACAGCAACTCATTTTGTTCGAATATTGAAACCATAGGTAACAAAATATAAATGAATTAAAAGCAAAATAAGATAAGACAAAATGAAGAAATAAAATGAATTTTTTTTTTATTTTCCCAAAAGAAGAGTACATTAATATTTAGGACAAGTGGGTGAATTTCAATTTTACAATCAGTTTGTAAAGTCGTGTTGTGACTGGAATTTAACAATACATGTATTTTAACAATAATTAAACAATTAAAGATAACACCAATTAACAATGAGTAAGTAATGTATGAAGTAATGTGTTATGTGAGGTCCACTGGTCTCACCCTTTTTAGCCTACGTTGCCGAGTTAGTTCATCTAATGGTAATGTATTCACACCATCGTTCGAATGCTGGGAAAGTTTGGTTTGGTATTTTCTGCTTAAATTGATTATTTCCTCATCTACTGTCGCAATTCTTAGGTCTCGATGAAGGTTCGTGTTGGTGATATACCATTGGGCTTTTGTAATGGTGCGAATACTTTTTTATTGTTGCCTCTGGATTAACTTTATATTTGATTTTTTGGCAACTCCCCATATTTCGTCTCCATATGTCCAAATTGGTTTAATAAGTGTCTTATAGATTAGTAGCTTGTTTTCAAATGAAATGTTTGTATTTGGTTTGAGCAGCCAGTGCAGCTGTCTTACTTTAATTTTGATTTGGTCACACTTTTTTTGTATATGGTGTTTCCAGTTTAGGTTACTGTCAACATATAATCCTAAGTACTTGGCTTCTTTTTGAATGGTTACTTCGTCTCCGTCAATATAATAATTAGTAGTGATATAACTTGTACTGTTTTGTTTTTGTTTATTTTAATATGCCATTTTCTAAGCCAGTCAAGTGTTTTATTAAAGTCTACTTGCAACATGGATGTTGCAGTATTTATGTTTTTATGAGCACTTAGGAGTATTGTGTCATCAAGATGCGATCATCGACGAATTGTGAGTGGGATATGGTATGTCTGCTGTGTATATATAATAATGGTCCTATCACACTTCCCTGTGGAACAACCGAATTTATTTCTCTAAGGGTTGAGGGATGTTAACAGATATGCTTTGTTTTGAGGGAATATATTGTTAAGTTTCCATTTGAGTCCTTTATGCCAAAAATCTTTTTCCATGTCAAAGAAGCGAACAATACAAAATTTATAATCGTCAATGTCATTTAGAATTTTGTGCGTAACTCTGTGCACTTGTTGTATTGTTGAGTGACTTCTTCGAAAACCAAATTGGTGATTAGGAATGGTGGGGTAATAGTCTACTTCTTAATATCTTCTCGAAATATTTTGATTTTTTTTATTTCTCTTATGGTGGTCTTTACATATTTTAGATGTTCCGAAACTCTGCTAAAGCCTGTATTCAGCTGTGGATTATCTGAGTTTGTGCATACTTCTCCAAAAACGCCTCCGAAGTAGTCAGCTAATACTTTGGCTTTGTCGAGCCTCGTCTTTGCCAATAACCCGTTTTTCTTCTTTAGAGGAGCCTGATGATTACCTTTATTTGTCCATCCTTTAGTAGCTTTCCAAAAAGAGTAGTCCGTTTGACTCGTGGGCGTTAAGCTCTTGAGATATGATAATAATTGTTTGTTTTTTAATACCTGAATCATTTTTTTAACCTCTTTAGTTGCCTTGTTGTACTGGGCTTTTTGTGTCAGGAGATCTTGTGGTTGACTAGGTTTTCCGTACTTTACATTTTTTATTTAATAGTCGTCGTAGTTGAGGTTGTGTGTAGAATGTCCAATTTTGCTGCTTCTTTTTTGTTGTCGATTGTATGACTGCTTTCATAATGGTGTCATTCAGGAATACTATCGCTGACTCGATGTCCTCATATGAATTAAGAGGGATGTCGGTCATTAAATTAATGTCAATGAATTCCTTATAAGTATGCCAGTCAGTTCTGTTGTTGTACAAAAGTCTATTTGCATGTGTAGGAGTAAAGTGAGAGTCATATATAAATTCTATAAGTTTGTGGTCTGACGAGAGTTCGAATCGTGATAAGATTTTACATTTCCGAATGTCCAGGTCCTTTGTGATGAAATAATCTATCAAGTCACGTGTTTTATTAGTGTCTGTTGGCCAATAAGTTGGTTCGCCTGTAGTCAAGTGTTTAGAGTTTGTGAAATGAAGCGCTGAGGTGATATTTGCCTTTTATGTTCGTTAGCCTCGATCCCCACATAGTGTGTTTCGCGTTGTAGTCATTGGCTGCAATGAAGCGTTGTCCAAGAGAGTTGAGGAAATTCTTATATTCTGTATCTGTAATTTTATGCTTTGGTGGGCTATATACAGCAGATATTATGTTAGGTCCTATGAGATTTTTAATTTGAATGTTTGTTGCTTGTATGTAGCTCGTCGTGCTTTATACAATGCGTAATAATTATGGCTGTTCCACCGTGCGGTGTTCCATCGGGGTGGTTTGTGGTCTATACTTTGTACCCTCTACCATGTATGAAGTGTTTGTTTGTGCAATGTGTCTCCGAGATTAGGTCTATCTCAATGTTGTTGTGTTGAATAAGTATTTGTAGTTCGTCAATATAGTTTTTCATTCCGTTTGCATTCCAAGGCATGATCCCTAATTTAGTTTCCATTTTGTTTGTCCATCTTCGACATGAGGATTGTTATGACGTTTATCATATTTGTGACTTGTTGAAACAGTTGTTTCATCAGGTCTTTCATCTCAGTAATATGAGTATTTATGTCAATGCGTCTACTTATGTATTCATTGGTTGGATTCGTGAGTTGTTCCTCCTTATTCTTTTCGCCATTATTGGTGTCATTCTTATCATTAGCTACATGAGCGTACGATAAACAAGTCTTAATTTTGTTAAAGATTTGAGTCTCGATTGGAGCTACTGCTACTGTTTCAGCCGGGGCTTGTTGGATATTTTCTCTAAGGGATGGGAATCTTTTTATTTTCAGTGCCTTGTATATCTCACAACCTTTGTAGTTTGCAGTGTGTGCAGCACCGCACAATGCACATTTTATTTGACCGTTGGCATCAATTTTGCAGTCGATTGTTTTGTGTTTACCGGCGCAATTAACGCAGATCGGATCTCTGGGTCAAAAATTTCTCATGTGGCCGTATTTTTGACAATTTGAGCATTGCGATATTATGCGTTTATGGTGTGGGGGCTCAAAATTTATTTTCGTGTAGAGCAGTGTGGTTATGTTATACATATCTTTGTTGTTTTTTTTGTTGTTGTACATTATGGATGTTTATGACTTCATACCCTAGGTCGAGAAGTTCATATTTTATTTCATTAATATCAGTGGCGTGGTGCATATTCCTGAGCACTACTTTAAATCCACGTTCTTCCTTCGGTTGGAACGTGTTGTATTTCATTCTGTGCTCTTGCAACATCTTAATAATTGTAGAGTAACTGGTAGAATCTTTTTTTTTGTATTATCATTTATTTCTGCAGCGTTTTTAAAATGTAATTATGATTAATTACATTTTTTAGAGCATTGCTAAGAACGCTAATTTGTTCGACGTCTTGAACATATATTGGCGGTGACTTAACCGATTTCATATTTTTTGTGCTGGCAAATTTGTTGCATCGGAAACACTTTCCGCACCACTGTTGGCTTGATTGTCATCGTCTTGAGAGAGGAGAGCGAACCTGTTGGTTGTGATTGGTGCGCTTAGCCAGTATTGTTGCATTTCGTTACATTGTTTGTTTCTCTTGTTTTTGCTTGTGTTGTTTTGTTCAGCACTGTTATTGGGAGATTGTTTGCTCCTATTTCTTTTAGGCTGGACTCTTGAGTGTTGGCGTTGTTTATGTTTTGTGTATCGTACTGCTTACTTGATGTTGTTGTTGTTGTACTTACTTGGGATATAGAGGAGAGAGATGATACAGCTGATCGTGTTGCCATGGTGGTTGTTATAGTTGTTGTTGCTGTTGTTGCGAATTCTCCAACAGAAGCCGGAGCGAGCGATGTTGTAGAAGTTGATGTAGTTGTTGTTGGTGGAAAAGAGGAGAGCGGCGTCGTTGCTGAAGCACATTGTGCACTCCACGGCAGAGGCTGCATTTTAGCTGTGGCCATAGGGCTCTTGATAGTTAGTTGTGCGGTAGAGCGAGAGGTTGCTTTTGTTTGTATTGGTGACGCGTTTTCACTTTGTGGGTGTGAAATTGTTTGCTGCATTGCGGGAGAGTATTAACGCTCTATCTCTAAATTAGCGGGAAGTGAAGTTTGGGTAGATTCCCTGTTGTTGTGGTTGATGTTGCAGTTGTTTGAACTGTTGGATGATGAGATAAGATATGCGTTGTTGTTTTTTGTGTTAACAGCTGTTTGAACGTGGGGTACGCTCATGCTGTGTTTTGCTGGCTGATTTTGATTTTGCATGCTGCGCGCAGTCAGGGGACTACGTTCAACAGGCATTTGTGAGTCCAACAGGCATTTGTGAGTCCAGAACAGCCTTGACTCTTTGTTTTAGTAGTTGTTGTTTTACTTTTCGTGTAGTTAAATTTGGAGTGCGAGAGTAGATGACAAATCGACTTAACACTTCGAATTCAGTTGACCGAATTCCTTGAATGAAAATTAATATAAAATAAAATAAATGAAAAGGAAATAAGTTTAAAAAACATTTTTTTTTAATGCATTTATAAAAGCTTGAACATTAATAAATATAACAAATAAATAATAAGTAAGGAAAAATAAAATAATAATTAATATCATGAAAAAAAAATTGGTTGAAAACAAATAAATAAATAATCTTGCAACTGAAAATTTAAAAATTTATTTTCACAATTTATTTTTGAATATTTTTGACTACTAACTTGTCAGAAATGAAATAGTCAAAAGGAGAGTGAGGTGAGGTTTTTATTAGGGATGGGTATCGACCAATAAAAAATCCAACATGACATAGATTATTATTTGTAACTAGTTAATCGATGTGTCGATTAATTGTTGCTTAAAAACCGATTAATCGATTAATCGTAAACTTTGAAACGTTGCAACAGAAATCAATTACACAAAAAATGTATACGCAACTCAATTGGTTTTAATGCCACACTTGATCAATTGAAATCTCCTCTAATTTTAATAACAGAAGAAAATTAATTAATAAAAAACTTTTATATTTTTTTTATGTACACTACTACATTTAATAAATTCAAGACAACAACTATTAACAGCGGACAAAATGGCACTATTTTCTATAGTGATCAAAATATTTTTGTTTGTTGTAGTTACATTTTTAGGTACAATACAAATATTTGCTTCATTTACAAATTTACAAAGTTTCGATTTTTTTTATTATTTTATATTTTATTTATGGTCGCTTAATTTACAATAAGAGTTTATCTACATAGTTTATATACAGTTTGGCATAGATTTCCTTACTACTGAAATGTTAAATTTTTATCTAATATTTTATAACATTACCTTATATTTACCAGGAAAATGGGAAAGGAAAAGCCTTTGAAATCAATGTTTTGATTTGTGACATTAATATAGGAGTCATTGACTAACAGTAGCAGGTTGGGTGGGGAGCCATCTTACGGAAAGAAGTAAGCAAACTCGCCGTTCAAGCTGTAATTATAATCTGTGGTGGTTACAATCATATTGCTATCGTCAAACGAGGACATATTCGCAAATTGTTGTTGTGTTGTAGAGTACTTTCGATCGCTGTGTTATATTTGCAATAGTTGTGTTTGTTGTTGTCGCTTGTGGTATTCGCGGTGTTACTATTTTCTGAATGCCTTTGCTGTTAGTTCTACGATATTCTCGCTCTTTGCTGATATTGTCGTTGTTACTGTTGTCGAGTCACCTGTCGCTATTTCAATGTTGCAGCCTTCATTTTCATCACCATTTTGTTGTTGTCCTTAGCAGTGGTATCGCTACTGCAGTTGATATCACTTGGTTCGATCGTTATTGACAGCACCGGCATTGCTGTTGCTGCTTCCCATGATCCTTGTGAAGCACATGAAATCAGAAACCGATTAAATGAATTAGTTTTGAATTTACTTATCAAATTATTTAAGAATATTACCGAGTTCGTACTGTATTTAATTATTGAAATAGAAGCTTATTCGCCACGTCGGTTGTCAGATGTCAGAGCACTCCTTTGCCTTTGTATTCTTTGCTGCATTGTCAGAGATGACAGCAAGAGCTGTTCCAGTTTCCAGTTCGCTTCTTCTAAAATTGGTTTTAATTCCTGCACAATATATTCAGAAGTATGCCGTTCTGTGAGATGGAAAATTCCGATTGTACCTTTGATTGTACCCGTCTCCGTCTCCTTCGGCACTGATCTCTTCAGACCGAGTCTGGGATGCTTGTGCTCGATGTGATTTCTTAAGTTGACCGGTTGTTTTTATTTTGACTCCACAATGTCGGCATTTAGCAATGTTATTTTCCAAATGTTCCCAAACCAAACTTTTAGGGGACATCTTAATCAAAATGTTCGAATCGGCGTCACAATCAAAAAACACAAACGAAATCGTAAATTTTATAATCACTATGAAATCTTCTGAAAATATTTTATAAATGACTTGAACTTGAGCTATATATTAGTAACTAACCAGTAGTTCCAAGCAGGCACTATTAAATTAATATTATTTATTTTTCTGTGTTTATTTATTTATATTACACTTCACTATTTCTATTTAACACGCCGTAAATTCACCATCACACTTCCAAAATAATAATAAGAAAGAAATAAGAAACTGCAATAATAAGAAAGTGTGTGTTTGTGTACAAATGTTACGGTAAAAATGCCAACAATTTTTAAGACTCGATCGTGCGCTCTTCATGTTCAGTTTAATGACAAGCGGACATAATCCAGTCCAATTTAAAAACGACAAAACTGTTCAACATCTGGAAGGGATGAGCGTCAAATGCGCAAAAATTGGTGAACGTGGTATGGCAATATTAAAATATTATAAGATCAAAAGTTGCAGTTGCTTCTATTGACATATATGATTTATGTCTACTGATTTCTAAAAAAAAACAAAAAAAAATCTTAAAAGTTAAAACACCGTAGGGCGGCTATGTATATTAACTTCTGTATTTTCTCGGTGACGAAAAATTTTTAATAATCGTCATAAAACCATCGATTATTCGAATAATCGCACTCATATGACATCGATTAAAAAGACACCGATGATTTTAACAAAACTTCGATTATTTCGACTAACCGATTAATCGATAACCATCCCTAGCTTTTATTTAAAGCATTTCAAGAGATCAAAAAGGAAATATAGTCATTCGAAAATAAAACCTGCTTTATCGACAGCAAGAAGGAAAGAGAAAAAGAATAAAATAGCAAAAACAAAATAAAAAATTTTAAAGGGAGATCCAAGCAGGAAAAAAGGCATCGAACTCAATACTCAACACAGCCAATTTTAAGTGTTCTACTTGCCAACATAAATTGAACAATGCTAAGAACAAAATGTATGCAGATAAAATGATTTATACACAACAAATAAAGCCTCTTCAAACAAACACTGTTAACAAACCCTTCTGTTATATAATATAAATATCTGTAATAATAAGACCCCAACAAAGTTTCAACTTATTGGCTTTCGTTTTCAACAAGTGTCTGTCCATCGGGTATTTTCCACGCAAATGGAAAATGGCTAAAATAGTGTCAATCCCAAAACCAGCAAACCCCCTGATAATCCCGAAAACTATCGCCCTATCAGCTTACTATGCGGGTTCTCAAAAATCTTCGAGTGTATTTTAAAAGCTAAGCTAAATAGTCATATGGAAATAAAAAATATACTTCCACCAACACCACCTTGTCTCCCCCTAAGAGTTCTTCGCAGTCCAATACTGCCTCTACTCCAGTGCCATGTATTTTGAAGGTGCTGGATCCTCGTAAACATGTTTTTGTTTCCAGGTTGGATAAGGAGACAACCTGTAAGGACGTTGCACGTTATATTTCATCAAAATCATGCAACCTTTCAAAGATTAATATTCACAAATTTAATTTTGCTAGCCCTAGAGAAGGCTCTTCTTTCAAACTTTCAGTTTCCATGGAAGTATTTTCTGTCATTTGTGACCCTACATCCTGGCCTGCCCATATGGTGGTCCACGAGTTCATTCCTAGAAAAAAATCTAGGGCTTTGCAGGTTACCTTACCAGTCACTACTTCAGCTTCATCCTCTGCTTCTTCAAAATCTCCAAAAAACTAAGTCTACATTTTCAAAATGTTAGAGGGCTAAATTCTAAACTTTCTTCATTTTATCTTAGAAGTTTTTCTTTCAGTTCTGACATTATCGTTTTCGTTGAGACTTGGCTTCGCCCTGATGTTCTCAACTCTGAAATTTTCAATAACTCTTACTCTACGTTTCGTAAAGATCGTTATGGCCGCGTAGGTGGAGGAGTCTTAATCTCTGTTCTTTCATCTTTTTCGTCAGAACTGGTCTCTCTTGACGATACTGAAAACATTGAATTTATCTGCGTCAAAATTTCATTCTCTAATCATAACATTTTTATTACTTGTTCATATATTCCTCCTTCATCTTCTGACTCAGTCTACTTGGATCAAGCGAAGGCTATCCAGAATGTATTAAAGCTCATTAAAGACGCTGATATTTTGCTTGTTTTGGGTGATTTTAATCTTCCCTCTATTAATTGGATTCCTTTTAGTGACTCCAATATCGTTCTTCCTTCTGTTGGCAGCGAGTTCGTTGATTTATTGCTGGATCTCTCTCTCCAGCAAATAAACCACATTTCCAACATCAAACATCGTATGCTAGACCTAGTGTTTACTAACTGCCATGAAAATACCTCACTGTCGAGATCCTCTCCATTGTCAATTCCAGAAGATACCTATCACCCCACTCTTGAGGTGACACTAACTCTTAACAAACTTCTGTCTGCATCTGACTCAACTTGTGCTAAGCCAAGACAAGCTTTTAATTTTAAACATACTAATTTCAATCGTCTCAACTCATTGCTTGCTTCCACGGATTGGTCAATATTAAGTTCTTCTTCTGATATTGATACTGCCGTTCGGTTTTTCAACACGACTATGCTGGATTATATCAATAAATGTGTGCCTAAAGTGCATGTTACCGATGATTCTAAGCGTCCGCCTTGGTTTTGTATAAATTTGGTCCGTCTAAAAAATATTAGAAATCGGTTATTTAAAAAATTTAAACGCTCTTGTTCCGCAACTGATTATGCGAGTTATGCCGCGGCTCGTAGTAAATTCAACATTTTTAATCAATCTTGCTATAGTAGATATTTGTGCAAAGTAAAAGTAAATATTAAACGAGATCCCAAAAATTTTTTTAAATTCATCAAAATCAAAAACAAATCAGAGTTATTTCCAACTAGTATGGAGTTTGATGGAGTTGCATGTAGCTCTGATGATGGGATTGCGAACCTTTTTGCTAAATTTTTCCAGGGCATCTACTCTAATAGTGCCTGTGTAAATAGTTCTCCTTACCCTTACAAAATTGATGAATTTAATCACTTCAATATGCCGTTTATTGACGGCAGTATTATTTTACGATATCTAAAATTGGTTAAACCTTCTTTTTCTCCTGTTCCGGACAATATTCCTAGTTGTATCTTAAAAAGCTGTGCTAACAACTTATATATTCCCCTTTATACCTTATTTAATTTATCCCTTATTACTTCATCTATGCCAAGTTGTTGGAAAGAATCCTATATATTTCCCTTATTCAAAAAGGGTAGTAAGTCAGATATATCGAACTACAGAGGTATTGCCAAGCTGTGTGCAATTCCTAAGTTGTTTGAGCAGATTATCACTGATCAATTACAGTTTTATATTCGCCCATTGTTGAGTATGTCTCAGCATGGTTTTGTAAAGAACCGTTCAACGGTAACCAATCTGTTGGAATTTACCTCTATTGTCAATCACAACTTTTCGGTAGGTAGCCAAACTGATGTTATCTACACCGACTTCAGTAAAGCTTTCGATACTGTATCGCATGGGTTGCTCATAACCAAACTCAAAGCTTTTGGTTTCCCTTCTCCATTGATCCGATGGCTGGCATCTTACCTAGATCATCGCTCTCAAAGGGTACTTTTTAAGTCTTCAATATCTAAGTCTTTAAAGATAACATCAGGTGTTCCCCAAGGCAGTCATTTGGGGCCTTTGCTTTTCAACATATTTATTAATGATCTACCTACCGTCATCAAACACTCTCAGATTTTAATGTACGCAGATGATGTAAAACTATGTTTCCGCCTTAATAACCCTTCTCACGGGATTTACCTTCAGAGTGACATTGACTCTTTATCTCGTTGGTGTTCCAAAAACTATTTAATCCTCAATACCAATAAATGCAAAGTTATGTCCTTTTCTCGCGGAGCCCTTATTTCAAATTCTTATTACATTGACTCAAATAGTTTAGGTCGTATTTCCCAGTTTAACGACCTTGGTATTTTGATGGACCCGAAGTTGCATTTCGGTACCCACATTTCCACTTCGGTCTCTAAAGCTAGAGGTATCCTTGGCTATATTAAACGCTGGTCTAAGGAATTTGATGATCCGTATACTACCAAAGTACTATACACTTCACTAGTAAGACCTATTCTGGAGTAAGCGTCTTGTGTCTGGGATCCTCAATATCAGATGTATATTGATCGTATTGAGTCGGTGCAAAAGCAATTTCTACTTTTTGCTCTCAAAAACTTGCACTAGGATCCTAATGCTTGCCTACCATCTTATCGGTGTCGTCTCAAATTGATCAACCTCCCTACCTTGTCTAGTCGTAGAACGGTCATTGGTGTAACTTTTATGTATAACCTCATTTATGGTAGTATTAACTCACCTTTCTTACTTAGAATGATTAATTTTAGTGTACCCGCACGTCCAACTAGAAACTATTCTCCTATTATTCTTCCCTTTTGTAGAGCTTCTTATTTGCAACATGATCCATTCTATGTCTTATGCAAATCTTTTAATACCCACTTTGCGTGTGCTGCTCCTCCCACCTCTTCTTATGTTATAAAAACTAAATTGTTGGCATCATTAAATTAATGCATCACTTATTTTCTATACTGTTAACCTAAATTTTTCCTCCTTGTTCAAATAGTCTATGTTATTGTAGGTATTGAATTCTAAATTTAATATTAGCTTTAGTTTAATCTTGCATGCTGATTATTTTAATGGCTGATGATGTTTTTATCTGTAGCCAAATATTTAGTACGTAGACATTAGCTTTGGTATCGCATGATCACCAAAGATATTAGCAATTAAGACCAGCTGAGCCCAGTCTATGTGACTGGGTGAATTTTGATGCCACCTGGGCCTGCCCCATGTGAGATCAGTGTGTGGTCATTGCGTACCTACTAAGTCGATGTAAAAAAAAAAAAAAAAAAAAACACAGTTTAGTTTTAGAGCAAAACTTAGCCCTATTCATCCGTTAATGAAGATTAATTATTTTGTCGAGGAAGAGCTAAACGGTAAAAAATCTGTTGGTCTGATTGCTTTAGATGTGGAAGCTGCTTTCGACACTGTGCGGCACAAGAGCCTACTTTATAAGCTTAAAAACTCTGGCGCCCCCTCACACATAGCTAACATAATAAACAGCTTCTTATCCGACTGATATTTCTGGGTTGAAATGGACGGTGTTAGATCTAAAAACAAACTAATTCTGTTTTAGGAACTACTCCTTATAACCTCTACACACATGACATCCCAACGCTTGACCACTGCAATACCTTAATTTTTGCTGATGACACTGCTCTCTATTGCTCCGGCTCTAGCTACAGTGAAATGAAGAGAAATCTGGAGTCAGACTTCAACTCGCTTGCTAACTATTTCTACGAATTGAAAACTAAAGTTAATGTTAAAAAAACCAATGCAATATTCTTCTCCCGCAAGCGCAAAGCCGTCAATTTGCCTTACTCAAACCTACATGTTAACCTAAACTCTTTTGGATGGGAAACAAACATTAAGTATCTCGGCTTATTCCTGGATACCAAATTAACTTTTGGTCACCATATCAGCAGGACATTAGGTAAAATTAATAAAACTACGCGTATCTTATATCCATTTCTCAATAGGAAGTCAAAATTGTCATTTGGAAAGAAAGTAACAATCTATAAATCTATTTTTGTTACCATTATGCTATATGGGCCGGAAGTCTGGGGTGACTGTGCTGCTACTCACCGCAAAAAACTTCAAAAGGCGAAAAATAAATTACTTTAAATGAATTTAAATCTGCCCTTTTATTACCCTACATCTCAACTACATGAAAGGTCTGATATCTGCATGATAAACGAAAAAATCTCTCAAGTTTTAACTAACTTTAATACTCGTAACGTGGTGATCGGTACTTTTCAAGCTAATTTAAATATTAGCCTCTCTAAGTACCGACTTTATAGTTCTAGTCCCTAGGATGTATAGTTGTATAAATCTTATGTAACATTTTTTTCGATTTTCCTTATAATCATTAAATATTGCACATAGCTATAATATTAGTTTAAATAAATTTTTTTGTCGTAAAGTTTCGTTATAAATTATACTCTACATAAAGGTTTACAAACTATATGTAATATGAAATCAAGGTTAATAAAATTGAAATTGAATTGAAAGTAAATATCTTTTGTTCTTTCAGCAAAGCCTTCGACCAAATATCGCATACTTTTACTCTTAACCAAACTTAAAGCGTTTGGTCTTCTTCTTCTCTTAGTTCGATGGCTTTCATCTTCTCTTGATTCTCGAACTCAAACTGTACTTTTCAAGTCTTCTATATCACAATATATTATTGTAACGTCTGGGGCCCCTCAAAGCAGTCATCTCGGACCTTTACTTTTCAATATATTCATCAACGACTTATCAAACACTCCCATATTTAAATGTACGCCGACGAGGTTAAGTTGTTTTCATCCCTCAAGTTCCTACGGAACTCTCCATAGAGCGGCAACAATGGTTACTCATTGGTTCCACTCAGTCGTTCCACTTCCAAAATAGTACATTATTAGTGTTATCGTAACTATGATCACAAAAACCCCTTTTTCCTTTTTGAATTCTGCTTTCGATTTCAACCGACATTTCTTTGTTCCTGACTCGCGAACAGTCCCAATAGCTTTGAATCCTTTTTTTTAGCATAACCAGCAGATGTAAAGGAATTATCAAACTATATAACGTGCTCAGAAGAATAAGGAACGCTGTCAAAAAAATTAACAACGACTCTGGATCCCAGTGGCATTTGTGACATTTCCTTAGTGACACCTTTAGCACCACAATAGGTGTCAATTTGGTACAAGTAACGGCAAGAGCTCGTAAGCATCCAATTTTTAAAGCCAAACCTTATAGGTTTTTATCTTATAAATTGTTTCGCGGAGTGGCTGCCAAAATAACGAACCATTGCTTCATCGATCAAAAGCTTTTCATGCATATATCCAAATTAGCAACATTTCTTAATTAGTAACTCAATTTTATACCTTTTGATACCTAACAACAATATGGCAAAAATATGGCCTTTAAATTTTTCCTTAGTGACATCCAATAATAATAATTTGATACCTAACAACAATATGGCAAAAATATGGCCTTTAAATTTTTGCCATATTGTTAGGTATCAAATTATTATTATTGGATGGATATATTTTTTGATGTCATTAAACCTATTTCGTGACATATTGTTTGCGACAAATGGTAAACGTGTATCTTCATCCATTGGCCAATACACATTCTCCTTTGGCATGGACCGATAGCCGCTAAACAACAGAATTCCCAAAAAAGATTTCAAATTATTTTCGTTGAAAGAAGAATTATGAGCGTTACCTTCGTGGCATAGAGACGGGTATGCTCAACTACAAAATTAAAACCTCGTTACTAAATAAATTTTCGAAAATCTGAATCGGCGATAATCTTTGTGAATCCATTACCATTTTTAATTTTTTTCTCCATAAAATAACTGGTTATCGGCATTTCAAAGACACAAGATCTTCGTGACCATTTAGGAGAATTTTTTGCAGGTTCGGGAAATTTAATTTTTCGGCGCAACTCCTAAAGTGCTACATTCTCTTTGCTACCGCTACTGTAAAATACCTCTATTTCACCTATTACATCTTGTGGCAAACTGCCGGTGTAAAGTTCCTCGGCGTCGCCCTCTTCAACAGTTTTACAATCTGGATGTGGTGGAATAACATCAATATCGAAAGAACCGTGAGATGAAGAACTCTCCACAAATTTTTCGATGTCGACCATTGCAACGTTTAAAGGACTACGATTTGAAAACTTGTACCTGGAATATATTAAATATGCTGCAGACTGGAAAAATGGCAGAGATAGGAGATGAGTTAATGAGATACCAAGTGAATGTTTGCGCAATGCAAGAAATGAGATGGATAGAAAGCGGAGAAGTAAGAAGGAAAGCTTTTTCGATATTCTACAGTGGTTCGGAGTCCCAAGACCAAAGGGGAACGGGTTTTTACATCAATAGTAAAACAAGGAAACGCCTAATGAATTTTCTCCCTATCAACGATCGATTATGCTACCTATGACTTAAGGGGAAATTCCAAAATATTTCCATTGTAAATGCATACGCACCGACCGATGAAATTACTGACAATATTAAAGATACATTTTATGATGACCTCGAAGAGCTATTTAGCAAAATTAGTAAAGAGGACTTTTCGCTTTTAAATGGCGACTTCAGTGCAAAGGTTGGAAAGGAATAAAGCATAATCAGAGATGTTGTAGGAAAATTTTCACTACATAATAACACAAATGACAATGGAATACCCCTATGCAACTTTGCAACCTCACATGGTCTATTTATAAGTAGCACCAGCCATAGACATAAACGGATTCATCTCCAGACATGGGGAATACCAGGCAGTAATGCGGCTAACCAAATTAAAGATGTGCGTTCATATAGATGTGCTTGTTGTATTCGGACCACTATCTCGTGATGTCTAAAATAAGTCAACTAATATCGAAAGTAAATGACTGTAAAGGTTATAAGAAATTAAAATTTAATGTAGAAGACTTTAATAAAAATAATGCACTGATAACTAAATATGAAAACACAGTAGAAGATAATATAAGAAGTGATGTCACCCTTGCCGCGGAAAGCGTTTTGAATATTGATGACCACTGGAATAAAATAAAGGATGTAGTCATAAATATCGCAAAAGCTACGATCGGCGAGAAAAGGCTAGTGACGAGTGAGTGGTATGACGAAGGCTGTAGAAAAGTGAATGAAATAAAACAAGACGCAAGAAGAAAATATACTGAGAGAGCCACTAGAGCGAACTATGAAAAATACCAAGAAAAGAGGAAAGAAGCTAAGAAACTTATAAGAAAGAAGAAAAAGATGTTTACGAACCAATAAGTTGCGCAAATTGAGCAGGATTTTTCTGAGAATAATGTTAAGGCCATGTACCAGAATATAAAGAGGCAAACGAAAGCCGTCCAGCCAAGAATCAATATATGTAAGGGCAAAGATGGTTCGACAATTAGTGATAGAAGGCAAAGAATGGACAGATGGAAAGAGCACTTCTCCGAGCTACTTAAGAGATACACGGATGAATATATTGATGACGAGAAACACCAAATATATACAGCTGAAACCTATGTCGAAGAACCAACCTTGGAAGAGGTGAGAGTAGCTATAGCAAAAGTAAAAAATGGTAAAAGCAGTGACGAAGATGAAATATCTGCGGAATTACTAAAATATGGTGGACAGGCTCTGAACAATGAAATGCATACTCTAATTACAAGTATATGGCGTACAAATAAAATACCTAATGAATGGTTAAACAGCGTAATAGTACCTATACACAAAAAAGGCCATAAGGCTGAATGCCAAAACTATAGAGGTATATCCCTACCCAATACTGGCTATAAGGTATTTACCAACATTATATACCAAAGAATAAATGTCTACGCCGAAGAAAATAATAGATGGGTACCAATGTGGTTTCAGCAGCGACAGATCAGCTATCGACCAATGTTTTGTGATGAACCAAATATTTGAGAAATTTTATGAACACAATAAAGGTCTATATTCTGCCTTTTTGTGGACATTAAGCAGGCTTTCGATAGTATAGATAGAAAACAAATAAAATCTGTCTGAATATGCTTAGTATTCCATTGAAACTGATAGAACTAGTTGTCTGCACTTTAGAAAACATGACCAGTAAAGTACTAGTTCAAGGTGAAGTATCTGAGTCTTTCAGAGTACTAATATTTAATCTAATGCTTTATACAATTATTAAGGAGATAAATTCAGATGAAAACATCTTCAACAGAGATTTCCAAATATGTGCTTATGCAGATGATGTGCTCATAATGGCCAAAAGAGAAAATGTTCTGATCCGCAAAATGAAGCAGTTTGAAGAAAGAGCTAAAGCCTTAGGACTTAAAGTCAATGCAGACAAAAAAAATACATGTTTCGATCATCGCAAAACATAACTCGTAATGACTTGATAATCGGCGATTATGTTTTTGAGAACATACCTGAAAAAATAACTCGGAAAGTATAGACTCAGCAATTGCTATCGGCGAGAGAATCAAGTCTGCGAACAGGGCGTCTTACGCGAACGTAATAGTTGTTTCGCTCATAAATTCTCTTTTTTTTTTTTTTTTTATAATTAAATTATAACATTTAACGTAGTAAACTGCATAACACATTTGTCGGATTTAAAGAATAATGACGTGAAAAAAAAAATTTTACTTACACTAAATTAATTAATTATAGAAGGCTGTATCTTTCTTAGAGGGAGATCATGCGGGTGTAGCCTCTTCAGTCTACGCCTTGTTGAGATACGGGTGAGGGAAAAAGCTAGCGGATTTGGGTGCGACAAGAAAATTAGCACAGAAAATGAAAATGTATAAAACACTAATACGACCAGTGCTTACGAACGAAGCAGAAATATGGTCATTAAAAACAAATGATACCAATCAATTATTGACTTTCGAAAGAAACGTGTTAAGGAAAACATATGGCCCAGTGCGTCTGAAAACTCGAAAACATTATCGGCGGCCAAAATGTTGTACGTTTCATAAAGGCAAAACGTATTAGGTGGATTGGTCACGTAGTGAGGATGCCAGCGGAAAGAATGCCAAAAAAGGCTTTTATAATGCGCCCAATTGGAGGAAGGAAACGTGGTCGCCCAAGAAAAAGATGGATAGACAACGTCGAAGTAGTCCTTAACAAGCTGAGTATTGGCGACTGGAGAGCTTTGAGTGGAGCTAGAGCGGAATGAAGAAAAATTGTTGATGAAGCTATGGTCCACACCGGACTATGAAAGCTAAGGAGAAGAAGTTAACTAATATCAATTCATTTAATAGAATTATAGACAAGATATAGAAAAAAATAAACAACGTTAAACAAAAGAAAAATAATAAGAAAAGGTATTGATATATGCGTTGTACCTAGCTTATAACTTATTCTACCAGATCCACTGGCCTTGTCCTCTGTAACCTGCGTCTGCGTTGAAGTTCCTGTATTGGTAGTAGGTTGACACCAACATTTGAGTGTTGGGTAAGCTTCGTCTGGTAGATACGACATATTTTTGTAATCTCCTCTGTCACTGTTGGAATATTAAGATCACGATGCAGATCATCGTTAGTTATATACCACCCAGCCTTGGTGTTCATACGAGTGATTTTTGATTTTTGTCTTTGTATTATGTCTGTATTTGATTTTTTGGTCGTTCCCCAAATTTGTGCTCCGTACGTCCAGATTGGTCTTATAATGGCTTTGTAGATCAGTATTTTGTTTTCTAATGTTAATTTTGATTTCAGCAGCCAATATAATTGACTAATACTTAGCTTGATTTGATCCCGTCTTTTAAGTATATGGTATTTCCAGTTGAGTTTTTTGTCAATATATAATCCTAGGTATTTGACTATATTTTCAATTTTTATGTCTGCTCCGTCAATCGTTATACAAGGTGGTGTGAATTTAGTTTTAGTTGTGCTGTTTTAGTATTATTTACTTTTATTTTCTAGTTTTCAAACCACCTTAGTATCCAGATGCTGTTGTAGTTTGGATATTGCTGTGTTTACTTGGCTATGTGCGCTAAGTATTATAGTGTCATCAGCAAATGTGGCTATAATTGAAGAGTCGTCATTTGGTGATGGTATGTCCGCTGTAAAGATAGTGTATAATAACGGTCCTAGTACACTTCCTTGTGGTACGCCTGTTTTGATTTTTCTTAATGCGGAATATTCATCTGAGTACTTAACGAAAAAATGTCTTTCTGTGATATATCATACTCATATCTGTAGTACGTTATGTGGGAATACATACATTGGATTATTCCTTTGTGCCAAAGTTTGTCGAAAGCCTTTTCTACATCTAGAAAAAGTCCTATGCAGAATTTTTTGTCGTCAAAATCGTTTAAAATTTTATGAGTCACACGATGGATTTGTTGTATGGTCTAGTGAGTTCGTCGAAAGCCAATTTGGTGGTCAGGTATTATATGTTTGCGTTCTATGATAGGTAACAGTCGCTGGCACAGGAGCTTCTCAAACATTTTTGACAGCACTGGAAGTAAGCTAATTGGTCTATATGATGCTGGATTATATACGTCTTTACCAGGTTTTGGAATTGCAATGACTTCAGTCACTTTCCATACTTTAGGAAAGTAATTTAATCTAATTATCCCGTTGAATGTGTACCACTGCTTGAAGTGGTAGTTCCCTTAAAAGTTTTCTGTCAATTTTGTCATATCAGGGTGCTTTTTTGGGTTTATGTCGTGCTGTATACGATTGAGTATTTCATTTGTGCATGTTTTTTTAGGCGAGTTGGCTGGGGAGTGACTGTTGAGGTTATATGTCAGTCATCTTCGTTGAGTGTTTCATCAGCAAATATTTTTTCATAATAATTCGCTAGAACTGTCGCCTTGTCTAGTGTCGTTACTGCCAATGATCCATTGTCCATTTTTATAGGGGCCTGGTGTATTGTTTTATATGTCAGTTTTTTTGTAGCTTTCCAGAGGGAGTAGTCGGTAAAGCTTGTCGCAGTTAGCCTCTGTAAATACTTCCTATCATAAAAGCATAGGTGTATGGTCTGACGAGAGTTCCAGCCTTGATGTTATGACACATTTATTTAATTTATTTAAGTGAGTTTATAAAAGTCAATGAGGTCTGGCTTTTTATTTTTGTCTGTTGGCCAATACGTTGATTCGCCGGTACTAAAATGTTTAGCTTTTGCTAACAGCAGTGCACCCTGTAAGTTTTTACCTTTCTTGTTTGATATTCTGGAACCCCAGTCTGTACGCTTCGCATTGTATTCGCCTGCAGCTATATATAAAGCGTTCTCCGAGACTTTTTAAGAAGTCAAGGTTTTGCGACTATGAGATATTGTGCTTTGGTGGGCTGTACACGGCTGTTATTCTTAGTCGTCCGGATGAGTCGAAGATTTGTATGCTTGTCGACTGGATATAGGTTTCTTGGAATGGAAGCAGTACCTTATGTTTAATGTTTTGTTTAGTAATGATAGCAGCCCACCATGTTCTGTGCCATCGGGATGGCTTTGTATCCACGTATGTTCATATGCTGGCTACTTGTATAGTGTGTTTCCGATATCAAAGCAATGTCCGTGTAGTTGTTGTGTAGGAAAAGCTGTAGTTCATTCAAGTGATTTTTTAATCCGTTTGCATTCCAAGTTATGATCCTAAATTTAGTTTTCATTTTGTTTGTCCATCTTCGATATGAGGATTGTTATGACGTTTATCATATTTGTGACTTGTTGAAACAGTTGTTTCATCAGGTCTTTCATCTCAGTAATATCAGTATTTATGTCAATGCGTCTACTTACGATTACCAAAGAATGGTTGTATTCGTGAGTTGTTCCTTATTCTTTTCGCCGTTATTGGTGTCATTCTTATCATTAGCTACATGAGCGTACGATAAACAAGTCTTAATTTTGTCAAAGATTTGAGTCTCGATTTTAGCACTGCTACTGTCTCAGCCGGGGCTTGGTGGCTATTTTCTCCAAGGGATGGAAATGTTTTTATTTTCAGTGCCTTGTATATCTCACAACCTTTGTAGTTTGCAGTGTGTGCAACACCGCACAATGCACATTTTATTTGACCGTTGGCATCAATTTTGCAGTCGATTGTTTTGTGTTTACCGGCGCATTTAACGCAGATCGGGTCTCTGGTGCAGAAATTTCTCGTGTGGCCGTATTTTTGACAATTTGAGCGTTGCGATATTATGCGTTTATGGTGTGGGGGTCCGAAAATGATTTTCGTGCATAGCAGTGTGGTTAGGTTATAAATATTTTTGTTGTTTTTTTTTTGTTTTTCAATTCAATTAAGAATAATGGAAGCGGTTTGTGCGTGACTTTGTGTTCTACACTGTGGATGTTTATGACTCCAAGCCCTAGGTCGAGAAGTTCATTTCTTATTTAAGTAATGTCAGTGGCGTGGCGCGTATTCCTGAGTACTATTTTAATTCCACGTTCTTCGTTCAATTTGAACAAGTATTATTTCGTGTTGTACTCTTGCAGTATCTTAATAATTGTAGAGTAACTGGATGATTCTTTTGTTGATTGATTCTTTGGATGATTGTTATTATATTTAATTACATTTCTAAGAGCATTACTAAGAACGCTAATTTGTTCGATGTCTTGAACATACATTGGCGGTGGCTTAACCGATTTGATATTTTTTTGTTCTGGCAAATTTGTTGCATCGAAACACTTTCCGCACCACTATTCGCTTGATTGTCATCGTCTTGAAAGAGGAGAGCGAACCTGTTGGTTGTGATTGGTGCACTTAGCCAGTGTTGTTGCATTATTATTTGCGTTTCGTTACATTGTTTGTTTCTTTTGTTTTTGCTTGTGTTGTTTTGTTCAGCACTGTTATTGGGAGATTGTTTGCTCCTATTTCTCTTTTGTGTTGTTTATGTTTTGTGTATCGTACTGCTTACTTGATGTTGTTGTTGTTGTACTTACTTGGGATATAGAGGAGGCAGATGATACAGCTGATCGTGTTGCCATGGTGGTTGTTATAGTTGTTGTTGCTGTTGTTGTGAACACTCTAACAGAAACCAGAGCGAGCATTGTTTAGTAATTGATGTAGTTGTTGTTGGTGGAGAAGAGGAGAGCGACGTCGTTGGCGAAGAACATTGTGCACTCCACGGCAGAGGCTGCATTTTACCTGTGGCCATAGAGCTCTTGATAGTTAATTGTGCGTTAGAGCGAGTGGTTGCGTTAGTTTGTATTGATGATGCGTTTTCTCTTTGTGGGTGTGAAATTGCTTGCTGTATTGCAGGAGAGTATGAACGCTCTCTCTCTCTAAATTAGCTTTAAGTGAAGCTTGGTTAGAGTCTCTGTTGTTGTTGTTGTTGATGTAGTTGTTTGAACTGTTGGATGATGTGATAAGGTATTCGTTGTTGCTTTTTGTGCTAACTGCTGTTTGAAAGTGGCTAGAATTTGGCATGTACCGCTGGTTAGAGATTCGTGCAAGCATTTGCCGCGGGGACAAGACTTAATGTTACCCCACCATGAGTGGTTCGCATTAAAATCACCGCCTGCAATGAATCTACTGCCCATAGTTATTAACAGTTGATCAAAATCTGTTTTAGTCTAAGGTTCTCTGGGAGGAAAGTTCAAACAGGCCATTTTTACGTAATTGCAACTGTATGCTAGAAATCGATTCTTTCTGGTTATGACTAATACTAGAACGAAGAAGAACGGCAGAGCCTCCTTTGCATCTACCACTGGGATGATTGGCATAGTATTGATTATATCCTGGCAGGTATATTTTCTGACCAGGACTCATATGTGTCCCTGTTATTAGTATTATGACAATTTTGTTGGCACTGAGGAAAAGCCTGAGCATATATAGCCTGTAGTTGTCGCTGTAGTGTATGTTTTTGCGCAACCTGTAGTAGAAAAAGTTAAGGTGCTAGTAGTGGTAGTACTAGTTGTCGCTATGCAATTACTGATATTGCTACACAGTTCAGAGTGATTTAAGCAGACTTTCTGTAGTTCTTTGGAAAGTATAGAGCGAAGTACAGCCGGTGATGCACCAGATACTTGTCTGATCTTCTCGTGCTTCAGCAGCTTAGGTTTAAGCCGCGAATGGGAAGTTTCGTCTTCTTCCATCTTTAAAAGATTTTGTAGCCTCTATAGCGGTCGCTGCTGACGCGAGGGATTTAGTCTTGCCCAAAGGGCAAGATAACACAAATTCTCAAAACACACTCTTATTTTGTCTTTTTGTCAAACCAATTTCAACACAATTATCAGCGGTGTCTAAAAATAGAACTAATACGCGAAACACAACCGTCCGTAGCGAGTGCAAGAACTGAACGAGCTTATTATTCCCAAACGAAGTTGTTAGTACAATGCAAAATAAGAAAAACGTTTTTCAATTTTAACACAACTCACTCAAAATGCACATAATTGACGAAGTGGTATCAAAATAAAGCAAAATATTGATAAAGGGAAATCGGTTTCGCTCATTTGTGTATATGCGTTTCTTATAAAAAGTGTGTGTGATGAACGTACACAATAAACTATGGAATATTTTTTTCCGTTATGTTTTACACCTATTTGAAAATGACGGATTTTCTGTACCCAAGCAGGTACAATGGCCACGAATGCGTTAAAGCCTCCCAAATAATTTGGTATAATTGTGCATTTCATTGCGTGGGTTTTAATTATGATCCTAGTCAACTCATTGCAGGTATTCCAATCATATTGTACTCCTAACTTAACCATATCTTTTTTGACGCCAAGAACTATTCCCCCTATTGCTCTTCCAAATCGACTGCTACGCGATGGTGGTTGTCCGTGTGTGTCAAAGTCATCGAATAAAGTCTGGTACTGTTCAATATGACAATATGACACTGACCAATATGTGTCTATATTAATGCAAATATGTCGAAACGCCTAATGTATTTAAAAAAAGTCCTGATATAGATACTTATTTTTAGTCCGTGCACATTGTATGTTATTATTTTTAATTTTCCGTAGCTCTGCGTTTCATAAATGTTAGATAACCGGTTTAGTCTATTAATATTGGTATTACTGATTTTGTTTATGGGATCTAGTTTCTTCACTTATAACTAGCTAGTAGGTAATGGTAATTTACATTTCTGGAGTCAGCACTGTCACCGTATATTTCTTTAATTAACGCCGTTGCATTTTTCTTTCCGCACATTAGCAAATTCTTATCGTTAAACCTGAACCATTTCTGCCCAATACATAATGGATCTCTTCTGACAAATACGTAGTGTTGTTGGTTAATGGCAAGAATTTTCTTTTTCAAGAGCAGCAATATATTCTTGTCTAATTGTCTCTTTTCACTTAATTCCCTTTCAATGTAAATTCGTGTGCCAGCTAGCACCTTCGAACTTTTCAAAATGTTTAGTGCTGTGTCCTTAGTATCAAAGGTTGCCATAACGTTAATTTTTCCATTCTTCTCATTAGTTATTCGATACTCCAGTATCTCAATACCTATTTGACTTTCTCACTTCACATCCTTTTCACCGCTGGAGAATCCTGGTTAACTACTCCACGTATCACAATTTTTTTTCCTTGTTCTGGTCTACTTCTTTCCTTAGTTCTCTACGCTCAAGTCCTTTCTCTTCTTTAAGTCTTTCTATTTCCATTTTTAGTTCGCTGTTTTCCTTTTGTAGGGCATCCAACTGTTTTGTCATTTGAGTTCTTAGTCCAGAGATATCTTCTTTCGTTGCCTAAGTGACGATTAAAGTAATTTTTCGTTTCTTGTATGTCCGAAAGAGTTGGGTCCGGCGAAGTTTCACCTATTCTCCTTTTTGGCATGTTCCGCGCGTACCCCTCAGATTTTGGTGATCACGGTACTGACATATTAAAACGACTGACCCTGTAAGTTCAAAAGTGGAGAGAGCAACAATTTCAAACTCTGTCTTGTTAATCCCTTTGCTTGTATCGTTTCTTTGGCTCTCTTCGTTTTCTTTTCAGATAACGGCAATTCTGGCGGACAACACTTGCTATTTAGAAGTTATATGCCAATTTCCGGTATAAAAACCAATTTTTCTGTGTGTAAATTTTCGCTGTGCACTTTATAGACAATTTATGCCGCACTATTTCATGCAAATGTTTTTGGTATTCATGTAGAATAACATTGAATTTTTTTTTTTTTTTTATATCGACTTAGTTGGTACGCAATGACCACACACTGATCTCACATGGGGCAGGCCCAGGTGGCATCAAAATTCACCCAGTCACATAGACTGGGCTCAGCTGGCCTTAATTGCTAATATCTTTGGTGATCATACGATACCAAAGCTAATGTCTACGTACTAAATATTTGGCTACAGACAAAAACATCATCAGCCATTAACATAATCAGCATGCAAGATTAAACTAAAGCTAATATTAAATTTAGAATTCAATACCTACAATAACATATCTATTTAAACAAGGACGAAAAATTTAGGTTACAAGTATAGAAATAAGTTATGCATCAATTCAATGATGCCAACAATTTAGTTTTTATAACATAAGAAGAGGTGGAAGGAGCAGCACACGCAAAGTGGGTATTAAAAGATTTGCATAAGACATAGAATGGATCATGTTGCAAATAAGAAGCTCTACAAAAGGGAAGAATAATAGGAGAATAGTTTCTAGTTGGACGTGCTGGTACACTAAAGTTAATCATTCTAAGTAAGAAAGGTGAGTTAATACTACCATAAATGACTTTATACATAAAAGTTACACCAATAACCTTTCAACGACTAGAAAAAAAGACTACCGACGCGTGCGATTTTTACGACTTCTGCAAAGTTCTATACTGCTTATAAACTTGGGATAGCTAATTTTAAATTATAATACTATGTTATTACTTCCTAACCTTTTTCAAACGCATGTGTTCTTTGGTAAATTTTCTATAGCATTTGTAGTAATTCTATCACTTTATGCAAACCTTGGTTGTGGTAAGCATTTCCTGTTTTCCTTTGGTTTAATGTTGACATTTTTCTGTACCCTGCGGAGCACAGACTTGGTCTGGTGTTGTAAATCCACTTGAGGACAGTGGCCAACCTCAACAACTTAGCAAAATAGTAATTTTTTTACTTATTTTTAATGGAAATTAACTCTTTGTTAATTCTTAACTTTATTGTAAATTTTTCATGCTTAATTAGAAATGGCTAATGATGCCTGTAGCCATGTAGCATAGAGACATTAACTTTACTGTTGCATTCAGACTAAAGAAACTAGTAATAAAATCAGCTGAGCCCTACTACTATATAACTGAGTAAATTTTGACTATAAAAAGTAAACTTTTTACTTCTAAGGAACTGAATTTAGTGCTTTTATATAAGTTGAGGATACTCGATGAATTATTACGCATATCGCTTGATGATTCGTCAAAATGCTGACAACTATTTGCTGCAACTTCGTGTGTACGTAAAAATCGAAACGGAGCGCCTAATTTTATTCGATTAAATCAACGCAAACTGTATTGGGAGTATATTCATTTAAGCTATGCCATTAGCACCGAAACAGGTGCAGCTAATGTTGGTCGATTGACTATTCCACCGAAGTTGTACACAGGTAGCCCGCGTCATATGCATGAATATGTTCGTTATTACGGTCGGTCAGATTATTCCATTACCTTTACGTGTAATCCGAAATGGATAGAAATTATTCAATTGCTGCTTCACGGACGAACATCAAGTGATCGGCACGACATCACCACGTGTCTTCAAGCAAAAAATCCGGTCGTTGATGAACTGCATTATTAAGCAAAAACGTCTTTTGGGATGTACTCATGTCTATGCTGGATGTACTCAATCGAATAGCAAAAATGCCTCATGCACACGTTCTTATTTGGTGATATCATATTCCTGACTCAGAAACCGATCCAGACTTACATGATATTATTACAAATATAATTTATGGACAGTGTGACGCCATCAACCCCCAATCGCCGTGCATGGTCGACGGCAAGTGTTCCAAACGTTATCCATGACAATTTACGGCGTAGGCCATCACTTGCAACTATGGCTATCCACTGTATCGGCGTCGATCACCCACTGATAACGGTCGAACTATCAAAACGAAAGTGAAAAGAAACGATTTCCTGATCGAAAACAGTTGGAATGTTCGACATTCGCCATTTCTATCCAAAATGGGGCTCCTGGTCATTCGGAAGTGCATTCCAATGACGCTCTTAGTCGTAATTACACAGTTCATCCGAAGCATAATGAATGCTTCTATTTGGGGCTTTTGCTGGTGAATGTTGGGGGGCCAAAATCATTTGAATCCCAACGAACTGTTAGTGTTATAGTGTGCCCAAGAAATGGCAACATGAAACGTAAACAAGCTGGTAATGAAACGATTGAGATCACCAACACGTTGCCAGATGACGGCAGACCTCAGGCGGCCACAATGTATCTTGCATCTTCAACTATATGTTGCTTATCCAGATTAGGAACTCCAAAATCATTATACATCATTACACCAAATCAAAAAAAAATATATATATATAGTTTATCCACTTGCATTACGCTAGAATACAAGAATTAGAATATAATTTGAAGTAATAAATAAAGTTTTTATTAAAACAAAAAAAGGCAAAACAACGTTTACCGGGTTCTGAAAGATATGCTCCAATACCAAGGTACAAAGTGAGTGGGAAAGTAAACATTTAAATCCAAGTTCGTATGTGAAGATACGTGTTAATTTAATTAATTTATTTAATTAATTATTTATTTAATTAATTATTTATTATATTAAGTGCCAACCAAAATATGAGCATCACGACAAAAATAAAGAAAATAACTCGTTATATGTGTCAATGGGTGAATGACTTCCAAATCAAATCTGAGTGAGAGTGCATTTTGGCCAATCAATACAGGTTGCAGGTTGGTACGAATCGACTAACTGGCAACTTGGCCGACTACAATTACGTAATGCTCTCCAATAATAGTGGTTGAAAAGCAAAACTTGGTGGTAAAATGCGTAGCGTGTTCACATTACGTTGTTTTAACTTTTTTGTTACGTTATAAAAAAAGACCGATTCTATACTTTTCCGTATGTATGTATCTACGATCTCTGTATTTGCTATGAAAGGTTCTCTGAGTATTTTAGTAACTATGAACGCATGGACGAATAATTATCACCATGATACCTTCATACCACCACTAACTTTAACTTTTGCTTTCGCTCTGAACACGACGTAGGCGCGTGAGCGTATATGTGGCAAAAATATTCTCAAATAGACCAACATCAATTCTAACAACAACAACAAACTCGTCTAATCTTGTTTCACATATTGTAGAAGTAGGTTAGCATTTGTACTCACATTGGCTGACATACAAACATACATACGAGTATTGCAAAATTTAAATTGAATCAAACTGCAAAAACAAAAAAAACACAATCCCTTTTCAATTATCAAGCGCTTGAACTGAAGTGCTGATGTGAAGTTCAATACAATCACCGTAAACATATAAAAAGACGAACCAATTCAAAGTGTCGACTGGCTGACACTGACTTTTTAATACCTTAGAGACCATTTAAATACAGATAGTTAGCGTGTCAGGCGAGAGACGTACACTTAATTGGCATCGATTTTAAACTTATTTTTCCATCAGATACATAGTCCTTTTTATGTTTTTTTGGAAGCTGCACATTATTGAATTTTAAATATACTGCATTTTATTGCTTTAACAAATTTTTCAATAAAATCAAGACTAGATTTATTTTCAGACAATTCACCGATTCAACTTGACTACCAAAACAACGTATTCACTGAACATAAAATCAATAACATATAAAATCTCGCAATGACTGGGAAACTTACAGAGATTATATTAAGCGATCGCTGCATCTAAACAGTTCACTTACAACTAATAGCGATACAGAATCAGCAGTGATTCTCTTCAATGATGCAATGGAGAAAGATGCACTATAATCAACACCTCCACATTCGATCACAAGGCGCAATGCTTTCACTCCGCCTTCTCTCCGATGGCTTATTAATAGAAAAAAAAATTAAGAAAATATGGCAAACAATCAGAGCCCCATCTGCTAAAAAATCTACAACAAAGCGACCAAGGAACTGAAAAAGTACTTAATCGAACGGGAACAACTAGAAAAGTATCTCAATAACTTAAACCCGACGAGATGCTCGGGCTATTCTCTGTGAAAAGCTACAAAAAAAAAATGACAATCAAGATAATTCATCAACCACCACTGAAAATGGACGACGGGAAATGGGCTGTAACCGACCTTGAGAAAGCTACAACATTAGCCAATTATTACGAAAGTGTATTTGCGGAGAATGAAAGTACCACTGATGACTCACTACCTCCTCTGAACGGAGATCGTTCAACTGTAGCATTAAAGAAGATCTCTACAAGAGGAATAATTTCAACTATAAAATACGAAATTAAACATAAAAAAGACCCTGGCTACGACAAAATAAACGGACTATTACTGAAAGAATGTCCTGTGGAGGCACTAGACTAAGACATTTCCCCAGTGCATGGAAAGTTGCCGAGATAATAGGTATTCCTAATCCTGGGAAAGAACACAAAAAACTTACTCCTACAGCCCCATAAGCTTGCTACCCGCGCTGTTAAAAATTTTTGAAAAATTTCTATGTGACAGACTTCTCATTCTTTTAAGACGTAATCAAATAATACCCGACCACCAATTTGGATTCCGACGTATTCATTCTACAGATGCACCGCGTAAACCACAAAATACTTAACGATATAGATATATACAAATTTTGTATTGGACTATTCCTAGATGTCGAGAAAGCCTTTGATAAAATTTACTTTTATGTTAATTATAAAAAGGAATACTCAACACTACGCCCGGTAAGCACAGGAGTTCCCCAGGGAAGCGTTCTTGGGCCACTCCTTTACACTATTTACACCGTAGACCTACCTCAACCAATACAGGACTCTAAAATAGAATAGAATAGAATAGAATAGAATAGAATAGAATAGAATAGAATAGAATAGAATAGAATAGAATAGAATAGAATAGCATGAATTAAGCAACACCCACTCTACAAAAAAACCTAAATAAAACCTAAATAATAGAGTGGTTTCGGAAATGGAGAATAAAAATTAACAAGAGCAAAACAGTCCAAGTAATTTTTACTACCAAAACAAAATATAGACCAGTTCACCTCATAATTGACGGAAGAGATATAACAATCGGAAACGTAGCTAAGTACCTCGGAATCTACCTTGACAGCAAACTGATATGGAAATACCATATTTTTAAAATACGAAACCGAATAAAACTTAAAATAAATTAATTGCACTGGTTGTTAAACAGAAACAGAAAATCTTACTGAACAACAAACTATTAATATATAAAACTATCATCAAACCTATCTGGACATACGGAGCGCAAATTTGGGGGTCTGCGAAAAGAACAAATCTACAATTAATACATAGACAACAATCGAAAATTCTACGTAAAATTACAAAAGCTGACTGCAAAAGCACAGAGACTGGCAGATTTCCACAGTGGATGAAGAAATAACTAGTTTAAGTCGGAGATACCAAACCAAAATTAGCCAACATACCAACAACGAGGTGAATAGACTGCCTCTGCGAGAGCTCTAGCAAAGACGTAGACTTCGCCGGTCAAGGCCTGTCGACCTAATAAAATAAATAAAATAAAATCATTGTAGCAATAGTATAAGCAGGCGTTTATATGTATGTATTTAGCATTAGAACTACTCAATAATTATCACAACAAACATTATTCTAAGGCCACCTGTATTTTATCTCCGCTTATATGGAGTAGCCATATAAGCTTTACTGTCACCCCTCTATACATTGTGAAAACGTAGTACTAAGAGTCCAAATTGTGTTAACATGTACATTTCAAGGGGGAATAAAAATAAATAAAAATAAGTAATAATGGGCATTCATCTTGTCAGTCAGCTCACGCAGGCTGCTGTCAGATGCACTCTCAACACCATTAAGCCCGAAAATAGACTGCACGTGTGCCTAAAAATGCAATAATTTATTTTCAAATCTGTTAAGGAATAGTTCCAGGGCCTTATCGTAGTTCACATCGATTGGCTCGAGCGACCGTATTGTTTCCAGCGCGGCGCCATCCATGCAGGCAGGCAGATGCTGGAACTTCTCTACCTTGCTTAGCTTCTCATCCTTACCGACGACAGTGTTAAACATGGCATAGAAGTCAGGCCAATCTATGTAAGCGCCACTAAATAGCGGTAATTGCAGCTCGGGCGGGCGAGACTTACGAACCTGGCTAAGTGTTTTGGTCTGCTCGTCAAAGAAGTGTCGAATAATGGTGGTATGAGCGCCGGTGTAATTACGCTGCAGGCTGAGCTTCAATTTTACCTCGCAGTAAAGGTGCGAGAGTCGATCATCGCCTTCCAGTTGCTGGAGATAGAGTCATTCGAGACTCGTTTGTGCGATGTCAATTTCAGAGTTCATGCGCTCCGCTATTTCTATACGCACTGATATCTCAGCTTCATTTAGGTTGACCAGTTCCTCTGAAGTTAGGAATTCATTCATCGGCGCTAATTGCCGTTTCAGTGAATTAACTTTGGCTTTGTGAAAATCGATTTCACTTGGTGCCATTCGGATGGCGGATGTCGCAACGCATGAGAATCTTCAGCCATGTCGAGGTCACTTGGCAATGCGCGAAAAGTATTTTAGCAAAACGCAAATTTGAAAAAAGCACTAAGCGGAGCCAGTTTTCAATTTGTATGTCCGAAATCAGTTGCATTAAACTGTATGTATGTTTAACCATGTACTTTGTATGTAATTGTGTCTTTATTTTTAACTGTGTATCGAGCGAATTATTTAACCGCATGTTTGTTGTTGTTCGAAAGATTTCAATGTTATGTTATGTATGTAGGTAACAATAGAAAAGGTGCGCGAACTCCGAGAGGGCCGTTGCACCAAGTCGCGTTATGTACAAAACGGTATGTGTGATTTGCACCGATCGTTCTCAAGTCTGATTATATATTATAATTTACCGCACTTGCAATGTCATGTGGTAGAATTAACACTATTTTAGACGAGCATATATTAATCACTTCACTGTTTGATGTTTGATTTTGTTGCTGTTTGTTTGCGTTGTTGTTCTTGCCGTTGGCACCGAATTGCGCACAAAGAGAATCGAATTTGTTTCGTACCGAATTATGCACAAACGAGAACCGCAACTGCTATGTGTACCGAATTGTACACAATAACGGAGAAGTATTGTGCACAAAAAAAAATTTTACTTTAGATTGCACCGAATTATACCGATGTATAATAGTGCTTAAAAACTGACACAAACTCGATCACGTCGGGGTCACCAAATGTTTCGAGGAGGAGTTAGTTTACTCCAGCTTTAAATAAAACCTGGCCAGCTTTAAATGAAAGACATTTAAAAGTCCACTCGATATATAATTATAATCAGAGTTGGAATACCAAGAGTATTTAAGAATATATATATAGCCGGCTCTATGGGGAATTGGAGAAATAGAAAGCTTCAGCAACATGTAGCGAAAGCTCAGCCACATGCAGATGGCAAAGCTTTGATGTACTATCCAGCGCGAAATTGGTTCTGCTCCCGACAAAGTGTTTGTTTGGATGTATGGACAAATCTTCGAAAGTACTTATCCGATCTTAAAAATTCTTTCACAACTAGAATGCTAAGTAGTCACTGAGTGCCAGGGGCTTAATATATATATGATTTTTTAAAGAAAAATATGTTTTTTCTTACCATTTTGTTTTTGCAAAACCACTGCAACACCAAACACAAAAATTTTAGTGCTGTGCTACCGCTTCATTTTTGTGTTCGTGTTTGTGAGTTTTTTGCAGTAATTGCGCTGTTATGAATACAGCAAGAGCGCAGTTTTTGAGTTGTTTTCAAAAAGAGCGAGAGCGCACTACATACATTTTGTTTGGGTGACTTGACTTCTTATGGGAAATGATACTTTTTTTTTGTATTCATCAATATGTCTGCCTTATTTTAAGCTTATATGTATGTATAAATTCAGTTTGAATAAATAAATGTAAACAGGAAATTTAAACGAATTTTGTTTCATTATAATACCGAAATGAAGCAAGTCTGCTACTGGAATTACCTGGCAAACGGAGAAATGGGAGGTTGGGTTGCATGTTGCTAAATCGAAGTAAGCGCCGTTTAGGAAAAAAACTCTTCTTCTTGCTGTGACTGACCTCTAAAATCCTTGGCTCGAATTAGCGAGAAAAGAAAGTTTTGAGTATCACCAGAGATTAAACCAAAAAGCATTAAATATATATGTATATGTCGCAGTGTAAAGAAATACACACACACGTGGTGTTCGTTACTTCGGTAGGTGGTATCCGTTTTCTATTCTATTTCGCTGTGGTGATATTTATCGTAACCTTTGTGGTGACATTCGTGGTGGCATATGTGTTGGGGTGATTTAGCTGGTTGTGTGGTGTTAAAAAGTTAGAGCGAGACGTCAGTATGACTGTCAATCCTTAACTTTTGATATTCAATAGAGAAAAGGATAGCGAATAGATCACGTTGACTTTTTATCAATAAATCCTTTAACACCAGAACATATTTCAGCATATTTTAAAGTTGCAGAAAAGCGAGTTTATAAAACTGAAATTTCTAAGAGTAAGATCTGAAGCAACAAAAAATATGTTAGCCGCAACTAAAAACTAGGAGTCCCGATTCGACGCGGGCAAAGCTAAGGTGATTAAACACAATGTAGGATATGTTGTACTGCTTAAAAACGAAGAAAGGAACGAGACTAAATTAGATCCGAAATTTAGAGGGCCGTTTATGGTAACTGCAGTTCTGCATGGAAACAGATATATGTTAAAATAGTAAAGTATGCTCATGAGGATTTACGTAAACTACCGACAGGACCGGTACCAACTCAGTTAAACGTATTTGATGATTATGAAAATTTGGTTGTTAATTGTTGTTGAATGCCAAGCCGTGACGTATTCAGCAGCCGTTCTCCAAAATATTTGGAGACTTTAAGCGCAACACCAACCACTAACAAGGAACGTTCTCGTTGGCCTTACCACTTGACAGTGATTTTTTAAGTTTTTTCTGACATCTATACTACATACTAACTCAGTTTACTATAATAAACTTCATACTTAAATTCATTCGATTCGGAGCAAGTGAAGTGTTAAGTCGATTGATCGTCTGTTGTCGCACTCTGATGTTAACTAAACAAAAAGTAAAACAAAAGCAAAATAATCAAAAACAAGAACATAAAAAAGTCGATGCTGTTATGGGCTTAGGAATACCTGTTAAACGCAGAACCTCGACTGCGGGCAGCACTAAAATCAGCATTAGCCACCATTAAAAAACAGCATGAGAGTACCCCACGCTCTAACAGTCACCAAAAACAACAACAGCGCATAATTTATCACATCCTCAAACTATTCAAACAACAGCAACAACAACAGTGACTTTAACCAAGCTTTACTTCCCGCTAATATCCTGCTCACATCAAACAGTTCCACACTCACAAAGTGAAAACAATAACGCATCTTTAACACAAACAAACACAACCTCTAGCTCTACCGCTTCACCAACGACGCCACTCTTCTCTTTTCCACCAACAACAACAACCACAACGCGGACATCAGCTGCTATCTCACTCCTTACAACAACGACCACGCAAACTCTCTCTGCTACAATGCCAGTTTGCTCCCTCTCTTCAGCAACATCATTGATCAGAGAAACAACATCAAACACACAAGAACCAATTCAACCAGTCAAAACCCACAAGAGTCAAAAAATAAAACGTAACCGTAGTAAGCTCTCTCCCAACAAAGAAGTAGGAGCAAAACACAAATGACAACACAAACAACACTGCAAAAGTACTGGCTGAGCGCGACAAATACAAATAACAGGTCCGAACTCCTGTGGTACAGAAGCAGCTTTTAAAGCGCCAAGTCCACCTAGGCCATTTACTAAAATTCACAAATTTCTACCAATATACGTACAGGACGTCGAACAAATTAACGTACAAAGCAAAGCTCTGAAAAATAAAATACAATAGAACTACATATTAAAAAAACTTAAAAACAACGAATAACAATTCAGACAAATGACACGTCGGACTACTCGGCGGTGGTTAAGAGATAACCATACTAAATACTACACCTTTAAGTCCAATTAGGGAGAGGGGATTCAAGACTGTATTAAGGAATATGCACTACGCCACCGATCTTGACGAAATAGTGAATGAAATATCGGAACAAGGACACGATGTTATTAATATCCACAACGTACAAGAAAATCTGACAAAGAAACCCCTGCTGCTATTTGTCATCGAACTAAAAGCCAACGCGAATAATGGAGAAATATATAACATCACTACCCTTCTCCACACAAAAGTCATCTAGCGCAGCAAATGAGTAACATGATGAATATCATTTTTTAAAAAATTTTTTTTTCATGACAGTACTATTGCCAAAATTCGACAACAAAACTGGACTATAAACTACGAATAATTGCATGGAATGCCAATGGAATCAATAGCCATAAACTCGAATTCAAGACATTCTTAGACAACAACTAAATTGACTTCGCCCCAATATCTGAAATGCACCTAACACGTAACCTTCAGTTAAATGGCTACGTTAGTTATACTACAAATCACCCTGATGGAACGGGCCACGGAGGCGTAGCGGTAATTATTAAAGACACACTCAAACATATAGAACTCGAAAATTATCATTTAGAGCACATACAATCAACTAATATACAAATCCCGGATTCTTTGGGAACTCTAACTATAGCAGCTGCCTACAGTGTACCTAAACACAAGATCACTTTGACACAATATAATTACTTCCCGCAAACACTTGGACCACGCTTTATTGTCGGTGGAGACTTTAATCCAAAAAACACGGCTTGCGGCTCTAGAATGTCAAACAAAAAAGGTAAGGAGCTGCTGAGGGCTATATACACAGTAAAGACAACACACTTAAGAACCGACGAACCAACGGTTTGGCCTACTGACAAAAAAAAAATACCTGACCTCATCGACTCCTATATAATTAAAAAGATTAATATACGAAAGCTCGCAATAAAATCAAGACTAGATTTATCTTCAGACCATACTCCGATCCAACTTGACTACCAAAACAACGTATTAACTGAACGTAAAATCAACAAGATATACAATCATCGCACTGACTGATAAACTTACAGAGATTATATTAAGCGATCGCTGCAACTAAATATTTCAATTTCAGCTAATAGCGACATGGAATCAGGAGTGATTCTCTTCAATGATGTAATCGAGAAAGCTGCACTACAGTCGACTCCTACACATACGACCACAGAGCGCAATGCTTTCACTCCACCTTTCCTCCGACGGCTTATCAACAGAATGAGAAAACTTAAAAAAATTTAGCAAACAATCAGAGCCCCATCTGCTAAAAAAGACTATAACAAAGCGACCAAGGAACTGAAATAATATTTAATCGAACAAAAACGGGAACAACTAGAAAAGTAGCTCCAAAACTTAAACCCGAAAAAATGCTCGGATTATTCTCTGTGGAAAATGATTAAAAAAATTACAAACAAGACAATTCATCAACCACCACTGAAAATGGGCGACGGGACATGGGCTAAAACAGACCTGGAGAAAGCTACAATATTACCCAATTATTACAAGAGTGTTTTTGCGGAGAATGATACTACCACTGAAGATTCATTACTTCCTCTGAACCGGGGTAGTTCAAGTGTACCACTAAAGAAGATCTCTACGAAAGAAATAATCGCAACTATAAAATACGACATTAAACATAAAAAAGCCCCCGGCTACCATAAAATAAACGGACTATTACTGAAAGAATGAGGAGGCACTAGACTACATACGAAATCTATTTAACGCGGTATTAAGGCTAAGACATTTCCCCAGTGCATGGAAAATTGCCAATATATTAGATATTCCTAAACCTGGGAAAGTCTACAAAAAATCTTAGTCCTACAGACCCATAAACTTGCTACGCGTGCTGTCAAAACTTCTACGTGAGAGACTTCTTGTTTTTCTAAGACGTAACCAAATAATACCCGACCACCAATTTGGATTCCGACGTAATCATTCTACGATTCAACAGATTCACAGATTGTATCAAACTATTCCTAGATGTCGAGAAAGCCATTGATAAAGTTTGGCACAAAGGCCTAATACATAAGATCCACTCGATTTTCCCAACTAAGTGACTCAAATTCTGTCAAGCTATATAGAAAGCAGATACTTTTATGTTAAGTATAAAAGCTAATACCCTCCACTACGCCCGATAAGTACAGGAGTTCCCCAAGGAAGCGTTGTTGGGCCACTTCTTTACACTATTTTCACCGTATACCTACCTCAACCAACACAGGACTCTACAATGATAGCTGCGTTTGCAGACCACACCATTTTCTTATCCGCCCATAAAAGCATAAATGCAACAACATCCACTCTACATAAAAACCTAAATAAAACCCGTAAGTGGTTTCGGAAATGGAGAATAAAAATTGTTGGCTAATTTATACACATGTCTGTTTTCTTTCACATCACGACACAGACTAACTTTATTTTCTTTTCCATGTTCGCCCTTTCGGCGTTCACACTTTTGACATTCACACCTTTGACATTCACAGAACTTTCATCTAAGTTATAATTTACATGTTCAAACTAAACTAAACTTACGAACTAACTAATAAATAATACAACTTATTTTACTACAATTCGGCCGTCCTGACATTGTGGATCACCTGATCCCCCTCTTATTTTTTCCTAATTCTTAGACAATAATAATTATCTGTCATTACAGTTTCGTCTTTATTCTTCTTCCAACTTTTCTGCTTTACAATGTTTTCTCTATTTCCATTTTCCGGCCGTTGTCTTAGAATTACATGATTTGACGTTGTCCACTTCTTACCCTTAACTTGTGCACTTTTATTAACTTTACTCGCAGTTTCGTTTCTTTGGGCTCATGGTTTCATATTCTCTACACTCCAAGTTCCTTTGTAAGGAATTTGTGTTTGCTGAAACCCATCCCACAACGTAACTATCATTTGACAACCTTTCAATAATTTTGTAGGGACCTTTAAACCTGGCTACGAGCTTTCTTGCTAAACCAGTGTGCGAATCGAAGATTTAGCACATAGACTCCCTTGTCATATTTTACTTCATTCTTTCACTTTACATTTGCAAATTTCTAATTCACCTTTTGCACTTCTTTTTGTTTCATTTGTGCTCGTTCTCTTACTCGTCTATCGTTTTTTTTCTCGTTTTCTATAACTTTATCTAAAAGATTTTCGTTCAAGCTATCCAAAACATTTCCTTTTTGCCGTACACCAAATGTCATAATATTTGGATATTCATCTATCTTTTTATGCTTTGTATTATTCATAGCGATCTCTGCCTGTACAACGAACTTTTCCCAATGTATATTTTTTTCGGGATCTACCATTTCCGCTATCATCGGACCAAGATTCCTATCTATCCTCTCCACCTTGTTGCTTGTGGTGAAGCAGTTACTATTTTTATGTGCTGAATATTATTCTCATTCAGGAGTTCTATAAACTCGTAGTAAACTGAAAGTAAAACTGTTGCCCCTAACCACATCATACATTTCGGTCTCTTATAGTATCTGAAATAATCTTTTAGAGCTGCAACAACTTCCTTTGTCGCTGTCGTTTTTGTAGGATATAACCTCACAAACTTAGAACCTGTATCTATAATTACTAATACGTGTTTCTTGGCACATTGCTTGCTGTCAATCGGCCCATAGTGGTCGATGTGTATCACTTCAAAGAAGTTCTCACTTTTTGGTATACCATATATGAAACCTTCTTTTTTCCCACTTTTTGACGAGAAAGCAATAATACACTGTAAACCATTTTTTATACAATCTTAACTCTTCTATTCGGTAACCAATAACTACCGTTTATTACATCAAAAACTTTGTTAACCCTAACGTGTCCAATTTCATTATGATACTTGTAAAAGACGTGACTTTCCATGGCTTCGGGTACGTAAAACAACAAACAGTCTTTATTTATCTTTCTGTAGAGTACACCGTTTCTCATTTCATAGAACTTGTCTTCCATGCCCTGAAACAATTCCTTAATTTTTTTCATTTTTGCAGTCTAATTCTAACAATTTATTACATTCTCTTCAAAAGTATTCTTTTTTATCACACAAACTGTCCTACTTAATGCATCTACTTTTCCCATCCGCTTTCCAGCTCTATGTTCGACGACATAGTCATAATTTTGCATTTCAGGTGAACATCTTGCAACCCTTGGGTTTAATTCTTCTTTATTCAAAGTCATAGTCAGCGAATCTCAATCTGTTATTATTTTGAACTTGTTCCCATGTTACTTACATACATATACGAAACCGTTTTAGAGCATAGATTATTGCCAATATTTGCAACTCATAGCTGTGGTACCTGGATTCCGCATCCTTAGTCCTTTTCGAAAAATAAAGCACTGGGTGCCATTTACCATAATCTTTTTTCTGCATCGAAACTGCACCAAAATCTAATGCACTCGCATCAAAACGCAGATCCGTTTCCGCTCTCGTTTCAGCTTGTACAGGCGATTCTATTAGTTTAAGTTTCAGCATCCAAACGACTTTAACTCGTCATTACCAAAAGAAAATTTTTTGTCCTTCTTCGTCAAATCATGTAGTGGTTTTGCTATCAGCGAGGGATTTTGTATAAACCGCCTAAAATACGAGGATAGTCCCAAAAATCTTTGCACTGATTACACTTTAGTTATTATGCCCTCTTCGCCTATGGTGTACCCTAAATATTTTACACTGAGTTGTAAAAATTCGCACTTGTCTATCATCAATTCTAGCTTGTTCTTAACTAACCTTTTCAACACCTCCTCCAGTATTCTGAAATGCTCCTGCACCTCTTTCGTAGCAATCATTATATCATCTAAATATATAATAACTTTTTATTCCTTAACCATTTTCTTCCGCAAAAAGTTTATTTATAAACCTTTGAAACACTGAAGGAGCATTTTTAAGTCCAAACGGCATTCTTAGGAATTTAAATTGCCCCAATGGCGTAGTGAACGACGTATACGTCGTAGATTCTTCATCCATAAAAAACACGGAAAAACCCGTTTTCAAGTCCAATTTTGTGAAAAACCTCTTGTTCACCAGTCCATTCAACAAATCATCTATGAGGGGAATAAGGTAATTTCGTTTTGTAGTTACTTTATTTAAAACACGATAATTAACGCACATTCTCAGCTATTCTGAGAACATTTTCAGCATAGGATCACCTACGTGGGGGGCAGCTAAACGGTTTTATATTTTCTAATACAAGCTTCACATAACTCCAAACACTCGGCTCACTAGGACGTTCCGGCTCCAAGTAACATGTTCTAAAAATTTATCGCTTCTGTTGGAGTGTTCACAACAACAACAACAACAACTGTAACAACCACCATGCCAACAGGATCAGCTGTCTCATCTGTACCCCTTATATCTCCAGTGAGTACAACAACGACATCAAATAAGCAATACGATACACAAAACATAAACAACGCCAACGCACAAGAGTCCAGCCTAAGGAGAAATAGGAGCAAACAATCTCCCAATAACAGTGATGAACAAAACAACAAAACCAAAAACAAGAGAAACAAATACTATAACGGAACACAAACAATACTGAAACAATACTGGCTAAGCGCACCAATAACAACCATCAGGTTAGCTCTTCTCTATCAAGACGTCGACAGTCAAGCGAACATGGGTGCGGAAAGAGTTTCCGATGCCAACACAAAAAATATCATATCCGGTAAGCCACCGCCAATATATGTTCAAGGCGTCAAACAAATTAGCGTTCTTAGTAATGCTCTTAGAAATGTAATTAAATATAATAATATTTTAAAAACGCTTCAGAATAACGAGGTGAGTATACAACCAAAACAATCATCCAGTTACTCCACAGTTATTAAGACACTACAAGATACTACACGAAATAATACTTATTCAAATGGAACGAAGAACGTGGATTTAAAACAGTGCTCAGGAATATGCGCCACGCCACTGGCAAGAATTAAATAAAAAATGAACTTCTCGACATAGGACATGAAGTCACGAACAAACCGCTTCCATTTTCTTCATTGAACTGAAAAAAAAAACAACAAAGATATTTGTAACCTATTCACTTCTCTGAATGAAATTCATTTTTGAGCACCACACCATCAACGCTTAATATCGCAATATTCAAATTGCCAAAAATACGGACAACGAGAAATTTCTGAACCAGAAATCCAATCTGCGTCAAATGCGCCGATAAACACAAAACAATCGACTGCAAAATTGAAGCCAACGGTCAAATAAAATGTGCATTGTGCGGTGCTGCACACACTGCAAACTACAAAGGTTGCGAGATACACAAGGCATTGAAAATAAAAAGATTTCCATCGCTCACAGCAAATAGCCCCCAAGTTCCGGCTGAGACAGTAGCATTAGCTCCAATCGAGACACAAAACTGAAACTAAATTAAGACCGATTTATCGTATGCTCAAGTAGTTAATGATAAGAATAACAACAAAAATGGCGTAAAGAATAAGAAGGAACAACTCACGAATCCAACCAATGAATACGCAAGCAGACACATTGCCATATATACTGACATTACTGAGATGGAAGATCTGATGAAACAACTGTTCCAAAAAGTCACAAATATGATAAACGTCATAACAATTCTCATATCGAATATGGATACACAAAATGGAAACTAAATTAGGGATTATAACTTGGAATGCAAAGGACTGAAAAAACTATATCGCCGAACTACACATATTTCTTCATGATAACAGGGTTGACATAGCCATAATCTCGGACACCCATTGCACAAACCCTTCATACAAATTAAAGGGTACAAAATATATACCACGAACCACCCCGATGGCACAGCGCAAGGTGGAACAGCCATAATCATTAAGCATTGCATAAAGCACGACGAGCTTGAGCCTTACCAGCATAAGTACATACAAGCAACGAACATTCAAATTAATGATCTCGTAGGAGCGCTCACAATATCTGCTGTATATAGCCCACCAAAGCATAATATTACAGACACAGAATATAAGAATTTCCTCAACTCTCTTAGACAACGCATCATGGTAGCCGGTGATTCCAACGCGAAACACACTATGTGGGGATCGAGGCTAACGAACAAAAAAGGCAAAAATCTCCTCAACACTATACAGTCAACACACTCTAAACACTTGAGTACAGGCCAACCAACTTATTAGCCAACAGATATTAATAAAACACTTGACTTGATAGATTTTTTCATCACAAAGAACCTGGACATTCGGAAATGTAAAATCTTATCACAATACGAACTCTCGTCAGACCACAACCCTATATAATTAATATATGACTCGCACGTCACGCCTAAACATGCAAACAAACTTTTGTACAATAACATAACTGATTGGCATACTTATAAGGAATACATTGACATTAATTTAATGACCGACATCCCTCTTAATTAATATGAGGACATCGAGTCTGCGATAGTATTCCTGAATGACACCATTATGAAAGCAGTCATACAATCGACAACAAAAAAGAAGCAGCAAAATTGGACATTCTACACACAACCTCAACTACGACGACTATCAAATAAAAAATGTAAATTACGGAAAAAGTAATCATCAGGCTTCTCTAAAAAGGGAAAACGGGTTATGGGCAAAGACGAACCTGGGCAAAGCTAAAGCATTAGCTGATTACTTCGAAAGCGTTTTTACAGAAGTCGCCACCAACTCAGATATATATTAATATTTGATGTACGCTTAAACTATTTCACTTAAATTTCCACCCTGCGATTTATGTATTGTAATAGCTAGCGCAAGTAAAAATTTAAGAAAAATGCTTTCGAGGAGCAATAATTTTCTTATGTAATGTCAATAGAATGTTCGCAGATCGTAGTTCAATAGGTAAAGCAAAACTACTAACTCCACCTTGTACAGCTAACTGAGCAGCTTTTTTGCTTTTCTTCCAACCAATCGTTGTTGAACCGCAAAACTCCAACCAAACTCTAACTACAATGTTGTTCGTATCAATACCTAAATGCACTAATTTTCCTGTCGGAACCATTACATAAGCCATCTGATATATCAACATTTGTTGTGATGAGATAAAACATGCCTTTTACAAATATAATTTCGTATGGTAAACCACCAGTATCTGTAACTAACATCTTATGTAACTTTACTCTAAAATTAGCAATTTGTTCATGATTTTTAGATACTGTAATTGAATCAGTGGCAGTAGAGAGTAGACTGGCTTATTTCATCGATGATTGAAACTTGTACATATCTAAAAATAGATCTACACAAATGCGCTATTTCAGATGACAGAGGCAATAGTTTTGAAATTGAAATTATAAGTGCATAATGAATTGTTGTCCCATCCAATTGACATAGAAGCTTTACCAGGGGTAGCGCAAGTTATATAAGCATTACAATAGCCGTCTGTGTCAGTAAATCTGTTATAAATTTTTCTTTATGACTAATGACAAAATTTTTACCAGCGCCTGGGCTAGTGAAAAAAATTTGGTAAGGTGCTTGGTGTGGAGTTTGCTAATGTTAAATAATATGCATCAATAAACGAAACCCGCGAAAAAAGATAAGGAAAACAATGTGTGAGTGTGCTTAGCACTCAAGAGCGCATGTAAAATTTCATTCTATCGAAACCAAAGATGTTTCACAACAAAACGTCGTCACCTTAACTACCTCACTTCCCTTGCCGAAAATAAATTTGTCTTTGCTGACCAAGTAATATTAAGTTCGAAAATTCAAACTTATAGCTAAGCTTTCTTTAGATGTGCTATTGCATTATAATTTGTAATTTATATGAAAGCATGTGCGAATCGAACAACATATATATATGAGCAGTTTCATTTTTGGAAGCATATTATAATTCATAATTGAGGCACATAACGTATATATTTATATAAAATATAAGAGCCAAGCCTCAGCGACATGCATGCCAATTGATATGCAAGATCGGTGTTGAGTAGGGTACACACACAACGAAATGACACTCGCTCTCTCTCTCTCTTCGCATACGTGGACGCTTGAAGTTTCGGGCAGTTGTCTTGCTGTTGTTACCTTTGTTGTTGTTGCTGCTGTTTGGTTTTGCGCTCTCTGCATGAGCACAATAACGTTGTAACGGTTTTTGAATTTTCTGTCATTTCACACCTACCACAAGCCGCGTAAAGGAACTTCGTTCCAATAAGAAAGTGTATTAATAATGACATAAAGGAAAAAAAGTCCCCTGAATATGACAAAATAAATGCGAAACCCCTAAGAGAACTACCTGTGAAAGCTATTGAATATCTAATAAACATCTTTAACGCTATATTCACACTAAACTATTTTCCGAGAGTCTGGAAAGTAGCTGAGATTACTGCGAAGATTACTCGCATCAAAAGCAGAGTTTTATAGACCAATCAGTCTGCTCCGTGTAATTACAAAAGTCTTCGAGAAGATATTAAGAAGTAGAATATTGGCACTACTAGAACGGAGACACACCATTCCAAATCACCAATTTGGTTTTCGAAGAAGTCACCCAACAATACAACAAGTGCACAGAGTTACGCACAAAATTCTAAATGACATTGACGATAATAAATTTTGTATTGTTCGCTTCTTGGACATGGAAAAAGATTTTTGGCATAAAGGACTCAAATGGAAATTTAACAATATATTCCCTCAAAACAAAGCACATCTGTTAACATCCCTTAACCCTTAGAGAAATAAATTCGGGTGTTGCACAGGGAAGTGTGCTAGGACCATTATTATATACCCTATACACAGCAGACATACCATATTCCACTCACAATTCGTTGATGATTGCAACTTTCGCCGATGACACAACACTCCTAAGTGCTCATAATACATAATAATACTGCTACATCCATGTTGTAAGCAGACTTTAATAAAACACTTGACTGGCTTAGAAAATGATATATTAAAATAAAATAAAAACAAAACATTACAAGTTATATACACTACTAAGACGACGTATATTGACAGTAAACTAAACTGGAAACACCATATACAAAAAAAGCGTGACCAAATCAAAATGAAAGTAAGACAACTGCACTGGCTGCTCAAACCAAATGCAAACATTTCACTTGAAAACAAGCTCCTAATCTATAAGACAATTTTTAAACCAATTTGGACCTATGGAGCCAAAATATGGGGTGTTGGCAAAGAATCAAATATAAAGTTAATCCAGAGGCAACAATCAAAAATTATTCGCACCATCACCAAAGCCCAATGGTATATCACCAACACGGACCTTCATCGAGACCTACGAATTGCGACAGTAGATGAGGAAATAACCGATTTAAGCAGAAAATACCAAACCAAACTTTCCCAGCATTCGAACGATGGTGTGAACACATTACCAGAACAAGAACTAACTCGGAAATGAAGGCTAAAAAGGGTGAGACCACTGGAATTTACATAACACATATTACTTCATTATATTACTTACTAATTGTTGATTGGTGATATTTTAATTGTTTATTTATTGTTAAAATTCATGTATGTTAAATTCTAGTCACAACACTATTTAAAAACTGATGGTAAAGTTAAAATTCAGCCACTTGTCCTAAATATTAATCTGGACAATAGTCGATTTATTTTTCTATAATAGACAATGTACTCTTCTTTTGGGAAAATTTAAAAAAAAATCTTAATTTGTTAAAGCCTTTTCATAACTTTCATCTTGCCACACAATTTTAGAGCAACTTTCATTTAAAAAATCTCTACCTAATATTTCAGAGTGTCATAGACTCATTAGGAACAATTAACAACTCCAGTTTTATAAATTCATTTAAAACTTTATTTAATCCAATTACATTTCCCCTGACGTTTAACTTACTTTTATTTGGCGCTGACAAAAACTTAGCACCAGCTGGAATATATATAATATGGTTTAAATAAATAAATATATAAATATAATATATGTAAGGCTCACTGGGTTTCCTGAGTCTTTGAGGCACTTTATGGAACTTAACATATTAGGATAATCTAATAACTTAATATCGAAAGACCTTACATATTCGGGATTTGCTGGCATTACGGGGGGTGTCTTCTTATTGAAAGGGCAGGCTGCAGCACGATGACCCATTTGTCCGCAAATAAAGCAAGCTCCTTTCTCACGTTTTGGCTTTCTGCAGTTAGCGGCGAAGTGGCCATAACAGCTACAGTTGTAGCATCGACCAGCCACATTACCCCTTGTTGCAGCATTCTTCATTGGCGCTGGACAATCAGGCACTAGCTGAACGTTGACGAATGCCGAAAGCAAGTCATCTTTAGACTTAAAGGGTTGCAAACTCGCACTTATGCGCAATTGGCGATCTGGAATCCCATGTACCACATAATCGATCACCTCTCTTTCGGAGATCTCCATACCATTGGCCAGGACCACCTTGTTGTTAAAATACTATGAAAACGATTCTTCAAACACAATGGCAAGTTTTGATTTTTGACTTCAACTTCTTGAAGACATTTTTGGGTTTTGGCAGAAAACGAAATTCATTTTTAGAGCAAGTACAGTGAATTCACATTCATTGAACAGCCAAAGACACCCAAGTGAAAGTTCTAAATACCGTCCATAGGTCGAACTTTTAGTCGAATATCTCTATGACTCGAATTGAGTGTTTATAGCGAAAAATCAATGCAATATATCTTCCAAAACTCGAATATCCCCATAAGTCGATTCGACCTTTGGAAGTTTGACTGTACGAGGAATACTCACAGTAGATAGAAACGAAAACAGCAAAGTTTGAGAATCAATCGCGCAAAGCAAATTTCGTCATCCTTACTTTGTGTTGTGTTCCTTCCTCTTCTCTCCTTGTTGCGTGAGCGATGGCAAATTTATTTTCTTAATTCTTTTATATCCAGTTTAGCGCAGACTTTCGATTTTCGTTTTCTGTCACTATCACTTGGACATTCGCTGTCTTTCCTTGTCATCCCTTATAATTAGCAAATAAGAAAAAAACAAATGTCACACGCTTCCTTGTTGCGTTGCAAAGACACAATTTATTTCTTTCTTTCCTCATATTGGCAGAAGCGCAGCTGGTTTGATTTCGTTTTTGTATTGAACAGTTGCTGGTTCTTGCTGTTTTTTCTGTTTGCCTGGTAGTAAATGTAGAATTAGCTTTATTCAACTTCAACTTTGCACAAAAAATATTTTTTTTTTATTATTTATTATTTATTACGTACTACATGAATTTTTAATCATTATGCATTGAATGCATAGAGTTGGTTGAAGCGCCAACGTACTAAACCTACCACCTCCCAATGAGCAGGCACCTAATATGTTTCCCCCGACTACTTTCGTCCTTTTTACCCATCATGGGAAGATATCCAAGTCAACGCAATCAGAACCTGCACCAAACCAATACATGTTCCTTTTTCGCTATCATTCCCACAACAATATAAATATTATCAAAATAAAAATGGGCGACAGCAAATAAAACAACCAAAACAAGGGTAATATACAGAAATTCCTTTCACAGTAATTCGCACCAAGAATTCGCGTTCAGTAATTAGCAGAATGACGTTGCTAAACAGCGGCCTGCGCTGCTACTTCGATGTTAATAGCAGACAAATAATATAAGCCAACAATGTCTTCTTATTATTTGAAAACAGCTCAAAAAGCTCGTGCGAGAATTGTAACCTCTATATGAATGAATACTCTTTGGGTATATCTTTTTTCTTTGTCTGCCCTTATATTCGGCAAATAAGAAAAAAACAAATGTCGCACGCTTTGTTGTTGCTAGTTTGATTTCGTTTTCACATGGCACACTTGTAGTTTTGCTGTTTGCCTAGTAGTAAAAGAAGAATTAGCATTATCCAACTTCGATTTTTCGTCATTTTTCTTAGACGCCGTTTCCCATATTTGTATGCCGTATCGCCATATCGGCGCGTCAACTTGGTTATGGACCGTTCTTTTGCTCTGCAGGAACAATCAGCTTCTGCTGCCTAATAACCAATGGAGATGACGCAGTTGCTCCTAGAGGTCGCTACTGTGACTTGAATGTGTCACTCAAATGTGAGTCGTTTGTCCAGGATTAGCCCCAAGTACTTTGCTTCAGTTTTGAGTTGCAACATCACACCGTTGACCGAAACGGGAGGAGGGATACCCCTTTTGAGAGTGAAGCCAACGTTGTTACTTTTGCTCGGGTTGAGCTGGACATTCCACCTCCGTGCCCAGGCTGTCCAAAATTTGTCCAAATATTTCTGTAGGACAAGAGCGCTGGTAGCGCTGGAAGAGTTGCACACCATGACACAAACATCATCCGCATATGACGCCATAATCAGGAACCTGGGTGGTATTCCGTTGGCTGTATCATCAGGCATTGGCATGTCAGCAGCAAATAGTGAGTATAGGAAAGGTCCCAGGACACTTCCCTGAGGAACACCTGCCCACACAGGATGATGGCGAGACAGCGTCGCCCGCACTTTGACCTAGAAGGATGGATCCGCCAAGTAGGATCGTATCAGAACAAAGAACGACGAATGGAGGAAGGATTTGACTTTCTGCATCAGCCCCTGGTGCCATACGACTTTATGTGGTCGGTGGTTCTGTGCAGCTGCTCCACGGTACCATGTCCCGCTCGAAATTGGAATTGATGGTTGGGAATAAGATTTCTTTCCTTGGTTATTTCAGCTAATCTGACACCAACCAGTCGTTCCCATACCTGGAATAAGGAAGGCATGAGACTGATAGGCCGATTGGATTTGGGGTCATCCTTGGATTTCCCAAGCGTTTGAACCATGGTGTCAATTGCTGATTTCCAGGGTGTGGGGTATTGCTGTGTACTCATTATAGCGTTGAAAATCGCCACTATAACAAGTACAGAATTCAGTGGTAGCGCCTTGATAGTGCGAGTGTACAGATTACGACCTGGAGCTTTATTAGGTTTCAGACGTCGAATGACAGCCTTAACTTCATCGGCCGTGAATGGCCTCTCAGGTGGGTCCAACTTTGTGGGCGTGAACAGGAATTGTTCAGTTTCCGCTAACTCTTCTCGCTATACAAAATCTCGTGGCTGAAATCGACGTTCTAAATATGCGGCAAAAGAATTGGCTTGCTCAGCATCATAGCGGCAACATCTTCCATTTTCATCTCTTATTGGCAACTGCCTAATAGTGCAGTTGCGTGTGGCTTCCCATAAGCAGAACTCAGTATCCCTCTGCGTAGACATGTTGTCCAGCATATAATAAAATTGCTGTATCCGCTGGATATTGAGCTCGGATATGAGCAGCTTTGATGCATGGTTCCAATTTGATTTGTCTTCTGGGTCACGAGAACGTCGGAAAATTTTACGAAGTCTACGCTTCTCTAGAAGAAGGCATCTCAGTCTTGTATTTAGTTTGAATGACGCATTGAAGTGTAGTGGCGGGCGTTCCGTAGGGCGTTTAGATTCAGCAGCAGCGTCGTAAATCTTACGTTTGATGAGCTCGATAGCGTCGTCAATTTCTTGTCCAGAGCTCAATTCAACTTCAGTATAACAGTTATTGTTTAGTATGGTGCTGAAGTTTTCCAATTTGTGTCTTTACTAATGAGGTGCTCAACTTGCGGGAAACATCTGGCAGAGGTGTTAAAAGAGATTATTAAGGGAAGATGATCAGAGCTTAATTCAGTTCAATGGGACATTTATAATTGGCAGTGCGGAATGTGTCTGTAAAGGCCCAAGTCTAGACATGATGGGCGTTGAGATTGTGCAATATGGTATCTGATTGGGGTGCCAGTACCTAAGATGCTAATAGATGCTGCAAGAGCCTGAATAACCAGGGCACGCCCCCTAGCATTAGAGCGGGCGGATCCCCAGAGTTGCTAGTGAGCATTCCAGTCACCGCGTATTAGAAATTTTCTGTACATAGAACCAATTAGACTGTTGACTATATTGTTTATCCAGACAGCACGAGGCGGGGAGTAAATCAAACCGATTTCGATGTTGATCGCGACGGTGGAGAGAATCGCTGAGGCAACTTGAAAGCAATTGGTTCGTTGCGGAGCAGTTGCAAAGTGCTGAATATCTCTCCTGATTAAAATTGCAGTACCCCCTTTTCGACTGAGTGAATCTGGTGAGTTTGTTGCGTAAGATAAGTAGCCGTATAACTTGGGGAATTCTTAGCCAGTTAATCACGCTTGGGACAGTAAGATAACTTACTGAATATCATGCAGCTGTACAAAACAATCAAGTTCTCGCATCTTGTTGGATATGCTTCTGGCGTTCCAACAAATTATTCTTATTGGGTGTGGAGTCATCTGGAATGACGCGCAGTGAGCAGTTTCAGAATCTGGGACTGCATTCGGGTCATCTGCTCCTGCATTGACACCAAACTTCTGATCGACTCGTTGAGAGAGTTAAAGGACACGAGCAGCGAGCTGAGAACATCAGCAACGTTGTTTAGCTGTGTGGTAATGTGCGAAGATTGGTTGTGCGGCTGCTGCTGTTGTTTGTTATGAGTCGCATTAGATCGGTTGCCTGTAGCCAATTCCGCGTACGTAGGTCCATTAGGTTGCACAAAAGTAGACAGATGTTGAGTAAAACGCTGGATTCTGGTTTGAACAGGTGAGGGATTATCTTTCTGTTGATATAGTTGAGTTACGCAGGGCAGCCTTTATAATAATTTGTAGAGTGATTCTGATCGGAATTACCACACGTTGCGGGATCAGTTGTCGGGCGTATGCAGTTAGCCGATTTGTGTTCAGCGCCACAACGTACACAGGTCTGAGATTGTCTGCAATAGCTGGCAGTGCGTCCAAGTCTCAACGGCACTGTTTCACATCCTCTTTTTTACGAGCCTCCGCCAATTTAACCCTTGACCAACAACTTTACTAATATTTTTAAGCTCATCTTTATTGCTGCCAGGAGCAATGTTAACAAAGAAGAGACTCATAGGTAATCCGGAGCGGTTTATGGGGCAGTGCACATTTGAAGCTTTATGACCCAGTTTCTTGAGATAGTCGTTGATTTGATGATTTTTGGTGTGTCGAAATGCAGGCCCTTAACAACGAATTTGTAAGGCTTTTCTTCTTTTAGTTGGTAGGTGTAATGTTCGACACTGTTTGTCAAGGTTACTTTATATCACGGTTACTATATAGTAACGCCTCCCACCGAAGTTGTTGTATCAATATTGACTAAGTCGACAAAGGTATCGAACGTATTTTGCAAATGCTGGAAACTTTTAATCCATGAAAAGTTATTACATGGGTTTCTGTGAAAATTAGCACCCTTAGCAGCCGTTGCAGCATCTGAACTTGCAGTGGCTGCAGAGGATGATGCAGCGTCTGAATTTATAACGGTGGCAGAGGATGGTGAAGCGTTTGAATTGACAGCAGCGGCAGAGCACGCAGCCGCGCCTGTGTTAAATTAAGTAGAGCTGGTTTTGTGCCCACGCGCTGCAGATATGTTTGTTAGCGGAGAAAGAGAGTCAACGGGGCTGACCGACATATTGTCAGCTTCGGATGCATCATCCGAGTTACTGTTTAGTTACTGCAGTTACTGTTAGTTGTGCAGACTTGGACAGTGCTGCCAAAAACGTTCGAGAATGCCACATTTTGGTAGCGTGAAAGATGGGGAGATGGAGAGCTATTGTGAGACTTAGTGACATGAACGTTGTTGTTGGAATAGCTTTTATCGCTTATGTGCTAACCCAGCACAAGCCATATAGCCTTAATTTTTATAAAAATTGATCGCATACCCCGTATGGGCAAAATAAATAGATTAAACTGAATTGAATACTAAGACTTAATTTTGTGACACCTTGGTGAACTTGTCCATATATGTAAGTTAATATTCACACAGGTTCACGCATACGAGTTAAGCGCAGGAACTAGTAGTTTAACACCCGACTCGGGAATCAAAATAGGTATAAACGAAATTGAAATAAATTTTGATTATTTATTGTTATTTCTTAAAAAAAAAAGAAGAAAAGCGCGTGGCCCTCCTCTTTTTGTAATTTCATTTGTTTACAAAGAACGATAACACGGTGACACTGTGACGCCACTTTAAAATTTCACTCTACCGAAATCAAAGATATTCACATCAAAAATTTATCTAACCTGTTAACAAAGTGCAAACTTTATAATAAACATCCAGCGTTGCCGGCAGACGTCGTTCTGCCATTTCCGGTATTCTCTTCTTCTTTCACAGTCCGATGTGGACCATAGCTTCATCAAAAATTTTTCTTCATTCCGCTCTATCTCTAGTCAGAGCTCTCCAGTCGCCAACACTCAGCTTGTTAAGGTCTACTTCGACGTCGTCTATCCATCTTTTTCTTGAGCGCGTACGTTTTCTTCCTCCAATTAGGCGCATTATAAATGCCTTTTTGGCATTCTTTCTGCTGGCATCCTCATCACGTGACCAATCCACTAATACGTTTTGCCTCTATGAAACGTAGAACATTTTGGCGGACAATAATGTTTCCTAGTTCATTGTTGTATCGGTTTCCATATGGTCAGTCTCCTCGACGCACTGGGCCATACATTTTCCTTTACATGTTTCATTCGAAAGTCAATAATATGTTGGTATAATTTCTTTTTAATGTCCATATTTCTGCACAGTACGTAAAGACTGGTCGTTTTATATATTTTAATTTTCTGTGTTCTAGATAGACTTTAAGAGCGAACGTACTATGGCCTGTTCGCAGACTTGATTCTCTCGCCGATAGGAATTGTGAGTCTTTATTTTCTGATAACGTGAAGCCCAAGTATTTGAATTCAGGTACGTTCTCAAAAACGTAATTGCCGATTATCAAGTCATTCCGAGTTATGTTTTACTATGATCGAATCATGTATTTTGTTTTGTCTGCATTGACATCAGCACCCAAGGGTTCAGCTCTTTCTTCAAACTGCTTCATTTTGCAGATCACAACATTTTCTCTTTTGGCCATTATGAGCACATCATCTGCATAAGCGCATATTTGGAAGTCTGTGGTGAAGATGTTTCCATCTGAATTTATCTCCTTAATAACTGTATGAAGCATTAGATTAAATATTAAAGCAGACAGAGCATCTCCTTGTTTCACACCGGTCAATAGTCTGAAAGACTAAGGTACTTCACCTTGAAGTAGTACTTTACTGGTCGTGTTTTCTAAAGTGCAGACAACTAGTTCTATCAGTTTCAATGGAATACCAAGCATTTTCAGACAAAATTTTATTTGTTTTCTATCTATACTATCGAAAGGCTGCTTAAAGTCCACGTAAAGGCAGAAAAGGTCTGTTTATTTGGTGGACTGTAAATAAATAATAATAGTAAGGTGCACTTACCCATGGTTGTGATGGTGTGGCTGCTGACGCTTGATCGTGGGTTGGAGTTGCCGGGAGGCGGAAGAAGTCGTCGGGCGCCCGGTGCACGCACTGCAGCTGAAATGTTGAAAGTCACACACACTCGAGTTGTTAAATGGGGAAAAATTAAAGAAACGACAACTCCCGCGCCGCTGTCACTTGAACTACTCGTTGCCTGCTGGTCTTCCCAATATTTCCCAGCTGGCTCGTCACATCGTAGATTCAGAGGCCTGAAGCAGACTCTTGTCAGTTAAGATTTGTTCCCAGAAAGCTAGAGTGGATTCTGGAAGGCGCGAAGAACACAGAAATATGAGGATGGGATCCCATGTCCCAATGTGTACACCATGAGTGCCGATATGCAGTTGGTGATATGACATTGTAGCCCCTTTAACTGCACCCCATCCTCGTCACCAACGGCTCTCAAGTGGAAGATTGTCTTCAACTGGGCGTTGATGAGAATACGCTTGTTTTAATAACGGTCCACAAAATTTTTTAATTAGACCTCAAAGGCCTCACCTCTCATCGGTACCAGCTGTATGATTTCCTTGGCTTCGCCCCGCGTCTTTATGATTAGGCGGTACAGCTTTTTGACTTGTGATAGACGAGAGTTATCCACGGAGATGGCCTTGAACATATCCCGAAACGTAAGCCAGGATTTATAATCCCCGTCGAATATTTCCGTATCGCATGGGGGTACACTGAAGCCCGGGTTTGAACCCCGCACCACATCCTGCACGGTTGTTGAGATTAGTGGTCCCCCTCTAGATTCCGCCATACGCAATGTAGTTGCCGGCCGAATTGCTGTTCCAGAGCGCAGGTAAACATCGAAGCATACATCATACCGGTTTTGGAGTCGACCAGCCTCTTCATCAGCGTCTTCGCATTCTTTGGGAATATCCGCTATTGCTGTATCGAAGGCAGACCCAAGTTCCATCCAGCGTAGCTTGAGTTCTTCTTCCGGAAGCTCTAAATCATTCAGGGTTGGTTGAAGGTCGGACCTTTGATCACTAGACTCCTCAATGCGGAGAAACCGTTCCGCCCGTCTATAAAACTTTGGAAGCCACATTCTAATTCAAAAAACTCGAAAATTTGTTTTTGAAATTATTTGAACGTAGTTTACTACGTGCGGAGACACTGACTCAAAAATTCAAAACCCAAGAAAACCTTTCTATTAAAAATTTAGTTCTCTTTTACTCTAAGCGGTTTCCTAGGCGCACAGAATTTTCTATTCACTGCGCACCACAAACACAATGCACCAAATATCGAATGAAAATTAAGGAAAATAAAAACCAATTATTTTTTGTAGCTTATTTATTTCTCACAATTATTTAATTAATGTGTACCGTAATGTAATGTAAGATACACATTGAACCAAGTCCTATAAATATTATAAAAAACAAAAAAAGTATAAGAATAATTTTACTCCCGTTTCTTTATTTTACTGACAATTTTTCCTATTTAATGTGCACCAGCAGACGCAACGCATCAAATATAAATAGAGAATAGAAACAAAATTTTATATAAAATTAATATATACAATTAATTTTCTTCATTTATCTAAAGCACCTTTTAATTCATTAATTCAATCACAGCTGTAATGTAATGATTATTTATTATACATATGCAATATGATATAATATAATTTGTATAAAATATATAATATATAATGATAATTAAATAAGGCGATAATCAGTTACTGCGTAGCAGTAATGAGCATTAGTGGGTTGTTTCTTTTGTTTCAACTTGGGGTGCGGCGAACTATTTACTCTTGCGGTTCGGTGAGCCGAACTTATATGCTTATCAGTAGCAGTTCCTTTTGTATTTTCGAAAAAGAACAAGTGGAAGGCGAAATAGAATTTTATTTTTTTTTTTTTTTTTTTTAAATTAAATTATAACATTAAACGCAGTAAACTGCATAAAACATTTGTCGGATTTAAAGAATAATGACGTGACAATAAAAATAAAAAAATTAGACTTATACTAACTTAATTAATTATAGAAGGCTGTATCCTTCTTAGAGGGAGATCATGTGGGTGCAGCCTCTTCAGTCTAAGCCTTGTTAAGATACGAGTGAGGGAGGAAGCTAGCGGATTTGGGTGCAATAAAAGTCTGTAGTGATAGCGGCAGTTGTGAGAATTAATCACCTCCATAACAGTTGGTACGGCAAGATCCCTATGCAGGTGTTACGGACGTACCAAGGGGCGCCCGTAAATCTTCTGAGAGCCTTGCTCTGACACGCCTGCACTGTTCTGATGTTGAAGGCAGAAGTAGTGCCCCAAATTTTTAGGGCGTAGCGCCAAGCAGGTGCCACTACTTGCAGATAGATGAGCCTTTTATTAGTTAAAGATAACTTATCCGATGGGCGGAGGTGCCACTCCAGTTTCTTGAGCTTTTGGTAGCAGCGCGCTGTAACTACCTTAATGTGTGCACGCCAGATAAGACGCTTATCCACGATCAAACCGAGATACCGGATTTGCTCCATTTGCGGAATGATGCTTGTGTTGTAAAACACAACCGGACAGATGCCTTGCCTTCATTGTGAAGGTGCAGTGAGCTGATCTCTCAGAGTTTATATCTATATTCCAGCGCCTGGCCCATGAGTGGAATCTATCCAGGTAGCTGGACAATTTCTCCGCAGCTTCGTTCAGAGAGGCAGAGTTGAAAATAACTGCCGTATCGTCCGCGTAAGTAGCAATAATCGAATGCTCATCTCTAGTTGTAGGCATATCAGAGGTATATAAGGAGTAGAGGACCGGAGCTAGGACACTCCCCTGCGGGACACCGGCTCTCATGTGCCTGAAGGTGGAAATTTTGTCTCTTACCGCCACAGAGAAGGTTCGTCGTTGAAGAAAGCTTCGCATTAGTAAAAACTGTTTGCCAGGCAGGAGTAATTTTAATTTATGCAGAAGTCCATCGATCCATACCCTATCGAATGCTTGTTTGACATCTAGGAAGACTGCAGAGGAATACTGTTTCAACTCAAATGCAGTAAGTATGTGATTAACGACTCGATGCAGTTGTTCGGGAGTGCCATGCTGTGATCTAAATCCAAATTGGTGATCAGGAATGGCTCCTTGAACACCCCGTACTGCCAACAATCTACTCAAAAACAATCTTTCAAAAATCTTTGAAAACGTTGGAAGCAGGCTTATGGGCCTATATGATGTGACACAGTTCTCCGGAGTACCAAGTTTAGGTATCATGGATATCGTTGCACACTTCCACTGTGTGGGAAAATGGCAGATCCGCAGCATGCTGTTGAACAGCAACGTCAGGAACAACACTCCCTTCCAAGGGAGTGCTTTCACCACCCTGTTGTCAATATGGTCATGTCCGGGGCTCTTCTTAGATTTCAGTCTCTGAATTTGAGTCACAACCTCTTCAGGGGTGACATGTTTAGTTGGACTGTGATCTAATATACATCTCGATAGGACTTCATTTGTTTCCTCAACGTCACCAGGGTCAGCCAGGCTAAAAGGCGTGAACCGGCTCTCCAACTTATTAGAAAATGCTTCTGCTTTCTCGGTCTCCGTACGCAGCCACTGATTTAGAGGCCCACGGATTGGAGCATGCCTGTGAGGCTGTTGTTTGATGCACTTGGTGGCACGCCATAGATTGAAGCCAGACTTTTTCATTGGATCCGCATTAGCCAACAGATTGTTGAAATGCTCCGATCGCAGAGCTTGCATTACATTTCTCAGTTCTCCGGCAGCTCTCCTCCATGCAGCCTTGTCAAATTCGTTCCGTGATCTCATATAGCGACGTCGTAGCCTGCGTTTATATCTCACCAACTCCAGAACCTCAGGTTTTAAGAGAGCCTGAGGAGGGTTGGGTGAACAAGGGAATTGGTATGAAGAGGCTAATTCGGCGGACTCATGAATGTTCTTGGTGAACAAGTCAACCGAATCATCTATATCCTTGTCCGAATTTATTTCTATATTGAGGTTGATCCTTTCGTTTAGACACTGATGAAAGACCGTTATGTTAGCGTGGGGAGGGAGCAGTCTGGACCGGCATACGATGTTATCTGGAATCAATGGAATGTGGAATTCGCCTTGAAAACATGTACGCCAGGAAGCCAGGTGAATTCTAAAAGAGTATCAGCTAAGAAATCGTCCGTGGTATCAAGTTCTACTAGGGGATTCGCATTTTGTCATGCCGATCATGCCATCGTAATTTGTCCACTGTTCCGAAATTTATCGGCATCACTTCGCCTCAAAGAGACCAAAAGGCTGAAGTTATACATCAATTGCTTGGCCAAGGGCCATTTCGTAAAAACTGCAAGTCAAATTGCTGTAGTTCCAGTTCTGCCAGGCACCATTCATTGCTTCATTTAAATCAGATGTTCAAGAAAGAATCGAAAGCCCGGTTGGCGCCGAAGCTAAAAACGCTCTTGTCATTGACCCTAAACCTGTTGTGGTCATGGTCAAAGGTCGGAATGGAATTTTGTTTCCATGCAGGGCATTGCTTGACTCCGCTTCGCAACTTCATTGCATAACAGCTTGCCTAGCTGATCAGTTGCAAGACAAAATAGCCGAATTCTAAACTATTACGTCGGGCTTCGGTCAGTTATTTCTTATTCTTCTTATTCTGCGCTTATTCTTCGACCTGTTGTGCCCTGGACAGCTGCGGTTAGATCCAAGTATGACAACTCTCCAGAAAACCAAGTTATTTTGAAACGTCTCTGGAAATGTTAGTCGTCCAGTGAAGCAAGTTTCTTGTTGCGCAGTTGACCGTGCCGATTCGTTGGATCAGGATTCTGATTCTGCTTTACACGACCTAGTGAAGTGCTTTTGGGAGGTTGAAGGATACACTCAACTGGGCATCAAGAGATCGAATGAAGACTTAGATTGCGAGAATCATTTCATGAACAGCTTTCGCCGATTGGATACTGGCGAGTATACCGTCCGATTGTCAACAAAGGTTGACTTGCGTGCTTTAGGCGATTCGTACGCACGAGCAGTAACTTGGCTGAGGACATTAGTGAAAAAATTCGTGCGATGCGGCAGGCGGCTATGGACGAAGCAGATGAATTCAATTTTGGCTCGAAGGTAGTATTGCGCGACTTCTATGATGACGATGGTATCTTGGCCGGAAGTACGGAAGATGAAGTCCTATAAATCATATGGCAAACAAGAGCGCTGCTTTTACGAGGAAAGTTAGTGCTCAGAAAGTGGTGTTAAAATAACGAGCGGATCTTGCAAGCAGTTGAAGAATCGAGCAGAAAGCAAACGAGAGCATTCAGTGATGGCAGAAATTGCACAAAAGCCCTAGGATTGATAAGGGAACTAGAGGAGGATAAAATTCTGATTTCGTTGTCTTTAATTTCTGTTGCCGATCGTGCCACCAGACGCCAAGTGTTGGCTAACGAAGCAAGGATTTACGACCCACTTGGACTAATAAGACCAGTCGTTTTGAAAGCTAAGGTTTCTTCAGTTGCTTTTGAAGCAAAAGTTGGCGTGGGATGCAATTGTGCACAGTCGTTACACTCTACTTAGAATCAATTATATTCAGAATTGAATATAGTCAGCAGCATTCGCTTCCCTTTCGTTCGTTGGACTGCATTGTTCAGATTTACAAATACATGGATTTTGTGATGCTAGCGTAAAGGCTTATGGAGCGTGCGTTTCCGTGGGTATAAGGAAGGTCGACTGTGTGCAGGTCAATCTATTGTGCTCAAAGTCGCGAGTAGCTCCTTACCGTGACTTTACCGTGCCTAAGTTGGAATTGTGCCCTGTAATGTTGTTGGCTGAGTTAATGTAGACTATTTTTGAGCTGCAAGCTTTTAGTGATTTTAGATTTCTTCTGTTGGTCGGATTCAACAATAGTGCTTTCCTGTGGTTGAATGATGTCGCCGAAGGTGCAACCAGTATTAGCAGTATCCAGGAGATGTCTCATGGCATGGCTTGGAAGCATGTGCTAACGGAGCACAATCCTGCGGATATCTTATTGAAAGGCACACTTCCCAGAGAGCTTGAAGAGTCTGTATTATGGAAGCACGGACCGCAATTTTTGCAAAAAGACGAGTATGGATGGCCAAAATCTTTCAAATTTTGTCCAAGCGTTCTAGAGAGAAAGCTCAATGTTTTGATCGTAACGTCAAGAATCGCAGATTACTCTATTTTCTTCAAATTAGTCAATTCATTTCGATTGACGCAAAGGGTTTACGCTTACATATATCGCTTCCTAAATTAAAATACACATCGAATGTCATCGTCTAAGCTCACAGTGGAGGAGATAGAAGCTGGGACCAATGTACTAATTCGGATTGCACAAATGGCAGCTATGCAGCCTGACTACAGCGAGTTGAAGGCTAAAGGGAAAGTCGTTCGCTCTAGCAAAATCGCATCTCTAAACCCGTTTATCGACAAAGCTAGAGTATTGCGCGTGGGTGATTTGAAAGTTCAAATTGGAGTTTCAATGAAAAGCATCCTATCGTACTGCCGATAATAATGACAAATAGCATTATAGTTGATTATCCTCAGAGGCTATTGCATGCTGGCGAGCATACGCATGAAGTTTTGGACCATTGGAGGGCTGAAGGCTGTGGCTAAAGTTGAAATTAAATGTTTTTTTCCTTTATATTTAATTTTTATGTTATTATTAGAACAACTTCAATTAAACTGTATATAAAAAATTAACAAAACAACTCAAATAATAAGTAGGGATATAGTATAGTGTATTAAAATTATCTATTACGGTGGTCGGCAGGGTGCGATCTTCTCAACCGGCTCGCCGTCCTAACTCCTCCCATTCTGCGTCATTTTAGAAGGCGCCTTGCTAGATTATATGGATGATTTTTCAACCTCTCCATATATTTTTTGTCATGACGATTTATCACATCGCCAGTTTTCGGTATTTTTAAGTCATTCTCAAGGTGCACCGTTCGCATGAACCACGGGGCACCAGTAAGCATGCGCAATGTCGTGCAGTACTCCCACCTTCGTGATGTTTGACCCCGCTGCTACGCCATAGACCTGCAAACCGTATCGCCAAGCAGGGTCAATTACTGTTGCCGCAACACAAGTTACAAGCACTACGAGCTACCTCGTCGAGCGTCGACCTCCCTTCTCAACAAACAACTGTTGCGAGAGAGGAATTGCATAAATTGTTGCTGCATGTGGAAGGAGTCTTAAGAATTACTCGGTTGCGTGGAATGACAAAATAATAAAATAATGCAAGGTCACGCACGAGTCAGTCGTGTTGTGACCGCAGAATAGTAGGGTCATTTTTTGAAAATTTGTTTTTTGCTCTGTAGGTAGCTTCGTTATTTATTAATTATTCTTTCGCTGATTTGTGTTCTTCAAATTTTGGTTTTTCTTTATTTCTTTGGAATTTTGGTTTGATTTTACACGGATTACAAGAACATAATTCAAATATTCTATACAATGATTTAATTTACAATGGGGCTCTAACAAAGATTGAAGATCTAGTCCTTACTTTACTGAAAAAGTTTTGTCGGATTTTGCTATGAGAAGGCCACAAAGAACCGAAGAAGGTTGCAGTGATTTTAAAAGATAATTAGATTACGATTCCGCTTCTTTAAAACCAAAAATAACTGAGTCTGAGTCTAAGTCCAAGTTTGAACCCAGAACAAACATTAATTTTTGATATTGTTGTAAAAAAAACTTGAGAATGGCGGAGGTGGTGTGTTCTGTTTGGATGCTCCAGGAGGCACTGGCAGTAACATTAATAAAAAAAGGGATCGTTGACGAATGTTGCAGCAATGCAAGCTGTTGGTTTGGGATTAGTGTACGATGTCCCACAAAAGAGCAATCGAGTCATTTGATAGGACTATGAAAAATAAATGGATGTTTGAAAGCGTCTACATTATGGGGGCATGTAAAAAAATGTTGTCTAAAGCTACCACGCCACGGTCCCTGATTGTAGTATCAAGCAGATGTGTTCGTGTGTGCTTGAAGCACACTGCAGCTGTATCGTTCATTTCATGGTAAATTTTGAAGTGAGCATACATGAGCGAAAATGAAAATGTGGACAGACGAACTTGTAGTTGCGATTATGGCTGTGTGTTTCCAAAATTGAAAAAAAAAACATTGAAAAAGATAAGAACGTGGATGGAAAATTTCCAAAAAAATTTATGAATCCCAATTTATATATACATATGTTGATATATACATATATTGAAATTTATTGAAATATATTTATTGAAAATTTATTTATATATTTGTTAAATGTAACACTTAAATAATAAATGAAATAAAAATTATTGAATTGAAATAATATAATGACGATTCAAAGCACTTTTCCACCCCTTCACCTTTTCCGAATTGATCGGTCGCTTCAACACGCGTCTATAGCTTGTCCGCAACACATTCATTTTTTACTAGCCGACGGCATTTCACAATTATTTCACCCACGCACTCAAGTCTGCAGTTTGCAAACATTTGAGAAAAATGAGCAGTTTTCTATATTCCTCATTTTTTGTTACATATCGACTTCGTAGGTACGCAATGACCACACATTGATCTCACATGGGGCAGGCCTAGGTGGCATCAAAATTCACCCAGTCACATAGACTCAGCTGGTCTCAATTGCTAATATCTTTGGTGATCATGCGATGATAATGTCTACGTACTAAATATTTGGCTACAGATAAAAACATCATCATCCATTAACATAATCAGCATGCAAGATTAAACTAAAGCTAATATTAAATTTAGAATTCAATACCTACAATAACATATCTATTTAAACAAGGACGAAAAATTTAGGTCACAAGTATAGAAATAAGTTATGCATTAATTCAATGATGCCAACAATTTAGTTTTTATAACATAAGAACAGGTGGGAGGAGCAGCACACGCAAAGTGGGTATTAAAAGATTTGCACAAGACATAGAATGGATCATGTTGCAAATAAGAAGCTCTACAAAAGGGAAGAATAATAGGAGAATAGTTTCTAGTTGGACGTACTGGTACACCAAAGTCAATCATAATAAGTGAGAAAGGTGAAATAATACTACCATGAATGAGGTTACATATAAAAGTTACACCAATAACCGTTCTACGACTAGACAAGGTAGGGAGGTTGATCAATTTGAAACGACACCGATAAGATGTTATGCAAGCATTAGGATCCCAGTGCAAGTTTTTGAGAGCAAAAAATAGAAATTGCTTTTGCACCGACTCAATACGATCAATATACATCTGATATTGAGGATCACAGACACAAGATGCATATTCCAGAATAGGTCTTACCAGTGAAGTGTATAGTACTTTGGTAGTATACGGATCATCAAATTCCTTAGACTAGCGCTTAATATAGCCAAGGACACCTCTAGCCTTAGAGACCGAAGTGGAAATGTGGGTACCGAAATGCATCTTCGAGTCCATCAAAATACAAAGGTCGTTAAACTGGGAAATACGATCTAAACTATTTGATTCAATGTAATAAGAATTTGAAATAAGGGCTCCGCGAAAAGGGACATAAGTTTTCATTTATTGGTATTGAGGATTAAATAGTTTTTGGAACACCAATGAGATAAAGAGTCTATGTCACTCTGAAGGAAAATCCCATGAGAAGGGTTATTAAGGCGAAAACATAGTTTTATATCATCTGCATACATTAAAATCTGAGAGTGTTTGATGACGGTAGGTAGATCATTAATAAAGATGTTGAAAAGCAAAGGCCCCAAATGACTTGGGGAACACCTAAGGTTACCTTTAAAGACTTAGATATTGAAGACTTTAAAAGTACCCTTTGAGTGGGATGATCAAGGTAAGATGCCAGCCATCGGACCAATGGAGAAGGGAAACCAATAGCTTTGAGTTTGGTTATGAGCAAAGCATGCGATACAGAATCGAAATCGGCGTAGATAACATAAGTTTGGCTACCTACCGAGAAGTTGTGATTGACAATAGAAGTAAATTCCAACAGATTGGTTACCGTTGAACGGTTCTTTACAAAACCATACTGCGATATACTCAACAGTGGGCGAATATAGAACTGTAGATGATCAGTGATAATCTGATCAAACAACTTAGGAATTGCACACAGCTTGGCATTACCTCTGCAGTTCGATATATCAGATTTACTGCCCTTTTTGAATAAGGGAATTATATGGTATTCTTTCCAACCACTTGGTATAGATGAAGTAATAAGGGATAAATTAAATAATAATAATAATATCTACTATAGCAAGATTGATTAGAAATGTTGAATTTACTTCGAGCCGCGACATAACTCGCATAATAAGTTGCGTAACAAGAACGTTTAAATTTTTTAATTAACCGATTTCTAATATTTTTGAGACGGACCAAATTTATATAAAACCAAGGCGGACGCTTAGAGTCGTCGGTAACATGCATTTTAGGCATGATATAATCCAGCATAGTCGTGTTGAAAAACCGCACGGCAGTATCAATATCAGAAGGAGGACTTAATATTGACCAATCCGTGGAAGCAAGCAATGAGTTGAGACGATTGAAATTAGTATGTTTAAAATTAAAAGCTTGTCTTGGCTTAGCACTAGTTGAATCAGATGCAGACAGAAGTGGGTTAAGAGTTAGTGTCACCTCAAGAGTGGGGTGATAGGTATCTTCTGGAATTGACAATGGAGAGGATCTCGACAGTGAGGTATTTTCATGGCAGTTAGTAAACACTAGGTCTAGCATACGATGTTTGATGTTGGAAATGTGGTTTATTTGCTGGAGAGAGAGATCCAGCAATAAATCAACGAACTCGCTGCCAACAGAAGGAAGAACAATATTGGAGTCACTAAAAGAAATCCAATTAATAGAGGGAAGATAAAATCACCCAAAACAAGCAAAATATCAGCATCATTAGTGAGCTTTAATACATCCTGGATAGCTTTCGCTTGATCCAAGTAGACTGAGTCGGACGATGAAGGAGGGATATATGAACAAGTAATAAAAATGTTATAATTAGAGAATGAAATTTTGACGTAGATAAATTCAATGTTTTCAGTATCGTCAAGAGAGACCAGTTCTGACGAAAGAGATGAAAGAACAGAGATTAAGACTCCACCACCTACGCGGCCATAATGATCTTTACGAAACGTAGAGTAAGAGTTAATGAAAATTTCAGAGTTGAGAACATCAGGGCGAAGCCAAGTATCAACGAAAACTATAATGTCAGAACTAAAAGAAAAACTTCTAAGATAAAACGAAGAAAGTTTAGAATTTAGCCTTCTAACATTTTAAAAATGTAGACTTAGTTTTTTGGAGATTTTGAAGAAGCAGAAAATGAAGCTGAAGTAGTGACTGGTAAGGTAACCTGCAAAGCCCTAGATTTTTTTCTAGGAATGAACTCATGGACCACCATATGGGCAGGCCAGAATGTAGGGTCACAAATGATAGAAAATACTTCCATAGAAACTGAAAGTTTGAAAGAAGAGCCTTCTCTAGGGCTAGTAAAATTAAACTTGTGAATACTAATATTCGAAAGGTTGCATGATTTTGATGAAATATAACGTGCAACGTCCTTACAGGTTGCCTCCTTATCCAACCTGGCACTTCAAAATACATGGCACTGGAGTAGAGTATTGCGAAGAACCCTTAGGGGGAGACAAAGTACGGGAGGAGTTAGAGACTTTAGTAGAAGATGAAGCAGAAGTTACAATAGTAGGACGGGGAATAGAGCAAGATGAACAATTAGTGGAGGGATAGTTGAAAGCGACAGATGAAGTTGTAGTAGAGGGGATATTGTTAGAAGGAGCTACTGGAATTGGAGCGGGATGGGATGATTGGTTAGATATTGAAGAAAGTACAGAAGAATAAGTGGGTAAAGGTTGGGAAGAAGGGGAACAAATTGGAGAAGTTGAAGCTGAAGTCACAGAAGTAAGACATGGAATAGTGGAAGGCGAACAAATAGTGGAGGGAAGGTTAAAGGCGATAGATGAAGGAGGAGTAGATGGGATAGTGGTTGACGGAGCTACCGGAATTGAAGCGGGATGGGACGATGGGGTGGATATGGAAGAAAGTACAGAGGAGTGACTGGGTAAAGGTTGGGAAGATGAAGAACAAGTTGGAGAAGTTGAAGCTGAAGTCACAGAAGTAGGTCAAGGAATCGAGGAAGACGAACAAGTAGTGGATGGAAAGTTCAAAGCGACAGATGAAGAAATAGTAGAGGGCATAATGGTTGAAGGAGCTAATGGAATTGGATGGGGTTTTGGGAAGAAGTAGAATAAAGTACATAAGAGTAAGTGGGTAAAAGTTGGGAAGAAGTAAAACAAGTTAGAGGGGATTGTGAAGAAGGGGGTTGAGGAGACGAAAAAGAAATAAGTAGCGCTGTGACAGGCGGAAGATTATGAGGGGATAACGGCAGCCGTTGTACTGCATTAGCCGTTGGAGTCGAGCCGAAAGATTACTCCAAAAACATTTTTGACCCAGCGTCAAACTCCGAGGCGAGCTCAGTGAATAGTTTCTTAAGTTTTTGATATTTAATTTGCATACGGTGGTAAATCAATGAGAAGGCGATTGAAGCAGGTGGGGCACGACCACCTGGTGCCACCGCATGCAGGTTTAGCAGTACCGTAAAGTCGGTCATAGTCGTGACCAGTCAACCCCGCGCAGTTAATGTGGGCGATGTTATCGCACATCCAACAAGAGACACCTCTAAGCTTATCACTATTAAAGTTGTCCTTGTTGGTGCAAGCCCGAATACAGCAACTCATTTTGCGCGAAGTATAGAAACAAGATATTAAATAAAATAATAACAAAATAAGATAAATAAGATAGGAAAAAAATGAATAAATAAAATAAAAATAAGTGAAAAAAGAAGTAAATTAAAAAAAATAAAATAAAAAAAAATTAAAATAAAAAAAATAATAATAATAATAATAATAAAATAAAAAAATTTAATAATAAAAAAAAATAAATTTCATATATACTTTACTTGTACAGGCGTAAATGAGATAGCCACTGGGACAGTGGCCAAGAAGAAGTCAAAGTGGAATGTTTGGAATGGGAAATATCTCATCGATTCAGATATTGCTTCAAGCAACGCGGGATACGCACAAACTTATATTGCACACTATCAACTGCTTGAACTGCAATGAAGGACCGTGGCGGGGTCGCTTAACTACAAACATGCGGTTACAACTCAACAGTGATAGACCCAGAGAAAACTTATTCATATAGAGTTTACATTTCTCTCTTAAGTTTTTTAGACCCTTTTCCAAAAGTCAGGCACTATTAGAATCTGTTATCTTTCTGCTATTAACAGAATGCTGTTTCCCCTTCTTGCTGTGTCTTCCTATAATTTGTGTTCTTAGAGCGAATTAGCATGAAAAGGAATTTCTGTATATCACCATTGTTTTGGTTATTTTAATTGCCGTCACCCATTTTTATTTTGATTTTATTGATATTGTTGTGGGAATAATAGCGAAAAAGGAACATGTATAAGTTTGACGCGATTTTTTTATGAACGAGGAACATAATTTTTGGTTTTGGTTTTGGTATTGGTATTGGTTTTGGTAGGTCTTTTAATGAATAACATACATTATTCGTTCGGGCTGTTAGTTTCCTTAGCGCATGCTAATTAGTTGAAATTTTGTAAAGAAATAAATAAATAAAATCCATATTTTGCGCTAGATATGTCTAAAAAAATCGAAGTTGAATAAACAAATTCTACATTGACTAGTAGGCAAACAAAACAAAAAGCTAGCAACTGCAAGTTTCCCATGTGAAAACGATTCAAACCAGCTGTGCTACTACGAATACAGGAAAGACGTAGTTATTTTAGGGTTATAGCTAACTTATGTGAGCAGATTACAAAAGTTTTAATTTTTGTAAAGATGTAGGGGAAAAAACTAAAATAGTAACAAAAATAATATACATTTAAATTAAATTAATACAATTATAAAACAAAATAAAGTAAAATAAACATAAATGAAATAAAAATATGAAATACAAAAATAAACAACATTAATCAAAAAAGAAAAAGAAAGAGGTATTGATATATGTGTTGTATCTGGCTTCGAATTTATTCTACCACATCCACTGGCCTTGTCCTCTGTAACCAGCGTCTGCATTGAAGTTCCTGTATTGGTAGTAGGTTGACACCAACATTTGAGTATTGGGTAAGCTTCGTCTGGTGGAAACGACTTATTTTTGTAATCTCCTCTGTCACTGTTGGAATATTAAGATCACGATGCAGATAATCGTTAGTTATATACCACCCAGCTTTGGTGATCATACGAATGAATTGTTGTCCTTGTATTATGTCTGTATTTGATTTTTTGGTCGTTCCCCAAATTTGTGCTCCGTACGTTCAGATTGCTCTTATAATGGCTTTGTGGATCAGTATTTTGTTTTCTAATGTTAATTCTGATTTGAGCAGCCAATATAATTGACTAATTGACTAATCCTCTGCTTGATTTGATCCCGTTTTTTAAGTATATGGTATTTCCAGTTGAGTTTGTTGTCAATACATAATCCTAGGTATTTGACTAGATTTTCAATTTTTACGTCAGCTCCGTCAATCGTTATACGAGGTGGTGTGAATTTAGTTTTAGTTGTATATATAACATGTATTGCTTTGGTATTATTTAGTTTTATTTTCCACTTTTCAAACCACTTTAGGGTAGTATCCAGATGCTGTTGCAGTTTGGATGTTGCTGTGTTTACTTGTCTATGTGCGCTAAGTATTATAATGTCATTAGCAAATGTGGCCGTCATTGAAGTGTCGTCATTTGGTGATGGTATATCCGCAGTGAAGATAGTGTATAATAACGGTCCTAGTAGACTTTCTTGTGGTACGCCGGCTTTGATATTTCTTAATGTGGAATATTCATCTGAGTACTTAACAAATAAATGTATTTCTGTGATATAGTATACTAATATCTGTAGTACGTTAGGCGGGAATATATTGTGCAATTTGCTGATTAGTCCTTTTTGTCAAACTTTGTCGAATGCCTTTTCTACATCTAAAAGTACTCCTTTGCAGAACTTTTTGTCGTTTAAAAGTTTATGAGTCACAAGATGGATTTGTTGTATGGTCGAGTGTTTTCGTCGAAAGCCAAATTGGTGGTCAGGTATAATACGTTTGCGTTTCATAATAGGTAACAGTCGCTGGCACAGGAGCTACTCGAATATATTTGACAGCACTGGAAGTAAGCTAATTGGTTTATATGATGCTGGATTATATACGTCTTTACTAGGTTTTGGAATTGCAATGACCTCAGCCACTTTCCATACTTTAGGAAAGTAATTTAGTCTAATTATCGCGTTGAAAATATTACGTATGTATACCACTGTTTGAAGTGGTGAAGTGGCTCCCTTAAAAGTTTTCCTTCAATTTTGTCATATCCGAGTGCTTTTTTGGGTTTTATGTCGTGCTGTATACTTTCGAATATCTCATTTGTACATGTTTTTTAAGGCGAGTTGGCTGGGGAGTGACTGTCGAGGTTATATGACAATCATCTACGTTGAGTGTTTCATCAGCAAATATTTTTTCATAATAATTCGCTAGAACTGTCGCCTTGTCTAGGTTCGTTACTGCCCATGATCCATTGTCCATTTTTATAGGTGCTTGGTGTATTGTCTTGTCAGTTTTTTTGTAGCTTTCCACAGGGAGTAGTCGGTAAAGCTCGTTGCAGTTATCCTCTGTAAATACTTCGTGATTACGTAATTTTTCCGATTTTGGAGATATTTTTTAATTTCTTTAGTTGCCTTGTTATATTTATATTTCGCATAGGGGGATCTGCAAATGGTCCATGCTTTTTTCAGTTTTCGTTTTGTACATATCAATTTGCGAAGCGTAGGGGGTGTGTATCGCTTTACAAGGTGTATTATATGGTCCGGAGTAGCTTGCAATACTGCCTTCTCAATTGTATCGTTTAGGTGGACTATAGCTGATTCTACGTTGTCGGGTGATCTCAGTGGAATACTTGTATTTAAGTTTGTGTTAATGTAGTCGCGATAGGTATCCCATTCAGTTTTGTTGTTGTGTAATAATTTAGAATTGGTTGTGTTCGCTTCAATTGAATTAAGTTCTAGTAGTATAGGTGTGTGGTCTGACGAAATTTCCATCCTTGATGTTATGACACATTTATTTAAGTCTGTGTCTTTGAGTATATAAAAGTCAATGACGTCTGGCTTTTTATTTTTATCTGTTGGCTTATACGTTGGTTCGCCGGTACTAAAATGTTTAGCTTTTGTTAACAGCAGTGCACCCTTTAGTTTTTTTCCTTTCTTGTTTGATATTCTGGAACCCCAGTCTGTATGCTTCGCATTGTAGTCGCCTGCAGCTAAAAAGCGTTGTCCGATAGTTTTTAAGAAGTCAAGGTATTTCGACTGTGAGATATTGTGCTTTGGTGGGCTGTACACGGCTGTTATTCTTAGTCGTCCGGATGAGTCGAAGATTTGTATGCTTGTCGACTGGATATAGGTTTCTTGGAATGGAAGCAGTACCTTATGTTTAATGTTTTGTTTAGTAATGATAGCAGTCCCACCGTGTCCTGTAATGTCGGGATGGCTTGTATGGTACATCTTGTATCCACATATGTTCATGTGCTGGTTACTTGTATAGTGTGTTTTCGATATCAAAGCAATGTCAGTGTAGTTGTTGTGTAGGAAAAGCTGTAGTTCATGCAGGTGATTTTTTAATCTGTTTGCAGGCCAAGTTAAAATCTTTATTATAGTGTCCATTCTTGTTTTCGAGTTTTGTCAGTGGTACTGCCATGATGCCATGACAATCAGGCACTAGCTGAACATTGACGAATGCTGAAAGCAAGTCATCTTTAGACTTAAAGCGTTGCAAACTCGCACTTATGCGCAATTAGAGATCTGGAATCCCATGTACCATATAATCGATCACCTGTCTTTCTGAGACCTCCATACCATTGGCCAGGACCACCTTGTTGTTAAAATACTGCGAAAACGATTCTCCAACACCACTTGCTCGCCTCAAATTTTTGGCGCAATGAAATTGTGCTTTCCTTATTTCCGAACACTCTTTACAATTCAGACAAAACAAAGTCAACAACTCCGCACGCATATTCCGGCTTTGACTGCAGCTATGCTTGTGCTTTCCCTTTTGTCTTTCCGTAAAGTATTGCCGAACCTTGCTCTCACTAATGTTGTGCACTCTCTTTAAGGCAGCAACATGTGACAACCAACCAACAACAAACGTCTCCCCGTCGTACCACGGGATCATTTCTTTTAAGTCGCACCGAGGAATTTCATCACGACCACAAAACGGCTGCGTCGCCGATTAACCGGTTGGTTTCAACAGTTCCTTCTCTCTCTCTAGCAAGTCTCTCTCAAGACGCAACAACATGAGCTCTTTTTTCATGAGTTCAAGCTCCCTTGCTGTGTCTTGAGCCTCCACAGCTTTTTATTCGTTTGTTCATTTGCCGTTTCATTCGACTTACCGTTTTTCTTTTCATTTGGCTTTTCCTTTGTCATTTGCTGTTTTTCTTTTGTCGCACCCCTTTGGTCACGCTTAACGTTTGTCTTATCATTTGTCTGCTTCTCTTTTGTCACATCTCCTTGGTGCCGCACTTCATTTGCCCACCCATTTGTATTTCGCCGCTGCTTCTCCTTCATTAAATTTTTGTTTGCCTCTTCATTCTGCATTTCATTCGTACTTTCAATTGTCTTCTCCATTGTCGTGACATTTGTCGTTTCGATTGGATCTTCATTCGGAATTTCGTTTGTATTTCCGCTTATCTTTTCATCTGTCCCTCATTTTCTACTACGCAAATTTCTGAAGCCATAGCCATGTGGTCGTCTTCGCTCGGACATTTCCCTCTGCAGTTTCATCTACCTCACTGATACGAGCCGCCATCGTGTGTTTATTTCCATGCGAAGACAGTTTCAAATATATGTACCACGCACGCAACTCTTTCGTAGTGTACTACTCAGAACACACCGGGAACATTTTCAAAAATGCGACAAAAGAAAAGTAAATTTGGGCATTCACAATTTTGACATTCACACCTTTGACATTCACAGAACTTTCTTAAGCTACGTTATAATTTACGTACTTAAACTTAAAATAAACTAAATTAAACTTACGAACTAACTAATAACTAATATAACTTATATTACTACACTATTTATTTCGGTTGAGCATTAAGCGCAATATTACTTCGCCATAAAGCAAAACAAGGTAACCAAATAAACAGATTTGTGTTAGTCACTGCTTGTACGTTTTGCTACTTAATTAAGCAATTTGAGTTTGTCGCGAACACATTTTCGTGGCAATCATAACCAGTCCAACGCTGATTGGGAATTTAGCGCGGCTGTCAAACAATTAGATGCCGTTACTAACAATATTAAGCGTATAAAAAAATCAATTGAAGATCAGGCTATTTCGTTTAAAGTGCTTGAAGTCGAATGCCTCAAGGAAATTTTGAATAAACACATTGACGACGCATTGTGTCTTCATACTGAGATAGACATCATTAATTCGGATGAGTCATCTAGGTCAGATCTTGAAGGTCTCTGCGCCACCGGAATTACACATGTCACTATCGGGGCGTTCTAATCAGCAACCTCGTGCAGAATCAACGTTGCATGAAGCATCGCTTCATTACAGACAACTGCCAAAGATGAAGTATTAATTGACTATAACAATTTCAGAGGCATGTTCGACAGTCTTGTAGACAGTGGTCAAGGATTATCTAATGTTGAAAAATTTAATCACTTGCTTTCATGTTTAGGGAAGGATGCATTGGGCACTGTTGGGGCATTCCAATTAATTGAATCTAACTATACAAAAGCATTGTCAGCGCTTGATCCCTGACAAATGTCTAACGTTTTTTGATGGATTTTCAAGACTTTTTTATTGCCAGTTATATCAAGTCCGTCTGCCTCATTTCTACGTAACATGGTTGACTCGGTCACCGGAATATATGGGTCTCTGTTGTCTATAGGGTATAACACTGCCATCGCAAATGCAATTCCCATTCACCTAGACATGTAAAAGGTAGACTCAGAAACACGATCTAAATGGGAAGAAGCTTTGGATTACCAAAATCTGCCACTATGGAAGGATCGCGAAGCTGCACTTAACTAGCGATACCAGCACTTCTCGGCTGGAGAATCGGTGACGGTTCAGGCTAGAGCAGCAAAATTTAACAGTGATTAAGGGTCTAAACGAAACACTAAAACGTCACTGTCCGTTTCGCAAGCAAGACATGTTCAAGATTCGAATGAGTTTTTTGGAAGGGTGAAGACCACTTTGTACAAGCATGTAAATCATTTTCCGCTATTCCTGTTAAAAATCGTTTTAAATTCGCAAAAACTTTCCGTTGTGCATAAATTGTTTGCGCAAAGGAAATCGTGTACCTTCGTGCAAGTTAACGTATTGCCAAGTTTGTGCTAGGCTTCATCATCATGCTGCATCGTTATGCTCCTGAAAACGAGATAGTAAACAGCAGGGAGTCCCAAACATTGGCCTCAAGCGTTAGAGGTGTCGTCGGTAAATAGTGTCTGGACACCCGAATGTGATGCTGTGATGCTAGCCACTGCGCTGGTCAAAGTCAAAGATCAGCAAGGTCAGCATCATTACGCCAGAGTTCTCTTGGACTCCGGATCTCAAATGAATTTCATTAGTTAAAATCTAGCCAACAACCTACAATTAAGGAAGTACCGTAAGAACGTGAATCTATTTCGGATTGGAAATTTAGCCTTATCGGCTCATCACGTCGCACATACATCAGCTTCGTCGCGCTTAAATTCTTTTAAATTAGGCGCAGAATTTATAGTTTTAAAATCAATCACATCACCCCAACCAAATAGATCACTTCCACCAGCCAAATGGAATATTCCCAACGATATCGTACTCGCCGAGCCGCTAGTTAATAAACCTCAGAAAGTAGATTTGCTACTCGACGCAGATGTTGTCTTCGATCTGCTGAAGGACGGTCGAATAAAGCAAACTGGTCAATTTCCGGCGTGGCAGAATACAGGGTTTGGGTAATATCTGGACGCTATAAATTCACACAGGAAGCTCAACCGGAAACACATTCAATAATAAGTATATGTCATTACCCTTTAAATCAAGCCCAAAATCTTTAGGCTCATCGTTTAAAACTGCTAGAAGAAGATTTTTCCATTACAAATTTATCGCTTAAATACAGTCACTTACGGAACAGCCTGTGCTCCATTTTTAGCAATTCGATGTCTCAAACATGTTCGCAAACCTTTACTCTGAATCAAACCCACGTGGTTCTTTCTCACTTGCAAATGACTGTCACATTGATGACTTGCTATTTGGAGCTGATACAAGTGAAGAATTGCAACTACTGCGTCATGAGTTAACCGAAATCCTCGGATCATCCGGGTTTACTATCGCAAAATATGCAGTTCAACACTGATCAACATTCCGAAGCATTAGTCTCACTCGGAACCACGAAGAAACAAAGGCGTTGGGCCTAACTTGGAACCCGTACGAATATATTTTTAAATACGAAATGCCTAAAATGTGTCATGAGTGTGTCGCAACTAAACAATCGATTTTGGCCTTCACCGCCCGTTTGTTCGATCTGTTATGCCTGTTTTGTCCTATTATCACAAGGGCGAAGATATTAATCCAAGATAACTGGCTGCTCAAATTAGATTGGGTTGAACCCATTCCTAAACCACTTATTCGTGAGTGGGAATCCATATTGCTCTCCTTTCAGAAAATCCACTCGGTGTCTATACCACGACACATTGGGATATCCAAACAAGCATCTTGCCAGATTCATGGATTCGCCGATGCATCAACACAAGCATATGGATGTTGTCTATATGTGCGGAGTGGGCAACCCCATGGTGTACTAGTACGCCTGCTCACTGCCATATCACGGGTTGCACCATGCAAAACGAAAACTGTGCCTGAATTGGAATATGCGCTGCGCACCTACTAGCCAAACTCTGAAGTGTCCCAAATAATCGACTTCCAAGTCGACAACGTCGTCTTATGGTCAGATCAGGTTTTACAATGAATGCAGACTCACCTATCGAAACTCAATACTTTCGTAACTCATCGTGTTGCAGATATTCAGGACATCACTGCGAATTGTTTGTGGCGTCATGTACCAACAAAGGAAAATCCTAGCGATTTGGTATCCCGTAGATGCACAATAACTGAATTGATTAGTTCATTTTGGTACAATGGCCCAATTTTTATACTAGGACAGCAAATCACGGCTACAAAACAAACATCTTAAATTAACTGGTGAGAAACTTACGTTTGAAAAAAAAAATGGTATCAACGTTTTTATCGCGGCCGATGTCAAATTAAATTCTATTCTCAAAATCATTGAACATTCTTCACCATATCTGCGAGTCTCACGGGTTGTACCCTACCTACTTCGTTGTGTAAAAAGAATAAAGGAAAATCAATATACCTCGTCCGTGCCCTCGGCGTCTGAACTCGCTTCTGCATTCTTAACTATAATTCAAATTGTGCAGCGAGAGACATTCGCAAACGAGATAAAAAATTTTGAAAAATCCATAGAGCTTCCACCGTTATGCCAAAGATTAAGTCCATTTATGAGACAGGTGCGCGATGGCAACCGAACACTGTCGCTGTTGCGTATGGGCAGTCGTTTATTGCAAACACCTTTACCCGACAACGCAAAATTTCCGGTGTTAATGCCAAGACAGTGTCAACTCATCAATCTTTATCTTCAACATTTGCATCGTGCTAATTGTCGCGCAGGGCCACGAGCATTAATATCACTCCTTCGTCAGAATTTGACTGATCGATGCACGTCGTGAATGTAATAACATTGGCAGACGTTGCGTACATTGTTTCAGGTACAAATCCAAACTATTTTCCCAAATAATGGGAAATTTACCCGCTGATCGATTACAGGGCCATAGACCTTTCGAATTAAGCGGAGTGGTATTGTTTGGTCTCGTAAGCGTATCATTAGGGATACCGGAAAGGCAACCAGTATATGTACATAGCTGTATTCGTTTGTTTTCCATCAAAGGCAGTCCACCTAGAGCTAGTGAAAGACTTAACTTCTAACACTTTCATTTTATGCTTATCCAGGTTCATCGGACGCCATGGTACATTTCGCAAAATTTATTGCGACAACGCGACCAATTTTGTTGGAGCTGCTCGCCTGCTGCGGGAACTTATGACGCAACAACAACATGGATGCCCTAGCAACCTATGCTGCAGCTAACAATTTCGATTTTGTGTACATCCCAACTTGTCTCGGCGATCAAACAGCGCTTTTGGAAGGATTGATTGGGCGACTATCTTCTCAGCCTTCAGCATCGCTACAAGTGGAACGAGAGCGGACCGTGTCTCAAAGAAGGTGCAGTCGTAGCCTTACAAGAAGACAATGTGCCACCCCAGCAATGGATACTCGGCGTGGATATCAAAACAGTACCAGGCTCACACGGCAAGATCCGCGTGTCGGAAATTAAAACGAGGACTTTAAACGTGCCATCCATCATCTCGCACCATTACCAATAGATTTAGTTTGAAGCCCTTCTGCCATTCAACACGCGGCCGATGTTATGTTCTTACTGAAAAGCATTCTGTTAAGCATGAAAAGTTAACTAGAGATAACAGCCGTTAGCTTCGTGATGGAGAGAAGCTGACGGCATTACACATTAAGACACAAGAAAAGACAGTTGTGTAAAAAATTTAAATTGTCAATAAAGGAGCAAGTGAATTTAAAATCAACCAAAAGTAATTTAAATAATTCCTGGATCCTGGAGGTTCGGCAGGTAACACTACATTGGATGTTGTAGTCAATTACGACTCAACAGAGTCCTTTAAGCAGAGCAACACAATACGCACCATGCATAGAAAACATAAGGTCCCGTGGTGGAATGAGGAGCTCTCGACAAAAGGACAGATAATAGGGAAACTATTCAACAGAGCTAAACGCTCTGGCCAGTGGTGCGAATATAAGGTCGTGCTCACCGATTATAACACACACATTAGAAAATCCAAGCGTTTGACATGGCACAGGCACTGTGACGAATTGCACACGCTTCGCGAAGAAGCCCGTCTAAAAAAAGTGTTAGCCAAAGACCCGTCGAACAGCATAGGTTTGCTAAATGTACAAGATGGTCTTTTTAGCAAACTGTCGGCAACAGACACTAGAATATCTACTACAGGTTCACTTTCTTGTTTCTATCTCTACATCAAATTCTCTGCTACCACCCTCTCCTGACCAAAGGATCACGGGACGCCGGTCTAGCAGCCTTTCTGGCGTCATCTTTGACGAAGGCAATCTACGCCGGGATATCCCCTCATTTCAGCTGTTTAAGGCAGCAGTCGGTGATGGCATTTTTCTAGATTTGCTGCAAAACTGCCTCAACATAATTATCCCACCACTAATTGGTCTCCTTACGGCAAGTTTCATACTGGGATTCATACCACAATCATGAAGGAAGGTGACAGTCGTTTTTATCCCCAAGCAAGGCAATCGGCCTATGGAACTACCCAAATCATACAGACCACTATGACTAACTTCCTTCATCTTAAAGACTTTGGAGCGATTAGTCGAGCTTCATATCAGACAAAGGCTTGAAAAAACTATTCCTCTTCACAGGAACCAAAATGCTTACATGAAGGGCGTAGCTGCCCATCTTCACCTTGTCGGTAAGATTAAAACCTCACTCCAGTCGAAAGAAGTTGCATTGTATGCATTCCTAGACGTGGAAGGAGCTTTCGACGACACCAGCTATGATTATATTACCAAAGCACTGGGTTATAGGATTATGGATAATCATAATATAGCCTGGGTAGATCCCATGCTAAAAAGCGGGAAATATCGCCCTGGTTGGGCAATACCACCGTTTGCATAAGAGCAATTAAGGGTTGTCCATAAGGCGGAATTCTCTCCCCGCTACTCTTGTCCTTCGTCATTGATGATCGTTTGTCTAAGATGAGCTCACTTGGCTATGAGATCGTAGGAAACGCAGATGAACTAGCCATTATTGTGTCGGGGAGATTCGAACGAACTATCTCGGACGTAATGTTCTCCGCCCTCCAAATCGTCAACAACTGGTGCAACAGAGAGGGTCTCTGCATTAGCTCACAGAAGTTTGTATTGGTACTCTTCTCAAAGAGGTACAAACTGGACATTGGCCCAGTTGGGTAGGCATTAGCTTGGCAACGGCCAAGTCATTCGTCGAGGAATGGTTCAGATTTGTCACCCTAGACCTCTGGACAAGCAGAGAAGGCCTTCGTCAAACCAAACTGCTAATCTACCCCGGAGTCACCCCTCCAAAATTAGCAATTGGTAGATCCGACCTAAGACTGCCTGTGGGCTACTTAACCGGTCAGCACCCCCTAAATTACCATCTGCACAAACTAGGTTTGTCATTCTGCCCAGAGTGTGGGCTCTGCTTAAATGACACAGAACCTAGTCTTCACCTCTTTTGTGAGTGTCCGGCGTTGGAAAACTACGTCTAGACTTATTGGAACAAGGTGCATTATCACCTGTACTGATCAGGAAGTCTTCAACAAAGAAACTTCTAGCCATTATCAAAAAAGCAGAGGCTCTATTGTCTTAACCAGGGTTTAGGGTACAAAAGATCTACTTTGGTCGCAGTCCCCTCTTCCATCGATAGGAATACCCACCAACTAGTTGTCGATCCTCGGACCCCCAATCTTTAAAAGGTCGCCTGTTCCACTGGATGGCAGAGATCAGGTCTCTACCACCACGTCACGCAAACATTCAAAAACAATTTTTTTTTAGCCTTAAAGATGTTTCTTACATATTCAATAGATTTCACAGGAGTTTCCCATTTATTTTGTCATATCCTGGGGACTTTTTTCCCTTATGTCATTCTTAATACATTTTTTATCTCTCTTATGGTGCTTTTTTCATATTTTAGACGTTCTGAACCTCTGCTAAAGCCTGTGTTCAGCTGTGGATTATCTGAGTTTGTGCCTACTTCTCCAAAAACGCTTCCGAAGTAGTCAGCTTATACTTTGGCTTTGTCGAGGCTCGTCTTTGCAAATAACCCGATTTTCTTCTTTAGAGGAGCCTGATGATTACTTTTATTTGTCCATTCTTTGGTAGCTTTCCATAAATAGTAATCCGTTTGCCTCGTGGGCCTTAAGCTCTTCAGATATGATTTTAAATGTTTGTTGTTTAATACCTGAATCATTTTTTTAACCTCTTTAGTTGCCTTGTTGTACTGTCTTTTTGTGTCAGGAGATCTTGTGTTTGACCAGGTTTTCCTTAGTTTACATTTTTTATTTAATAGTCGTCGTAGTTGAGGTGGTGTGTGGAATGTCCAGTTTTGCTGCTTGTTTTCTGGGGTCGATTGTATGACTGCTTTCATAATGGTGTCATTCACGAATACTGTCGCCGACGCGATGGCCTCATATGATTTGAGAGGGATGTTGGTCATTTAATTAATGTCAATATATTCCTTATAAGTATGACAATCAGTTATGTTGTTGTACAAAAGTCCGTTTGCATGTGTAGGCGTGACGTGCGAGTCATATATTAATTATATAGGTTTGTGGTCTGACGAGAGTTCGAATCGTGATAAGATTTTACATTTCCGAATGTCCAGGTCCTTTGTGATGAAATAATCTATCAAGTCAGGTGTTTTATTAGTGTCTGTTGGCCAATTTGGTTCACCTGTACTTCATAAAGTGTTTAGAGTGTGTGTTTTTTTTTTGTTAGCCTCGACCACAGTGTGTTTCTCGTTGTAATCACCGGCTGCAATGATCGTTGTCCAACAGAGTTGAGGAAGTTATTATATTCTGTATCTGTAATATTATGCTTTGGTGGACTATATACAGTAGATATTATGATGGTCCTATGAGATTTTTAATTTGAATGTTCGTTGCTTGTATGTACTTATGCTGATAAGGCTCAAGCTCGTCGTGCTTTATGCAATGCTTGATGATTATGGCTGTTCCACAGTGCGCTGTGCCATCGGGGTGGTTCGTGGTATATACTTTGTACCCTTTAATTTGTATGAAGTGTTTGTTTGTGCAATGTGTGTCAGAGATTATGGCTATGTCAACGCTGTTGTCATGAAGAAATATGTGTAGTCCGGCAATATGGTTTTTTCAGTCCTTTACATTTCAAGTTATAATCTCTAATTTAGTTTCCATGTTGTGTATCCATCTTCGATATGAGAATTGTTGTGACGTTTATCATATTTGTGACTTGTTGGAACAGTTGTTTCATCAGAATTTCCATCTCAGTAATGTTAGTAATTATGTCAATGCGCCTGCTTGCGTATTCATTGGTTGGATTTGTGAGTTGTTCCTTCTTATTCTTTACGCCATTTTTGTTGTTATTCTTACCATTAACTACTTAAGCGTACGATGAACCGGTCTTAATTTTGTTTAAGTTTTGTGTCTCGATTGGAGCTACTGCTACTGTCTCATCTGGAACTTGGGGGCTATTTGCTTTGAGCGATGGATATCTTTTTATTTTCAATGCCTTGTATATCTCGCAACCTTTGTAGTTTGCTGCAGTCGATTTTGCAGTCGATTGTTTTATGTTTACCGGCGCATTTGAGGCAGATCGGGTTTCTGGTGCAAAAATGTCTCGTTGGCCGTATTTTTGACAATTTGAATATTGCAATATTAAGCGTTTATGGTGTGGTGGCTCACAAATGATTTTCATGCAAAGGAGTGGGAATATGAGCTGTTGGTAGTTAAATGTGCGATAGAGCGTGAGGTTGTGTTTGTTTGTGTTAAATATGCGTCTGTTTTCACTTTGTGAGAGTGGAACTGTTTGATGTATTGCGGGTGAGCAGGAAATTAGCGGGAAATGAAGCTTAGTTAGAGTCACTGTTGTTGATGCTGTTGTTTGAACTGTTGGATGGTATTATATGAATGACGAATGACGATTTAAATTGATAAAAATCTTGTGGTAATATAATATTTTGACTTGTTCAACGGGTATTGCACTTGGGAAATCAACTCTCTCAAGTAATCGTTAATTTCTCTTTGGTATTGATGTGAGTTATTACATTGTCTTCATTAGCTTTCAACGCTTTTGACATTTCTTTACATTTTCTTTTAACTTAATTTACTTTACTTTACGTGCAATAATAATTTATATTCTTGCATTTTTTCTATTAAAAAATGAGTAGCTTCCTTTCACCATACTACTTTTGCTCTTTTCGTAATTTAATTTACAAAAGACGAACGAACAAATATAGTAACGGCGAAAAACCGAACGATCACAATAAGAAATGTTAAGGTAATAGATAGAAAAAGAGAGTTGATTTGTCAAGGTGTAATACAGACCTTTGATTAATATTCATTTTACCACTACCAAGATCAAGTAATTGTTTCGAAAATCGGTCGGCCGTTGCATCATTTTGGAATCGTACTGTCGTTTGTTGTTAATTTTAAAGTATAAACGCCGCTCCACAATATTGAAGTTTTACACAGTCATTTATTTCGTCAGCATAGGTTGATTTTGGTATAACAGGCAATTTTTGACGAAAATATCCAGATAACAGAATGAGAGCTCCACCAAAAACTGAATGGCTTTCCTTTTAAACCTTTTACTTTATATTTTTGTAAGCCATGGTACATTCATCCCAAATAATAACACTGTTTTTTCTATAACTTTCTTTGTACCTTAATATTCTTTGATATTACATACTGCATTCTCATTTCTTTGTATGTTTAACTGTAATTTGAGAGTTGAATGAGCTGTTCCACCACCATCCAACAATGTCTCAGCTATTCCGGAAGAAGCAATAGCCAAAGCAATTTTTCCTTAACAACGTATTTAACTAATATTAATGATATGAGAAATATTTTGTCAGTAGCACCAGTCGAGAGAATCCACCTTTCTTTGAAAGAACGGCATTTATAATCGTCATAAATTCTTTTTTATTGTTCTGTTAACAATTTGGATTGTTCGTGATGTAGGTCTCGATTTAATAAATCGCTTGCCGGACGATCTGGTGCTGATAGATCCAATGTTAAGAACGATTCTGTGGAAATTAACAGACAGATATCTTCTATCTTGATCAGAGCTGCGTTATATAATTCATTGGTGACATCTCAGTGTGGATTTCTTCTTGTTGTTACCAATTAATACAAAATATCTTCACTCATACCATTTTTATATTTGTCCCATAAATCTTTAGGGTTTGAAAGACAACAAGTTGTTAGTTAGAAGTTCTTGATTTTTTGAGCAAAGAATCTGAGGCAGATGTAAAAATTATAAAGAAACTCTTGGATATGGAGGCAGAAAAAATTCAATGCAAACGAAACACACGACAAAGCAATATAGCGTTCATAAACGCCTGAAAATGTCTTTGCATTATTTGACAAAGCAGTCTTGCTTTGCAATACTTTGGAATTTCAGCATAGAGTAACGTTCTTGCAAATTGGCCAAAACTGTTTCGTTATTGATAAAAGCCGAATTATTCAGCATTGTCCATTTTTGAGATGTATGGCTAAATGAATAACATTCATTCCCGTTCATGAATTTAAAAAGATTCTCCACACTGCCTTATTGCAACTGATGTATAGACCCATTTGAAAATGTGTAACTTCATCAAATTCGTGTGTTGATGCGACAGAAGCCATCACTTCCTTTATGCACATATTTGCAAATGTATTTAAAATGTAATGCAAATGCAATTCAAGTCCACCATAAACTCGAACGTATGTCATGGCATCTTGGATGTATTCCTGCATATGTCGTGGACTACCTATGTATGATGATGGTAGTATGCATATATTTCCGATTTCGTTTGGACCATCAACGTTACTATTAATTGCACATAGATAAATATATTGTTCAGCATGCAATACTATTTGGTTAAAACGAATATACCTTAACCTTTCGCTTTAAATTTTCGAATACATATGATATAAATAACGGAATTTTAAAAAAATATGAATTTCTTGATTCTTTCTTATCATTATTCGGTAACCATAGAAATTCACGTAAATCACTTTTTTATTTGTTTCTTCACCTACAAAAAAATTGTATGTGTTTTTCCAATTGATAGATTTTTCAGTAATTTTATTCAATTTTTTTTTTTTTAATATTTGTGTGGTAACCATCCTCTCCAAAACAAATAATGGATACTGCAATGGATCTTATCATCAGTGTGTGTCTTGAATGGTTTTTATAGTATGGTTTCCATGCTCTAATCTTGATCATATAATTGTCGGATATCAAACGCTTCTAAATAATTGGATAATTTGTTTGTGTGCGGCTTAAAAAGATTCCACCAACAATAGTTCGTTGTTGAAAAACTGTAATGTGATTATAATCACAGCGACTTTTAACTTGATCTTCTTCATCGCTCATAAAATATATTTGCAGAATATATTTGCAAATAATCAATCTGATGATACACTTGGCCTTGAATTTTTAAAGTAGAATCAATAAGATATTAGATTCTACTTTAAAGAATCTTAATAATATTGGCACGGGAAGATGTCATTTGGAAATAGCAGGTAAATTTTTTAATTTTTTTCAGAATAATTTGTGGTCTTCAATTTCACTTGGCATTAAATATTTCAGTGGTCCTGGAGGTAAATTTAACGTAGGTAAACAGCAACACATTCCAGATATTTCATTTTTGAATTTATGTGCATGACAATAATTACATTCCTGATCCATATTTCCGATATGAGCGCTGTATGCAATTTCTGGATCATAATCGAACGCAATTCTATGAAACGAAGATAACTCCACAGAGCAAGTTGCAATAGAGCGCTGACGTATCTGCTTCGGTTTCGCTGACCGGTGAGGCGTCTACTCCAATGTTCTTCAGTTTCAGTAGAACTCAATTGGTCTATGCCTGAAGATGCTCTTCTGTTAATTTCCATATGTTGTTATTTTGATTCACTTCCTCTGTGTCTATGCAATCGTGCATTTCCAACTGAAGGTTTTCCAGTGTCAGAACTGGGTCGTACCTTTGTTAATGTTCGATTAATATTTTGGATAAACAATTTTTAGAACTTTTTTATTTACATTTAAAACTGCGTTAGTAAATGGTGAATGACAAAGCGTGATATTAATACTGAAAACAAAATTGATATAAGTTACTTATAATATGCATCAAAAAACAGAACAGATTGATTTTCCTTTGGAACATTTCATAAGATTCCATAAAATTTGAATGAGAACTCTGTGCCTACTCTGTGTACTTATCAGTGAGCTTTCTATATATATGTGGAGGCCTGAATAATAGAAGTAACTCCACCCCAGGGTTACCTATCGGCTTCAAATAAAAACAGAAACAGATAAAATCTCAAACCGAACAAAAATTTGAACTCGATAGCCCTAATAGATGCTGTGAACACCCGTTTCTAACAAACAAATGGTCAACGAGTTTGATTTTCCATATCCTACTACTTGTGTTGAAACCATAATTAGATAGCATCGTACATTCACCATAATTAGTTGGCAACACCTTAAGTTTCCCGGTAACGCCTAGGTAAGTTCACTTCAAACACTTAACCTTGTAACAACGCTGCAAGCAAAATATACATTATTATATCCAACAAAAGTTATGGGCCCAGGTGCCGCGTAAATTTAAGTCGAAATAAAAACGAATTAAAACAAAAATGAGTGTTCCGGGTCTGACGCATATCGAAAAACTCGATCAGAAGCGTTACGGCATTTGGAGCGTTCAGATAAAGATTGTGCTCATTCACAATGGGCTATGGAAGATAGAGTACATGTTAAAACTGAAGTAAATGTTGATAATTTGGAATTTTGAAGACGAGTAGGTGTTGGTGAAACTGATACTAGGATTGAATTCATCACACATTAGACACATTAAAAATTGTGAGACGTCTTTGCAAGCATGGACAAAACTGGAGAACCTATACAAATCCTCTGGACCTGTCAAAAAATATCGCTTAGAAGAAACTTGTGGTCAATCGCTTGGCAGAGGGGGGTAACGTACGGAAATACATAAATTACTTCACAATGCTTGTACAGAAATTGTCGGCGCTTGGCGTCCGTATAAAGGACGAGTTAGAGCCAATTATGATGCTTTCGGAATTGCTGAAGAGTTATAATAAATTCGTTGTTTTTATGGAAACGAAAGAAATTACCGAAATTAGAATTTCTTTGTGCAAACCTAATTGATGAACAGGAACGTAGGCGTCAGACGGACGCAAGTTCAAATGGAAATTACGGGACTCAAATATCTTATGAGAAAAACGTCCACAGCAAGCAAAAGCCTAACAATAAGAACAAGTGAGACGGAAAATGTTTTGTGTGTAAAGAAACTGATCATTTGGCGGCAACATTTACAGATCGTAACAAATGATTCGAGATGGCGAAAATATACTCGACGAAAACGTTTGCTGCGAACAGCAGCGGCGTCTTCGCAACAGACGTTTGGTATATCGATTGTGGAGCAGGCACACACATGTGCTGTGCGTATTTGTTAGTGTGCGTAAACATACAGAAAAAATAAGTTTAGCTTGGGACAGTTGTATGTATGCAGAAGGCATAGCAGACGTGCAATTGAAAGTAAACGAAAGCGAAGAGCTGTTAATGAAAATCATTCAATTTTTGCCAAAAATGAGAGGTAATTTTTTCTCGGTCTCCACAGCAGTACAGCGAGGATTAACAGTAGAATTCTGCAAGGAATTCTCGCGCTAAGAATATTTTGGACTTAAAACACACGGATGTATGTGGAGCTTTGCGGACTACATCGGGTGGAGGATATAAGTACTTCGTCACTTTTATTGATGACAAGTCGTGTCGTACATTTATACACTTCTTGAAGGCCACGAGTGAGGTGTATGAAAAATTCGTTGATTTTCAAAAAGCTATCGAGCGACAGACTGACCTAAAAATTAAATTAAAAGCAGTGAGAAGTGATAACGGCAAGGAATTCGTTAACAAAGAATTTAACAAATTATTTAAGGATTGAGGCATCAAACGGGAATTGACAATGCCATAGTCACCACAGCAAAATGGAGTTACCGAAAGGATGAATCAAATGATCATGGTAATGGCAAGGAACATGTTGTCTGATAGCGACATGTGCGAATCATTTTGGGCTGATGCTGTGCAAACAGCTGTTTATCTACGAAATAGATCACCAACAAAACTACTTGATGGTCTGACGCCAATTGAATCATTCACGAGATTTAACTAGAAAAGTTAAAAATGTGTTGAACGGTTTGCATCATGCATCTAGTATGGAAATTCCTCAGACTTTGATGGAAGCTTTAAGAGGTGCGCAAGTCAACGAGTGGTCAGCAGAACTAAGAGTTGAGTATGGTGCGGTTACAAAAAACAAAACTTGGACGATGATTAATCTGCCATCAGGTCATTGGGAATCGGATGCAAATGGGTCTTCACAGTCCAACGTGATGAAAGCTGCAGGATCGAACGTGCAGATTGGTTGTGAAAGGCTGCAGGCAGAAGTTGGGAGTTAATTACACATAAACGTTTTCACCGGTGGTACGCTACGCAACAATACGAATGTTACTAGCCTTAGCTGCAGAATGGAGAATGCAAGTACATCAAATTGTTGTGTGTACAGCGTACTTGGCCAGTAACCTGAGCGATGAAATCTATATGCGACAATCAGAATGATTCATTAATGGTAAGAATCCAAAGAAGGTAATAAAGCTCAACAAAGCTATATACGGCATCAAGCGGCATCAATCAGGGCGCGAATGGAATTTGTTTCTGGATACCGTGCTAAAAGAAATGGGTTACAAGGCGGGCGTCAATGAACCGTGTCTATACAAGAGGGGCACAAATGGTAATGTATCATTAATTGCAATTTGTGTTGACGATTTGATTATAGCGTGCAAACACGGCAAAGAAATGACCACGATTAAGAATCACATCGGACAGATGATTTGATTGTATCGACAAAGGGCAAATATATATATATATATATATAAATGTAGAACGGGATAGTAAGCTATGCGAAATATCTATTTTCTGCTTCTTTCAAATCTCCAAAAACTAAAAAAGTCTAAACTTTCTTCATTTTATCTTAGAAGTCTTTCTTTCAGTTCTGACATTATAGTTTTCGTTGAGACTTGGCTTCGCCCTGATATTCTCAACTCTGAAATTTTCAATAACTCTTACTCTACGTTTCGTAAAGATCGTTATGGCCGCGTAGGTGGTGGAGTCTTGATTTCTGTTCTTTCATCTTTTTCTTCAGAACTGGTCTCTCTTTACGATACTGAAAACATTGAATTTATCTGCGTCAAAATTTCATTTTCTAATTATAACATTTTTATTACTTGTTCATATATTCCTCCTTCATCGTCCGACTCAGTCTACTTGGATCAAGCGAAAGCTATCCAGAATGTATTAAAGTTCATTAATGACGCTGATATTTTGCTTGTTTTGGGTGATTTTTCTTTCCTCTATTAACTGGATTTCTTTTAGTGACTCCAATATCGTTCTTCCTCATGTAGGAAGCGAGTTCGTTGATTTATTGCTGGATCTCTCTCTCCAGTAAATAAACCATATTTCCAACATCAAACATCGTATGCTAGACCTAGTGTTTACTAACTGCCACGAAAATACCTCACTGTTGAGATCCTCTCCATTGTCAATTCCAGAAGATACCTATCACCCCACTCTTGAGGTGACACTAACTTTTAACCCACTTCTGTCTGCATCTGATTCAACTAGTGCTAAGCCAAGACTTCGCGCAAAATAATTTGCTGTATTCGGGCTTGCGCCAACAAGGACAACTTTAATAGTGATAAGCTTAGAGGTGTCTCTTGTTGGATGTGCGATAACATCGCCCACCTTAATTGTGCTGGGTTGACTGGTCGCGAATATGACCGACTTTACGGTACGGCTAAACCTGCATGTGGTGGCATCAGGTGGTCGTGCCCCACCTGCTCCAATCGCCAGGGGGACTTCTCATTGATGTACCACCGTATGCGAATTAAATACCAAAAACTTAAGAAACTATTCACTGAGCTAGCCTCAGAGTTTGATGCTGGGTCAAAAATGTTTTTGGAGTACTCTTTCGACTTGACTCCAACGGCTAATGCAGTACAACTGCCGCCATTATCCCCTCATAATCTTCCGCCTACCACAGCGCCACTTATTTCTTTTTCGTCTCCTCCACCCCCTTCTTCACAATCCCCTCTAACTTGTTCTACTATTTCTTCATCTGTCGCTTTGAACTTTCCATCCACTACTTGTTCGTCCTCCACGATTCCTTGTCCTACTTCTGTGACTTCAACTTCAACTTCTCCAACTTGTTCTTCTTCTTCCCAACCTTTACCCAGTCACTCTTCTGTACTTTCTTTCATATCCACCCCATCGTCCCATCCCGCTCAAATTCCGGTAGCTCCGTCCACCACTATCCCATCTACTACTTCTTCATCTATCGCCTTTAACTTTCCCTCCACTAATTGTTCGACTTCCTCTATTCCATGTCTTACTACTGTGACTTCAGCTTCAACTTCTCCAACTTGTTGCCCTTCTTCCCAACCTTTACTCACTTATTCTTCTGTACTTTCTTCAATATCTAACCAATCATCCCATCCCGCTCCAATTCCAGTAGCTCCTTCTACCAATATCCCCTCTACTACCACGTCATCTGTCGCTTTCAACTTTCCCTCCACTAATTGTTCATCTTGCTCTACTCCCTGTCCTACTACTGTAACTTCTGCTTCATCTTCTACTAAAGTCTCTAACTCCTCCCGTACTTTGCCACCCCCTAAGAGTTCTTCACAGTCCAATACTGCCTCTACTCCAGTGCCATGTATTTTGAAGGTGCTGGATCCTCGTAAACATATTTTTATTTCCAGGTTGGATAAGGAGACAACCTGTGACGACGTTGCACGCTATATATCATCAAAAGCATGCAACACTTCGAATATTAATATTCATAAGTTTAATTTTTCTAGCCCTAGAGAAGGCTCTTCTTTCAAGCTTTCAGTTGGTATTGAAGTATTTTCTGTCATTTGTGGCGCTAATTTCTGGCCTGCACATATGGTATTCCATGAGTTTATTCCTAAGAAAAAAACTAGGCTTTCGCAGGTAACCTTACCAGTCACTGCTTCAGTTTCATCTTCTGCTTCTTCCACTACATTTTCAAAGTATTAGAAGGCTAGGCTAAAGTGTAAACTTTCTTCATTTTATCTTAGAAGTTTTTCTATCAGTTCTGTCATTATTGTTTTCGTTGAGACTTTGCTTGGCCGTGATTTTCTAAACTCTGAAATTTCCACCTCTACATTATTGGCTTAATTGAATTAATGCATAACTTACTTTCTAAACTTGTAATCTAAATTTTTGTTTGAGTGGTCTATATCATTTTAGGTATTGAATTCTAAATTAAGTCTTAGATTTAGTTTAATATTACATGTTTATTATAGGCTGATGATGTTTTTATCTGTAGCCAAATATTTAACACGTAGACATTAGCTTTGGTATCGCATGTTCACCAAAGAACTTAGCAATTAACACCAGCTGAGCCCAGTCTATATGACTGGGTGAATTTTGATTCCACTTGGGCCTGCCCCATGTGAGATCAGTGTGTGGTCATTGCGTACCTACTATGTCAATGTAAAAAAAAAAAAAAAAAAAAAGACAAGCTTTTAATTTTAAACATACTAATTTCAATAGTTTTAACTCATTGCTTGCTTCCTCGGATTGGTCAATATTAAGTTCTTCTTCTGATATTGACACTGCCGTTTGGTTTTTCAACACGATTATGCTGGATTATGTCAATAAATGTGTGCCTAAAGTGCATGTTACCGACGAATCTAAGCGTCCGCCTTGGTTTTGTATAAATTTGGTCCGTCTCAAAAATATTAGAAATCGGTTAATTAAAAAATTTAAACGTTCTTGTTACGCAACTTATTATGCGAGTTATGTCGCGGCTCGAAGTAAATTCAACATTTCTAATCAATCTTGCTATAGTAGATATTTGAGCAAAGTTAAATTCATCAAAATCAAAAACAAATCAGAGTTATTTCCAAGTAGTATGGAGTTTGATGTAGTTGCAAGTAGCTCTGATGATGGGACTGCGAACCTTTTTGCTAAATTTTTCCAGGGCACCCACTCTAATAGTGCCTGTGGAAATAGTTCTCCTTACCCTTATAAAATTTATGAATTTAATCACTTCAATTTGCCGTTTATTGACGGCAGTATTGTTCTCCGATATTTTGAGTAAACCTTTTTTTCTCCTGGTCCGGATAATATTTCTAGTTGTATCTTAAAAATCTGTGCTGACAACTTATATATTCCCCTTTGTACCTTATTTAATTTATCCCTTATTACTTCATCTATACCAAGTGGTTGGAAAGAATACCATATAATTCCCTTATTCAAAAAGGGTAGTAGATCTGATATATCGAACTACAGAGGTATTGCCAAGCTGGGTGCAATTCCTAGGTTGTTTGAGCAGATTATCACTGATCATCTACAGTTCTATATTCGCCCATTGTTGAGTATATCTCAACTGTAACCAATCTGTTGGAATTTACTTCTATTGTCAATCACAACTTTTCGGTAGGTAGCCAAACTGATGTTATCTACACCGACTTCCGTAAAGCTTTCGATACTGTATCGCATGCGTTGCTCATAACCAACCTCAAAGATTTTGGTTTCCCTTCTCCACTGATCCGATGGCTGGCATCGCACTGGCATGATCATCGCACTCAAAGGGTACTTTTAAGTCTTCAATCGCTAAGTCTTTAAAGGTAACATCAGGTGTTCCCCAACACAGTCATTTGGGGCCTTTGCTTTTCAACATCTTTATTAATGATCTACCTACCGTCATCAAACACTCTCAGATTTTAATGTATGCAGATGATGTAAAACTATGTTTCCGCCTTAATAACCCTTCTCACGGGTTTTTCCTTCAGAGTGATATAGACTCTTTATCTCGTTGGTATTCCAAAAACTATTTAATCCTCAATACTAATAAATGCAAAGTCATGTCCTTTTCTCGGGGAGCCCTTATTTCAAATTCTTATTACATTGACTCAAATAGTTTAGATCGTATTTCCCAGTTTAACGACCTTGGTATTTTGATGGACTCGAAGTTGCATTTCGGTACCCACATTTCCACTTCGGTCTCTAAAGCTAGAGGTGTTCTTGGCTATATTAAACGCTGGTCTAAGGAATTTGATGATCCGTATACTATCAAAATACTATACACTTCACTGGTAAGACCTATTCTGGAATATGCGTCTTGTGTCTGGGATCCTCAATATCAGATGTTTGTTGATCGTATTGAGTCGGTGCAAAAGCAATATCTACTTTTTGCTCTCAAAAACTTGCACTGGGATCCTAATGCTTGCATACCACCTTATCGGTGTCGTCTCAAATTATATATATAACCTCATTTATGGTAGTATTAACTCACCTTTTCTTACTTAGAATGATTAACTTTAGTGTACCAGCACGTCCAACTAGAAACTATTCTAGTATTACTTTTCCCTTTTGTAGAGCTTCTTATTTGCAATATGATCCATACCGACTTCGCGTGTGCTGCTCCTCCCACCTCTTCTTATGTTATAAAAACTAAATTGTTGGCATCGTTGAACTTACAACTTATTTTCTATACTGGTAACCTGCATTTTTTCTCCTTGTTTAAATAGTCTATGTTATTGTAGGTATTGAATTCTAAATTGAACATTAACTTTAGTTTAATCTTGCATGCTGATTATGTTAGTGCCTGATGATGTTTTATCTGTAGCCAAATATTTAGTACGTAGACATTAGCTTTGGTATCGTATGATCACCAAAGATATTAGCAATTAAGACCAGCCGAGCCCAGTCTATGTGAATGGGTGAATCTTGATGCCACGTGGGCCTGCTTCATGTGAGATCAATGTGAGGTCATTGCGTACATACTAAGTCGATATAAAAAAAAAATATATATATATGTAGGATTTAAGTCTAGGAAAGATTACAATTTAAGTATAATCTTTTAAACAAATCCGCTTCTACGTCGTTTCTCGTCGTTTTGCGTCCGTATTGAATACGCGCTTCTACTCGAGTACCCGAAGTTGCGTTCGTTGTCGTCTTCGCCGTCGTTGCCGTCTTCGCCATCGTTGCCGTCGTTGCCGTCTTCGCCTTCATTGCCGTCCTCGCCATCATTGCCGTCGTTGCCGTCGTTGCCGTCTTCGTGATGTCGTCATTCTCTCTTCTTTCCCCACATTCGGCCATTCTGACTAAGTATTCGACCCGAATGTTCCATCGTCATCGTAATCATAGCTAACGGGCCATGGCTTCATGTACTCTGCGCATGTTGCTGTGTTTATCGGTCCTTCACTGTTGCCTATTTTCTGCACATCATAGGTGTTGTTGTGTTTGACCTTAACAACCTGGTATGGTCCCAAAAACTTAGACTTCAGTTTAAGGCCACTGCCAAATTGTGTTCGCTTCACAGCTAGCAAGTCGCCCAGATTATACTGCTTTGCTGCTTTACGTCGCAGATTATACGTTTTCTTATTTTCGTTCTGTAGTCTCAAAATGTGTGACTTCACCTTTTCTCGCAAATCGTTGCGTTCATCGGTAAACATATCCACTGATTCTTTGTTAATTAGTTGTCGTAGCTGATGATATTCATTTGTTCGCATTTTCACGCCAACCAATAACTCGAACGGTGTCGTGTCAATGCTTCGCGTAAACGTTGAGTTAATCGCCTGTTGTACTCTGGTAACGTGCTTGTACCACTGTGATGGATCATCGATGCTAAGTTTGGAAAGCACTGAAATAATAATTGCATTCAGTCTTTCGACTTGTCCGTTAACTCATGGTAGACCCGTCGTTGTCTTTACCAGTTTAATTTTTTCGTTGTCGCAGTACTTCAGAAATTCTTGGGCAGTGAAAGCGGGACCCCTATCTGAAATGATAAGTGCTGGGTTGCCGAATGTTACGCTTTGACTGCTTAGCTTCGTGATGACTTCGTTTGCCGTTGTGGACTTGGTCGGGTACAGCCAGCAAAACTTCGTAAATGAATCGATGACAGCAAAAATATGCTTGTAGTCTTTATGCGTTGATTCTAGTGGTCCTAAAAAGTGGATATGGTAGGTGTGTAATGGTACCTCTTCTTTCTGCAGTGGGTGTAGCCAACCGTCTTGTTTACCCTTTTTGCGGCTACTTACTATACACGGAATGCAGCACTCAATATACTTTCGGATTTTATCTTCAACGTTTGGCATATAATATTCTCTGCAAATCAACTCTTTCGTTTTCTTGACCGCAAAATGACCTCTTTCATGTGCACGACCAATAACTCCTTTTTGCATTTCATTAGGGACAACTACTAGCTCTGTGTCGTTTTAAGCTTGTATAGTATACGTGCCTTCAGAAAACAGTCGTTGTACATCGTGTTTTCCTTGGTAGGAGCTTCTTTAATAGCTTTGAGTTTCTCATCGCGGTCTTGTGCATTTTTTATGCCAATGTTTATGCTGTCGTCACTTATCGTCATCATCATCATCATCATCGATCACTGCAAGAATTTCAAGTTCGTAGCTTGTACACTTTCTCTGTGCATCTGTAGTATTCTTGTTCATATAGTGAATGGGTTGTATTTGACCGTCGTCGGGTGATCTTTGAAGCAATACTGCTCCAAATCCGTCGATAGACGCATCTGTATGTACTTCTGTTTCATATTTCTGGTTGTAAATATGCAACACTGGATTCTCTATTAACATTTCCTTTAAGGTCTCAAACGACTTCTCTTCCTGAACCCCCATTTGGAACTTTACTCTGTGTTTTGTTAGGTCTGTCAATGGCTTGGCAATAATCGAATAATTTGGAATGAATTTTCTGAAATGACCTGCTAAACCTAGAAAACTTTCTAGCTGCTTCGTTGTCTGAGGTGTTCCAAATTTCGAAACGGCCATTATTTTCTCGGGTGATGAACGTATCTTTTGGTCTTCAATAATATAACCCAAAAATGTAACTCGTCTTTCTAAAAAGTGGCACTTCTTCCGGTTCAGCTCTAAACCATAGTCTTGACATGCTTTGAGAACTTCTCCCAGATTAAGTACAGCTTCGTCTTCGGATTTGGCTGGAATTATTATGTCATCTACATATGGCAAAGCGATGCCCCTGCGTGCCAAATCTCGAAAGATTGCTATTATGTGTCTCTGAAAAACTCCTGGTCACTTTGTTAACCCAAATGGCACTCTGCGAAACTGGTATTGACCATTCTGTGTGACGAAAGATGTGTATTTCTGACTCGTTTCTGCGACCGGTACATGAAAGAATCCATTTTTCAGGTCAATTGTGCTGAATACTTTCGCATCTTGTAAGCGATCGAGTTGGTCTTCAATAAGCGGCATCGGGAACTGGTCTTTGATGATTACTTTATTAATTCTCCGTTATCGATACATAATCGAGGAGACCCATCACTTTTCTTTATTAAAACAACTGGACTTTTAAATTCTGAAACAGAATCTTCAATTATACCTTCTTTTAACCATTCGCTTACTTGAGCATCAACTATGGTTGTCTCTGTATGTGGTAATCATCGCGGTCTCGAAAATATTGGGGTTTCATCTTTCAAAATTATTTTCATCTCCACGTTTGTTGTTTTTATTTTAATCGGTTTGTAGTTCGCAACTGCTTCTAAGACTTTTTCCCTTGCATTCTCATTTGCACTCTCGTTGACATGTAGTTCGCTTTCACTTACGATCGCATCGATTTTCATTATCGCCACTTCATCTTGAACTTCGTCTACTTGCGTCTTCTTGATGTGCATACCGTCGCGATTAATTGTAACTTCTGCGTGCATGTATAATTCTTCACCTATTAGTAATTGCAAATCGAAACAGCTAGATGGTACAACGTAAAAATTAAGTTCAAAAGAATTTCCGTCGATCAGTATTTCATGTATAAAACGACCTATCGGTTTGATTGCGTTGTCATTGTGCTTTTCTCCAAACCCGACTAGCTTTATATTATCTTTGACAAGTTTCGGTTCTTGCAACTCTTTATATACATGCATTGAGACAATATTAAATTTACTGCCAGTGTCAAATAATCGCTTGCCCATAATGCTCACTTCCTTGTTGGTTAAATTGTTCTGCACTCGTACTCGACGTATGTTTGAATCCTCTACCTCCTTATTTTCTTTGCAACTTTTCGAAATGTGTCCGAACTGGTTACACTTGAAGCATTTCTCTCCTTTTTCTTTGTTTTGACAATCATTCGACAGATGCCCTTATTCACAACAATTATAGCAATTCACATCTCGCTTCACATTTTTGTTCACAATGTTTTTTCTTTCTTTGTTTTCGTCGTGCGTTTCATTCTTATTTGAGTTATCTTTTTCATTAATTTTTTCATAACACCTTAATTTTTCTTTGAATTCGCTCATATTTTTTGCATTATACAAAATGGTTTTATTCGCCGGTTTACCATTGATACCGTCGATTATGTACTTCATCAAAACATCATCAGTAATATTTCCTCGTGTAGCTGTTTCTTTGAGACGGTAAAAATACTCAAAAATGCCTTCGTTGTTTCCTCGCTTACTATGAGCTAGTTGTTCGTGTATGAGTTTGCTGTTTACTTTAGATTCGAACTCGCTCAGCAATGCTCTTTTGAGAGAATTCCATGACGATTCGCAACTACCTTCAGCGATTTTTTTGCGAATATCAGTTTCTGAAGCTCGTTGGAACGCATTAACTCAGTCGTTTCTTCGAATTCGCTCACCCAAGCTTCGATTGAAATGGTTTCGGTGCCGTCGTAGCTGCGAATATTCTCTTCCATGTCTTATAGCTTACAGTTACTGGCGGCGTCTGTATATTACATTCCTTTGAATCAACACCCCGTCTGCCATCTCTGCCGTTCCGACCGTCACTTTCAATATTCCTTGCCTGCAATGCGTCGCGAATTGCCCTTATGCCGTGTGCCTGGCTCACGCTATTTTCGCTGCTTTAATTTTTGTCGGCGTCTTCGTAGTCTGTTTCATCGTTGGTTTCATCGTTTGCGCTAAAATCTGCGTCCCTCAGTAAATGACCACTCATCAAATTTTTAAAAATATGCTGTTTAATGTCATTGCCGTTATGTTGCAAGTGTAGCAAATTAGATATTATTGCGAGATCTTCTTTTGACAAATTTTTTTCAATGTACTCGCTCTTCTTCTCAAAGCGTTGATCAGTATAATCATATTCGAATCCTTGAAATTCACGTAACCGTTTGCGATTATCTCTATCGCCTTTGCTTTCAAATACGAACGCGTGTAACAGCTCAATATTTTTATTTTTTACCGTTTTTTTGCGTCCGTCGTTTTGCGTCCGTCTTGAATACGCGCTTCTACTCGAATGCCCGAAGTTGCGTTCGTTGTCGTCTTCGCCGTCGTTGTCGTCTTCGCCGTCGTTGTCGTCTTCGCCGTCGTTGCCGTCTTCGTCATCGTTGCCGTCGTTGCCGTCTTCGCCTTCGTTGCCGTCCTCGCCATCGTTGCTGTCGTTGCCGTCATTGCCGTCTTCGTGATGTCGTCATTCTCTCTTCTTTCCCCATATATATATATATATATATATATATAAATAATATAATATACATTTTGTTCTTAATATTGTTTGATTATTTTGCAAGTACAACGCTAAAAATTGGCTTTCCTCTGTATTGAGTTCAATTTCTTTTTTTGCCTGCTTTGTTCTCCCTTTATTTTACTTTTGGTATTTTAGTCTTTTTCTGTTTCCCTCTTGCTCTTGATAAGCAGTTTTTATTTTTGAATAACTATACTTCCTCTTTGCTCTCTTGGAAAGTCTTTTATAAAAACTAATATTTCACCTCACTTTTCTCTTTCCAATTTTATCTATGTCTCGCTGAGAGTGTCAACATTCGAGCTTAAGTCGTTGTGCTGTTTTGCAGTGTGTTGATACGAACAAAAAATTTTGAAAATCAATTTAAATTTCATTAGTATTATTATATTTATTTATTTTATTTTTGCTTATTTATTATTTATTTGATATATTCATTAATTTTTAAGCTTTTATAAATTTATCAAAAAAAAAAATTTTAATTAAAAAAATTTTATTTTCTTATTTTTTATTTATTTGTGAAATTTATTTCGTTTTTAGTTTATATGCATTCCATTTATTCATTTTGAGCTATCTAATTTGTCTTATTTTGCTTTTATTTTATTTATATTTTGTTACCTACTGGTTCAATATTTCATGCAAAATGAGTTGCTGTATTCGGGCTTGCGCCTACAAAGACAACTTTAATAATGATAAGCTTAGAGGGATCTCTTGTTGGATGTGCAATAGCATTATCCACCTTAAGTGCGCTGGGTTGACTGGTCGTGACCATGACGGACTTTACGTTAAGGCTAATCCTGCATCTGGTGGCAACAGGTGGTGTTGCCCCACCTGCTTCTAACGCCAGGGAGACTTCTCAATGATGTACCACCGTATGCGAGATAAATACCACAAACTTAAGAAAACTATTTACTGAGTTCGCCTCAGAGTTTAATGCTGGGGCACAAATGTTTATGGAGTACTCTTTTGACTCAACTCCAACGGCGAATCCAGTACAACTGCCGCCATTATCCACTCACAGTCTTGCGCCTACCACAGCGCCACTTATTCCTTTTTCGTCTCCTCAACCTCTTCCTTCTCATTCCCCACCAACTTGTTCTACTGCTTCCCGACATTTACCCACTTACTCTTCTGAATTATGTTCCATATCTGCCCAATCGTCCCATCCCACTCTAATTCCAGTAGCTTCTTCAGCCATTATCCGCTCTACTACTACTTCATGTGTTGGTTTCAACTTTCCCCTACTACTTTTTCGTCTTCCTTTATTCCATGTTCTAATACTGTGACTTCAGCTTCAACTTCTCCAACTTTTTCTCCTTCTTCCCAACCTTTACCCACTTATTTTTCTACACTTCCTTCTATATCTACCCAGTCGTCCCATCCCGTACCAAATCCAGTAGCTTCTTCTACCATACTATTTCTTCATCTGCCGCTTTCAACTTTCCCTCCACTACTTGTTCATCTTCCTCTATTCCGTGTCCTACTCCTGCTCCATCTTCTACTGAAGTATCTAGCTCGTGTTGTACAATGCCTCCCCCTAAGTGTTCTTCGCAGTCTAACACTGCCTCTACTCCATTGCCATGTACTTTGAAGTACATCCTCGTAAACATGTTTTTATTTCCAGGTTGGATAAGGAGACAACCTGTGACGACGTTGCACGCTATATATCATCAAAAGCATGCATCCTTTCGAATTTTAATATTTATAAGTTTAATTTTTCTAGCCCTAGAGAAGGCTCTTCTTTCAAGCTTGCAGTTGCTATGGAAGTATTTTCTGTCATTTGTGACGCTACATTCTGGCCTGCCCATATGGTGGTCCATGAGTTTATTCCTAGGAAAAACTAGGCCTTTGCAGGTAACCTTACCAGTCACTGCTTCAGCTTAATCTTCTGTTTCTTCCAATGCTAACACTACACAATACTAACACTACATTTTCAAAATGTTAGAGTTCTAAATTGTAAACTTTCTTCATTTTATCTGAGAAGTTTTTCTTTCAGTTCTGACATTATTGTTTTCGTTGAGACTGTGCTTCGCCCTGATGTTCTAAACTCTGAAATTTCCACCTCTACATTATTGGCTCAATTGAATTAATGCATAACTTACTTTCTAAACTTGTAATCTAAATTTTTGTTTGAATCGTCTATATCATTTTAGGTATTGATTTCTAAATAACCTCTTAGATTTAGTTTAATATTGCATGTTTATTAGAGGCTGATGATGTTTTTCTCTGTAGCCAAATATTTAACAGGTAGACATTAGCTTTGGTATAGAATGTTCACCAAAGAACTTAGCAATTAACACCAGCTGAGCCCAGTCTATGTGACTGGATGAATTTTGATGCCACTTGGGCCTGCCCCATGTGAGATCAGTGTGTGGTCATTGCGTACCTACTATGTCAAAGTAAAAAAAAAAAAAAAAATCCAATTAAGCATTTGCAGGTTAGATTACCAGTCACTGCTTCTGCTCCTTACAAAGCTAAAAAAAAAACTCTACATTTTCAAAATGTCAAAGGGCTAAAGTCTAAACTTTCTTCATTTTACCGTAGACATTATTGTCTGACATTATCGCTTTTGTTAAAACTTGGCTTCGCCCTGATGGTCTCAACCCTAAAATTTTCAATAAGTCTTACTCTATGTTTCGTAAGGATCGCTATGGCAATAGGTAGTGGAGTCTTAATCTCTGTTCTTTCATATTTTTCGTTAAGTGTGGTCTCTCTTGACGATACTGAAAGCATTGAATTCCTCTGAGTCAAAATTTCATTCACAAATTATAAAATTTTTATCATTTGTTCATATATCCCTCCTTCATCGTCCGACTCAGTCTACTTGGATTAAGCAAGAGCTATTCAGAATATATTAAACCTCATTAATGACTCTGATACTTTGCTTGTTCTGGGTGATAATAATCGTCTCTCTGTTAATTGATATTGATACTGCCGTGCGGTTTTTCAATGCGACAATGCTGAATTATGTCAATAAATATGTGCCTAAAGTCCATCTTACCGACGATTTAAGCGTCCGCCTTGGTTTTGTGTAAATTTGGTCCGTATAAAAAATATTAGGGATCGGTTATTTTAAAAATGTAAACGCTCTTGTTCCGAAATTGATTATGCGAATTATGCCGCGGATCATAATAAATTTAACATTTCTAATCAATCTTGCTATAATAAATATTTGCGAAAAGTAAAATTTAATATTAATCGATTCCCAAGAATTTTTTTAAATTCATCAAAAATAATAATAATAATAATAATAATAATAATAATAGCATCAGTTTGCCGTTTATTGACGGCAGTATTGTTTTGCAATATATAAAATTGGTTATACCCTCTTTTTCTCCTGGTCCGGATAATGTTCCTAGTTGTATCTTAAAAAGCTGTGCTCATAACTTACATATTACCATTTGTACCTTATTTAATTTATCCCTTATTACTTCGTCTATGCCAAGTGATTGGAATAAATCCTATATAATTCCCCTGTTCAAAAAGGGTAGTAAGTCAGATATATCGAACTACAGAGGTATTGCCAAGCTCTGTGCAATTCTTAAGTTATTTGAGCAGACTACCACGTCTCATCTACAGTTATGTATTCTATTTTATTGTTGAGTATGTCTCAGCATGATTTTGTAAAGAACAGTTCGACGGTAACCAATCTGTCGGAATTTACTTCTATTTTCAATCATAACTTCTCGGTAGGTGGCCAAACTGATGTTATCTACACCGACTTCAGTAAAGCTTTCGATACTGTATCGCATGCTTTGCTCATAACAAAACCCAAAGTTTTTGGTTGGCCTTCTCTATTGGTCCGGCGGCTGGCACCTTACCGGCACTTACCGGCACTTGATTATTGCACTCAAAGGGTAATTTTTAAGTCCTTAATATCTAAGTCTTTAAAGGTAACCTCAGGTGTTCCTCAAGGCATTGGGGCTTTAGTTAGCAAAGTTCTATACACTTAACTGGTAAAACCTATTCTGGAATATCTGTATATCGATTGTATTGAGTGCAAAAGCAATTTATACTTTTTGCTCTCAAAAACATGCACTGGGATTCTAATTCTTGCCTACCATCTTATCGGTGTCTTCTAAAATTGATCAACCTTCCTACCTTGTCTAGTCGTAGAACTGTCGTGGGTGTGACTCTTATGAATAACATCATTTAGGGTGATACTAACTCACCTTTCTTACTTATTATGATTACTTTTAGTATACCACCACGTAAAACTAGACACCGCTTCCCAACTAGTCTTCCCTTATTTAGAACTTCTTATTTATAACATGATCTATTTACCAAACGTCTTGAATTCAATCCACCACAGTTTCAATTTATCGTAAATATACCTATACCCAGCCAAATTTACTATAAATGGAAACTGTGGCTTGCTGAATTTAAGACCTTGTGCAACCTAAACATATTGAGATACCGTTCGTCAAATTTGTGTCGCCGTCGCCATAATTTATTATTTTGTCAGCACCCGTTTCCTGTCTTAAACGTCATCAGGCACCTGAGCAGTTGTGGTTTGGTGCACGAAAATTTCTTTAGTCTTTCAGTATGTTCCAGTTTTGTTGGTTGGGGCATCAGGCTCTAAACGCACTAATACGACGTCGGGCGGTGACGTTCCGTTGGGTATATTGTCTAGGCGTTCACTATGTGATATGGAATATCGGAGTTTATATCTGGCGTGGAGATGAATTCCGATGACCTCTTTGCAAGTTTTCTGTGCTGCCTTTGGGAGTGATAGATTGACCACTATACCGTCTACATAATGGAAACTAACAATGGCATCGAGAGTTTGTGGATATTAATGTAGGAGTTCTTCAGCGTTGATATTCTTCTCGAATTCAGCACAGCGTGGCGAATAGGCCGCTCCAAAAATCATTGACATCACCAGGCAATATTGAGTATAGCTGGCCTTCTGGTCTTTCCATAGAAAGACCGCTGAGAATGTTGGTTTTTTGGAAACCAGTTGTGAAAACATTTCATTGATATCATAGCCAACTCTTATAGCGTGTGGGTGAAACGCAAAAAGAAAAGGCTTGGCTTGTTGGCGCCCTTTTATGAACTGGGGATGCAGCGAAATTTCGTTGGCTATGGCTTATTCCGAAGTTTCCCGGGTTGTTAACATTTCTCAGAGCAAAGTGCAACAAATACCATATAGCTTCGTATAACATCGCTAGAAAGCACACGGGCATAGCCGTTATCAAGATATTTCTGCATCTCGGACTTGTATCGCTTTACTAATGCAGATTCTCAATTCATTTACCGTTCAAACTCTACCAGTCTTGTTTTACCCATCTAAAGATTGTGAAGCAGTGTTGGCTTCAGAGGCTTTCAGAGTTGTGTAAATTTTTTTTCATCGTTTTGCGACCTCATGTACAATACAATCGGCTGCGATTTAGCAGAATCGGACTTTGTGCCATAGGCGAACCATCCCAACTCTGTTTTCACGGAGACTGGATTTCCTCTATCGATGACTTCGATAGAACTCCTAGGGTGGCACGATCTATTCCTATCAGTATCTTGGCCTTAGCTCCATTATAGTTGTCTATTTACGTTGAACATAAATTTGCACATACTTTGTTGCTAAAAGTCTTCATACGTAGTCTAAGATTTCGTACTCTCCGTAAGTTCTTCATGACGTACCACTGTTGCTTGTTGGTTGACAGTATTTTGAAACTCACACATCTTCAGTTTTCGGTGATTAAATGCCCTCTGAATCATTTTAGCTTCAATTGTTTCATGAGACCAAGTTTCTCCGCCACTCGATATTCTATAATAGATATGAATGACATGTCGTCAAAAATAGAATGCATTTCAATTTGACCATTTGGTCCGCTTAAGACAACTTGCAAAATTTTGAAAAGCTGGCACCTTGATCGCTCTGTGTGACATCTCAAAACTCGTGTCTCTTTAGTTGACAGAATACTGCTATTTGATTGCGGGCAATGCAAGTTTGTAATGGGTTAATCTTTTTCATCCATTTTGACCACAGATGCTTTTGTTTCTACATTTGGAGACGGGTTGACTTTTTACCAAGGCAGACAATGAAAGCTTCATTTGACTTTTTCCCAGTGATTTGCAATACCGCTTCGTGTGTATTCTTCACAGGCACTTAACTTATGTTTACCTGAACACTGCCGATATAGTAATTTTTGCACCTTGTGGTCACATGCATCACTATACCCTGCTTTGGTAGAGCATTTTTTACATTGGTCGCTGTTTAGGGGACAGCAAGAGTTTTTGCTGACCGCTGATTGACAAGCCCAACAAAGTAGTTGTTTATTTGGTGGACTGTATATAAATAATAATAGTGAGGTTCACTTACCCGTGCATGTGATGGTGAGGCTGCTGATGCTAGACCGTAGTTTGGAGATGGTCGGAGGCGGAACAAGTCGTCGGGCGTCCGGTATTGCTGAAAATTCAAAATAAAACACACACACTCGTTAGGCAATTTTAAGTTAATGGTCACGTTGTTTATTTGATCTTTTTTAAACTTGGAACTAAAGCGCGTAGCGCGGGTTGGTTAAGTTTAAATAGCGCGTAGCGCGTGGTCTGTCGTTGCTAACTAGGACCAAACTGACTGCATGGTTTCTGATGATCAGATTCAGGCAATCGATCAAGATGCAGGGCGAAAGTGCCATAGGAATTTTTCGTCGCGCTCCACTTATTAAAGTAGCCGTTAGCTCCTTGCCATTCTCTTTATTTGGGCGCTCTATGAGCGCCGTTCCGTAGGAACTTATTGCCGCAGACGCCGTCCGCTTCTAATTGGTCTGACTCTGTCCCACTGCGGTTGCAAGTTCTGTAGGCGAAAGTTCTGTAAGAGCTTTCACTCTCAAAGGGAACCGTTCGCTCCCGCTCATTTGTAAATGCAGCGGTTTGCTCCGCGGTTCGTGAACATTCCGCCCCCCTTGCAGCCTCGATGCAACCGTCACAATTCATACTTATCCTAAGAATCATTGAAATGTTAACCTCACAAGTTCCTACTTAAATCTAACAAATTCCACCTTAATTCCAACAAATGCAACTTAAATTTACAGATTTAACTTACAACTAATAACTTCCAACTTACACCTACAAAGGCGCCTGCGCCGCCGTCTCTTGTGTAGTCGTTCACACCTTCCGTGCCGCCGTCTGTCTTGGCTTTCGTCTGTATTTTCCAGGCAGCCCTCCATCGCACCTCCTGCGCCGATGCCACTTGAACTACTCGTTGCCTGCTGGTCTCCCCATTACTGTCCAGATGGCTCCTCACATCGTTGAATTTGAGAATCGGGATCGCGAACTTCACACGAACCATCGGCCATCGTGAAGACGATGACCGCGTGACTGATGAACGTACCACCGTAGATGCACAGGTTCATCAGCTGAAGAAGTTGAAAGTCGGATCCGCTGCCCTCAGGCTAACCATCGGCCAACGTGGGGGCAGTGACCAAATCACTGGTGAACCTAATAACACCGTAGATGCACAGGTTCACCAGTTGAAGACGTTGAAAATATCACACCGGCTGGTCTGGTCTGGTATGGTGCAACAGCGTATAATGCCATCAGAAGGGGCATTAGATAACTGCTGCCGAGAGGCATCGCACAGCGACCACCTTCCGCCAAACATTCCAACCCCACTCTGGCTTCGGTGCCCACTCTGGTATACAGGGCACATTTTTGGGTGATGTTCGCTACGGACTGTTCTGAAAATAAAGTCTGTTAATTTTCAGAATGAACGATAATTCCTCGCGTCAACGGACGCGCGACTTGTCCTTAGCTTCGCCAGTCTCACCATTCCGTCAGTTCCAGGTGCGCCTTCATTATTGTCCCATGCACCATTCGTTTGGTTGCGTGCAGTCTTCTCTCACCACAACCAAGTCGCCTTCTGAAATATTAGTATGCGGCTGCTTTCACCTAAATCCTTGTATATCTCGGAAAAGATACTCGGCTTTCCACCTCTTTCAAAATTCTAGATTTAGAACCCTAACCTTCTGTAAATTATGATATAGGGCACCGACACCGGGTTTCATGGAATTTGTGCTACGTTGGGGTTAGCTTCTTAGCTTTGGGACTTATAACTTACCAATTTGTCTTTCCCACGCTGGAACTCTCGTGACGCTCTCATAAAATTGGTGCCATTATCGGAATATAATTTTCCGTACAACAAGAGTATTTTTCCGGGTGAAATTGAGAGTGAAATTGAATTTAGCCGTCGTTTTTCCAGTCCAGTCCCTCCATCGTGACGACTTCTGTTGAAAATCCTCCTTTTATACCGCCCCGCGTAGCAAGCCGTGGCAACAATGAAAGGCGGTCTGAACTGGTTCATCATCCGCGCTCCTAGAACTGCAGCACGGGTACCCAGACATAGAAACGGACGGATGACGACTTGTTTAGTGGAACGAGTGAACTTTCGATGCCCGCACTATACTGAACTGTTCGTTGGCGGACCTCCCTTCTTATCACTCTTCGTGATATCGGAGACAGACGGACGATGGCCAAACTCTGATTTGACTGGTGGGTATTGTCTGTTCTTGCTATTTTTGTCCCTAACTGGCCCGGAACCTTTTTTTGCCTTAACAGACCAGAGGGGCCAAACTTCTTATCACTCTGTTATGGCGGACATCTATTGTGGTTACACTCCGCACACTTTTTCCTTCTATTGCTGCCCCTTTCCTTGAGTAGTATACTCCTGTCCGCCTTTGCGGATGAAAAATTGAAATTTCGGACCGAAGGCGCATGAATGTGTGGGGAGTCGACTGGACCTATCAAAACCCAACCAAAGACCGTCTCTTGTCCTCCTTTGACAATTTCAGGCTATAAGTCCGCTCCTATCAAAATGTCTATTGGGTTGGTCTCATAGAAACAGACATCTGCAAGCTGCAGCTCTGGAAAAGCTCGAAATATATTATGGTCAATCGGACTGGTCCGAAGATTCCCTGTGATTTTCGAAAGGATTAGCCCCTGCGCAGATATCAGCATGCTTGAATAATATGGTGACTGCAACTTGAACAAACATTCCTTTCGGACCCGTGCCGAAATTGTCTTGTTCGAGCCAGATACCCGTGCTTGAGTGGGTCTCACCTGCAATCCAACTCGCCTCTGTAGCCGTTCGGAAATGAAGGTGCTTTTAGATCCGGAGTCGATGAGTCCTCGAGCCAAATACTTCAGTCCTGGATGTGGACGATCGCTGTCGCCAAGAATACGCCCCATGCGTTGGTCGATAAACACGACTGTACGTTGCTTACTACTGCTGCTCCTGTGGATACGCTAGCCTGATTCCCTATCTGTCCTGTACTCCGCCTGGTTCCGTACTAATGTGGTCCCCTGTGTTTCCAATGGGCTCGCAGTCTCTCTGTTCCCATGGATCAATGAGTGGTGTCGCCCGCCACATTTCACCCACCTTGCTTTCACCACCCAATCCCTCACTGAATGCGATGGTGACAAACAGTTGAAACAAAGGCGTAGCCTCTTCACCACAGTGTTCGTTCCAAAATGTTCAAGACCAGGAATTTAGGGCAGGTCCGCACTTGGTGTCCTCTGCCTTGGCACAGCTTACATGTACTTCCCGTGGGTGGTACACGGGCAGCATGTACTTGCACCTTTCATGGAGTTTGCCCTTTCATGTCGGGCCTCACCTTTAAATCGGTCATTGTTTTCAGCATATGGAAGCGACTGGTGAGGAACCGAATTAATTCCTCCTACGTTGGAAGCAGACTCTTGTCAGTTACGCTAGAGTGGATTCTGGAAGGCACGAAGTACAAAGAAATATGAGGATGGGATCCCATGTCCCAATGTGTACACCATGAGCTCTCAGTGTCGATATGCAGTGATCTGGCGTTGTAGCCCCTTTATCTGCACACCATCCTCGTCACCAACGGCTTTTAAGTTGAAGGGGGTCTTCAACTGGGCGTTGATGAGAATACGGTTGTTCTCATAACGGTCCGCTAAATTTCAAAGCCCTCACCTATCAGCGGCACCAGCTGTATGATTTCCTTTGCTTCGCCCCGCGTCTTCTTGTTTAGGTGGTACAGCTTTTCCACTTGTGATAGGCGAGGGTTATCCACGTAGATGGCCTTGAACATATCCCGAAACGTAGGCCAGGATTTATAATCCCCGTCGAATATTTCCATATCGCATGGTGGTACACTGAAGCCTGGGTTTGAACATCGCACCACATCCTCCACGGTTGTTGAGTTTAGTGCACCCGCTCGAGATTCCGATATACGCAATGTAGTTGCCTACCGAATTGCTGTTCCACAGCGAAGGTAATCGTCGAAGCATACATCATACCGGTTTTGGAGTCGACCAGCCTCTTCATCAGCGTCTTCGCATTCTCCGGGAATATCCGCCATTGCTGTATCGAAGGCAGACCGAAGTTCCCCCAGCGTAGGTTGAGTTCTTCTTCCGGAAGCTCTAAATCATTCAGTGTTTTAGGTCGGACCTTTGACTCCTCAATGCGGAGAAACCGTTCCGCCCGTCTATAAAACTTTGGAAGCCACATTCTAATTTAAAAAACTCGAAAATTTGTTTTTGAAATTATTTGAACGTAGTTCACTACGTGCGGAGACACTGACTCAAAAATTCAAAACCCAAGAAAACCTTTCTATTAAAAATTTAGTTCTCTTTTACTCTAAGCTGTTTCCTAGGCGCACAGAATTTTCTATTCACTGCGCACCACAAACAAAATGCAGCAAATATCGAATGAAAATTAAGGAAAATAAAAACCAATTATTTTTTCTAGCTTATTTATTTCTCACAATTATTTAATTAATGTGTACCGTAATGTAATGTAAGATACACATTGAACCAAGTCCTATAAATATTATAAAAAACAAAAAAAGTATAAGAATAATTTTACTCCCGTTTCTTTATTTTACTGACAATTTTTCCTATTTAATGTGCACCAGCAGACGCAACGCATCAAATATAAATAGAGAATAGAAACAAAATTTTATATAAAATTAATATATACAATTAATTTTCTTCATTTATCTAAAGCACCTTTTAATTCATTAATTCAATCACAGCTGTAATGTAATGATTATTTATTATACATATGCAATATGATATAATATAATTTGTATAAAATATATAATATATATATAATGATAATTAAATAAAATAATAATAATAAGGTGATAATAATAATTTCTTTGGTTTCAACTTGGGGTGCTGGGAACTATTTACTCTTGCGTTTCGGTGAGCCCAACTTATATGCTTATCAGTAGCGGTTCCTTTTGTATTCTCGAAAAAGAACAAGTGGAAGGCGAAATAGAATTTTACTAAAATTGAAACGAAATAAAGTTTGCTATTCAGGACATCAGCCGCAAATATTATATATATATATATATATATTATGCTTATGCCTTATAATTATGCCTTAATTCCAAGTACTCGGACGTGGAATGTGGAATTGGCCTTGAAAACATGTACGCCAGGAAGCCAGGTGAATTCTAAAAGAGTATCAGCTAAGAAATCGTCCGTGGTATCAAGTTCTACTAGGGGATTCGCATTTTGTCATGCCGGTCATGCCATCGTAATTTGTCCACTGTTCCGAAATTTATCGGCATCACTTCGCCTCAAAGAGACCAAAAGGCTGAAGTTATACATCAATTGCTTGGCCAAGGGCCATTTCGTAAAAACTGCAAGTCAAATTGCTGTAGGTCCAGTTCTGCCAGGCACCATTCATTGCTTCATTTAAATCAGATGTTCAAGAAAGAATCGAAAGCCCGGTTGGCGCCGAAGCTAAAAACGCTCTTGTCATTGACCCTAAACCTGTTGTGGTCATGGTCAAAGGTCGGAATGGAATTTTGTTTCCATGCAGGGCATTGCTTGACTCCGCTTCGCAACTTCATTGCATAACAGCGTGCCTAGCTGATCAGTTGCAAGACAAAAAAGCCGAATTCTAAACTATTACGTCGGGCTTCGGTCAGTTATTTCTTATTCTTCTTATTCTTCGCTTATTCTTCGACCTGTTGTGCCCTGGACAGCTGCGGTTAGATCCAAGTATGACAACTCTCCAGAAAACCAAGTTATTTTGAAACGTCTCTGGAAATGTTAGTCGTCCAGTGAAGCAAGTTTCTTGTTGCGCAGTTGACCGTGCCGATTCGTTGGATCAGGATTCTGATTCTGCTTTACACGACCTAGTGAAGTGCTTTTGGGAGGTTGAAGGATACACTCAACTGGGCAGCAAGAGATCGAATGAAGACTTAGATTGCGAGAATCATTTCATGAACAGCTTTCGCCGATTGGATACTGGCGAGTATACCGTCCGATTGTCAACAAAGGTTGACTTGCGTGCTTTAGGCGATTCGTACGCACGAGCAGTAAATTGGCTGAGGACATTAGTGAAAAAATTCATGCGATGCGGCAGGCGGCTATGGACGAAGCAGATGAATTCAATTTTGGCTCGAAGGTAGTATTGCGCGACTTCTATGTTGACGATGTTATCTTGGGCGGAAGTACGGAAGATGAAGTCCTATAAATCATATGGCAAACAAGAGCGCTGCTTTTACGAGGAAAGTTAGTGCTCAGAAAGTGGTGTTGAAATAACGAGCGGATCTTGCAAGCAGTTGAAGAATCGAGCAGAAAGCAAACGAGAGCATTCAGTGATGGCAGAAATTGCACAAAAGCCCTAGGATTGATAAGGGAACTAGAGGAGGATAAAATTCTGATTTCGTTGTCTTTAATTTCTGTTGCCGATCGTGACACCAGACGCCAAGTGTTGGCTAACGAAGCAAGGATTTACGACCCACTTGGACTAATAAGACCAGTCGTTTTGAAAGCTAAGGTTTCTTCAGTTGCTTTTGAAGCAAAAGTTGGCGTGGGATGCAAGTGTGCACAGTCGTTACACTCTACTTAGAATCAATTATATTCAGAATTGAATACAGTCAGCAGCATTCGCTTCCCTTTCGTTCGTTGGACTGCATTGTTCAGATTTACAAATACATGGATTTTGTGATGCTAGCGTAAAGGCTTATGGAGCGTGCGTTTCCGTGGGTATAAGGAAGGTCGACTGTGTGCAGGTCAATCTATTGTGCTCAAAGTCGCGAGTAGCTCTGTTGAAGCACTTACCGTGCCTGAGTTAGAATTGTGCCCTGCAATGTTGTTGGCTGAGTTAATGAAGACTATTTTTGAGCTGCAAGCTATTAGTGGAGATTTCTTCTGTTGGTCGGATTCAACAATAGTTCTTCCCTGTGGTTGAATGATGTCGCCGAAGGTGCAACCCGTATTAGCAGTATCCAGGAGATGTCTCATGGCATGGCAGAGAGCTTGAAGAGTCTGTATTATGGAAGCACGGACTGCAATTTTTGCAAAAAGACGAGTATGGATGGCCAAAATCTTTCAAATTTTGTCCAAGCGTTCTAGAAAGAAAGCTCAATGTTTTGATCGTAACGTCAAGAATCGCAGATTACTCTATTTTCTTCAAATTAGTCGATTCATTTCGTTTGACGCAAAGGGTTTACGCTTACATATATCGCTTCCTAAATTCAAATACACATCGAATGTCATCGTCTAAGCTCACAGTGGAGGAGATAGAAGCTGGGATCAATGTACTAATTCGGATTGCACAAATGACAGCTATGCAGCCTGACTACAGCGAGTTGAAGGCTAAAGGGAAAGTCGTTCGCTCTAGCAAAATCGCATCTCTAAACCCGTTTATCGACAAAGCTAGAGTATTGCGCGTGGGTGATTTGAAAGTTCAAATTGGAGTTTCAATGAAAAGCATCCTATCCTACTGCCGATAATAATGACAAATAGCATTATAGTTGATCATCCTCAGAGGCTATTGCATGCTGGCGAGCATTCGCATGACGTTTTGACCCATTGGAGGGCTGAAGGCTGTTCCTAAAGTTGAAATTAAATGTTTTTTCCCTTTATATTTAATTTTTCTTTTATTATTAGAACAACTTCATTAAAATTGTATATAAACAATTAACAAAACAACTCAAATAATAAGTAGGGATATAGTATAGTGTATTAAAATTATCTATTACGGTGGTCGGCAGGGTGCGATCTTCTCAGCCGGCTCGCCATCCTAACTCCTCCCATTCTGCGTCGTTTTAGAAGGCGCCTTGCTAGATTATATGGATGATTTTTCAACCTCTCCATATATTTTTTGTCATGACGATTTATCACATCGCCAGTTTTCGGTATTTTTAAGTCATTCTCAAGGTGCACCGTTCGCATGAACCACGGGGCACCAGTAAGCATGCGCAATGTCGTGCAGTACTCCCACCTTCGTGATGTTAGACCTCACTGCTACGACATAGACCTGCAAACCGTATCGCCAAGCAGGATCAATTACTGTTGCCGCAACACAAGTTACAAGCAATACGAGCTACCTCGTCGAGCGTCGACCTCCCTTCTCAACAAACAACTGTTGCGAGAGAGGAATTGCATAAATTGTTGCTGCATGTGGAAGGAGTCTTAAGAATTACTCGGTTGCGTGGAATGACAAAATAATAAAATAATGCAAGGTCACGCACCAGTCAGTCGTGTTGTGACCGCAGAATAGTAGGGTCATTTTTTGAGAATTTGTTTTTTGCTCTGTAGGTAGCTTCGTTATTTATTAATTATTCTTTCGCTGATTTGTGTTCTTCAAATTTTGGTTTTTCTTTATTTCTTTGGAATTTTGGTTTGATTTTACACGGATTACAAGAACATAATTCAAATATTCAATACAATGATTTAATTTACAATGGGGCTCTAACAAAGATTGAAGATCTAGTCCTTACTTTACTGAAAAAGTTTTGTCGGATTTTGCTATGAGTAGGCCACAAAGAACCGAAGAAGGTTGCAGTGATTTTAAAAGATAATTAGATTACGATTCCGCTTCTTTAAAACAACAAATAACTGAGTCTGAGTCTAAGTCCAAGTTTGAACCCAGAACAAACATAAATCAAAACATTCTCACAAGTCAAAAAGCTGTACCGCCTAATCATAAAGACGCGGGGCGAAGCCAAGGAAATCATAAAGCTGGTACCGATGAGGGGTGAGGCCTTTGAGTTCTAATTAAAAATTTAGTGGACCGTCATTAAAACAAGCGTATTCTCATCAACGCCCAGTTGAAGACCCTCTTCCACTTGAGAGCCGTTGATGACGAGGATGGGGTGCAGTTAAAGGGGCTACAATGCCATATCACCAACTGCATATCGGCACTCATGGTGTACACATTGGGACATGGGATCCCATCCTCATATTTCTGTGTTCTTCGCGCCTTCCAGAATCCACTCTAGCTTTCTGGGAACAAATCTTAACTGACAAGAGTCTGCTTCAGGCCTCTGAATCTACGATGTGACGAGCCAGCTGGGAAATATTGGGAAGACCAGCAGGCAACGAGTAGTTCAAGTGACAGCGGCGCGGGAGTTGTCGTTTCTTTAATTTTTCCCCATTTAACAACTCGAGTGTGTGTGACTTTCAACATTTCAGCTGCAGTGCGTGCACCGGGCGCCCGACGACTTCTTCCGCCTCCCGGCATCTCCAACCCACGGTCTAGCGTCAGCAGCCACACCATCACAACCACGGGTAAGTGCACCTTGCTATTATTATTTATTTACAGTCCACCAAATAAACAGACCTTTTCTGCCTTTACGTGGACTTTAAGCAGCTTTTCGATAGTATAGATAGAAAACAAATCAAATTTTGTCTAAAAATGCTTGGTATTCCATTGAAACTGATAGAACTAGTTGTCTGCACTTTAGAAAACACGACCAGTAAAGTACTACTTCAAGGTGAAGTACCTGAGTCTTTCAGACTATTGACCGGTATGAAACAAGGAGATGCTCTGTATGCTTTAATATTTAATCTAATGCTTCATACAGTTATTAAGGAGATAAATTCAGATGGAAATATCTTCACCACAGACTTCCAAATATGCGCTTATGCATATGATGTGCTCATAATGGCCAAAAGAGAAAATGTTCTGATCTACAAAATGAATAAGTTTGGAGAAATAGCTGAAGCCTTGGGACCTGATGTCAATGCAGCAAAACAAAATACATGATTCGATCATAGTAAAACATAACTCGGAATGACTTGATAATCGGCAATTAAGTTTTTGAGAACGTACCTGAATTCAAATACTTGGGCTTCACGTTATCGGAAAATAAAGACTCAACAATTCCTATCGGTGATAGAATCAAGTCTGCGAACAGGGCATACTAGGCGAACATTAAGTTGTTTCGCTCTTGAAGTCTATCTAGAACACAGAAAATTAAAATATATAAAACGACCATTCTTTACGTACGGTGCAGAAATATGGACATTAAAAACAAATTATACCAATCAATTATTGACTTTCGCAAGAAGCGTGTAAAGGAAAATGTTTGGCCCAGTGCGTCTAGAAGACGGAACGTATCGAATCCGATACAGCAATGAACTAGAAAACATTATTGGCCGCCAAAAGGTTCCAAGTGTCATAAAGGCAAAGCGTATTAGTGGATTGGTCACGTGATGTGGATGCCAGCAGAAAGAATGCCAAAAAAGGCATTTATAATGCGCCTAATTGGAGGAAGAAAACGTACGCGCTCAAGAAAAAGATGTTGATGAAGATAAGGTACACACCGGACTGTGAAAGAAGAAGAGAATACTGGAAAGGGCACAACGACGTCTGTCGGCAACACTGGGTGTTTATTATAAAGTTTGCACTTTGTTAACAGGTTAGATAAATTTTTGATGTGAATATCTTTGATTTCGGTAGAGTGAAATTTTAAAGTGGCGTCACAGTGTCACCGTGTTATCGTTCTTTGTAAACAAATGAAATTACAAAAAGAGGAGGGCCACGTGCTTTTGTTCCTTTTTTTTTTAAGAAATAACAATAAATAATCAAAATTTATTTCAATTTCGTTTATAACTATTTTTATTCCCGAGTCGGGTGTTAAACTACTAGGTCCTGCGCTTAACTCGTATGCGTGAACCTATGTGAATAATTAACTTACATATATGGACAAGTTCACCAAGGTGGCACAAAATTAAGTCTTAGTGTTCAATTCAGTTTAATCTATTTATTGTGAGCATACGGGGCATTCGATCAATTTTTTTAAAAAGTAAGGCTATATGGCCTGTGCTGGCTTAGCACATATGCAATAAAAGCTATTCCAACAACAACGTTCATGTCACTAAGTCTCACAATAGCTCTCCATCTCCCCATCTTTTACGCTACCAAAATGTGGCATCCTCGAACGTTTTTGGCAGCACTGTCCAAGTCTGCAAAGCTAACAATTGCTGCATCATCCCTGGCTATAACACTGTGAACAGCGGCCCTGCACTGGATGATGGATACTCACTACTCCTGTGCACAGGATCACAGCTGTTCTAACCACAACTACTACCACTACAACAACAGCTCCTATAATGATATCTGAGCAGCAACATTACCCAGCTGTTACTGACAGTTTCGATGTGCGCTGCCATCAACCAAGACGAGTAAAGTGAAATATCCGTAAGACACTATCTTCACCCTCTGCTAAGCGTCCAAATCAACGTACCTACAGATTAGGCAATGCCATATTGACGGCTCAAACTGGCAGTCATGGGAAATACTCTACCAATCGTTTCAGTGTTCTGGCTTTTGCAACTAATGAGGACCGGATGATGCATCGTAAGCCGACAATATGTCGGTCGGCTCCGTTGACACCCTTTCTCCTCTAACAACCTCTCTCAACAAGTCGATCAGAAGTTTGGTGTCAATGCAGGAGCAAATGACCCGTATGCAGTCCCATACTCTGGAGCTGCCACTGCGCGTCATTCCAGATGACTCCACACCCAATAAGAATAATGTGTTGGAACGCCAGAAGCGTATCCAAGAAGATGCGAGAACTTGAGTGTTTCGTACAGCTGCATGATATCCGCATAGTCTTACAGTCCGAAACGTGGTGACTGGCTCAGAGTTCCCCAAGTTATACGGCTACTTATGTAACGCAGCAATTTTAATCAGAAGAGACATTCAGCACTTTGTAACTGCCCCTCAACGAACCAACTGCTTTTAAGTTGCCTCAGCGATTGTCTCCACTGTCGTGGGCAACGTCGAAATCGGTGCGATTTACTCCCCGCCTCGTGCTGTCTGGATAAACAATATAGTCAACAGTCTAATTGGTTCTATGTACAGAAAATTTCTAATACGCGGTGACTGGAATGCTCACTAGCAACTCTGGGGATCCGCCCGCTCTAATGCTAGGGGGCGTGCCCTGGTTATTCAGGCTCTTGCAGCATCTATTAGCATCTTAGGTACTGGCACCCCAATCAAATACCATATTGCACAATCTCAACGCCCATCATGTCTAGACTTGGGCCTTTACAGACACATTCCGCACTGCCAATTATAAATGTCCCATTGAACTGAATTAAGCTCTGATCATCTTCCCTTAATAATCTCTTTTAACACATCTGCCAGACGTTTCCCGCAAGCTGAGCACCTCATTAGTAAAGCCACAAATTTGGAAAACTTCAGCACCATACTAAACAATAACTGTTATCCTGAAGTTGAATTGAGCTCTGGACAAGACATTGACGACGTTATCGAGATCTTCAACCGTAAGATTTATGACGCTGCTTCTGAAGCTAAACGCCCTACGGAACGCCCGCAACTACACTTCAATGCGTCATTCAAACTAAATGCAAGACTGAGACGCCTTCTTCTAAAGAAGCGTAGACTTCGTAAAATTTTCCAACGTTCATGTTAACCAGAAGACAAATCAAATTGGAACCATGCCTCAGAACTGCTCAGATCCGACCTCAATAGCCAGCGGACACAGCAATTTGATTATATGCTGGAAAACATGTCTACCCATACGGATGCTGAGTTCTGCTTATGGAAAGCCACACGCAACTGCACCAGACATCCTATTAGGCAGTTGCCAATAAGAGATGAAAATGGAAGATTGTGCCACTCTGAGCAAGCCAACTCTTTTTAGAACGTTTTAGAACGCCGATTTCAGCTACGTGACTTTGTACAGCCAAAAAAGGTAGCGAAAACTGAACGATTCTTGTCCACGCCTACACAGGTGGACCCACCTGAAAGGCCATTCAAGGCCGATGAAGTTAAGGCTGTCATTGGACGTCTGAAACCCAATAAAGCTCCAGTTAATGATATTGTGTGCAATCGCACCATCAAGGCGCTACCACTGGTTGATGTACTTGTTATAGTGGCGATTTTCAACGCAAAAATGAGTATACAGCATTACCCTACATCCTGGAAGTTAGAAATTGCCACCATGGCCCATAAATTTTTGCAATCGGAGGATGACCCCCAATCCCATATGGGAACGACTGGTTGGTGTAGGATTAGCTGAAATAGCCAAGGAAAGAAATCTTATTCCCAACCTCCAATTCGGATTTCGAGCGGGGCATGGAACCGTGGAGCAGCTGCACAGAACCACTGACCACATACTAAAGGCGTTTGACAGGAAGAAGTTCTGTAATGCGGTATTCCTAGATGTCGCTCAGGCATTTGATCGCGTATGGCACCAAGGGCTGCTGCAGAAAGTCAAATCCTCCCTCCATTCGCCGTTCTTTGCTCTGATGCGATCCTACTTGGTGGATCTATTCTTCGGGGTCAAAGTGCGGGCGACGCTGTCTCGCCCTCATCCTGTGGGGGCAGGTGTTCCTCAGGGAAGTGTGCTGGGACCTGCCAATGCTGACATGCCAATGCCTGATGATACAGCCCTCGGAATTCCGCCCAGGTTCGTGCTTATGGCGTCATATGCGGATGATGTTTGTGTCATGGTGAGCAACTCTTTCAGCGCTACCAGCGCTCTTGTCCTACAGAATTATTTTGACAAGCTAACAATCTGGGCACGGAGGTGGAATGTCCAGCTCAACCCGACCAAAATTACCAACGTTTGCTTCACTCTCCGAAGGAGTTCCCTCCTCCCATTTCGGTCAACGGTGTTATATTGGATTCAAAACTTAAGCAAAGTACTTGGGACTAATCCTGGACAAACGACTCATATTTCAGTGATACATACAAGTCACAGTAGCGACCTGTAGAAACAAACTGCGTCGTCTCCATTGGTTATTAGGTAGCCGACTGTCCTTGCAGAGCTAAAGAGCGGTCTAATACAAATTGTCGCGCCGATATGGCGATAAGGCATAAAAATATGGGGAACGGCATCTAGGATTCACTGTACAAAACTTCAAAAGTTTCAGAATTATTATCTACGCACAAACACCGGCTGTATTTGGTACGTCAGGAATAGCCGTATACACCATTATCTTAACATAGCCCTAGTTGAGGAAGAAATAAATCTACACACAAGTAGATATAACAACAGATTAAGAAATAATGCAAACAGATTGGCTAGGAAACTTGTCCACTCCACACCTATACATCGGCTGAAAAGGGCATTTCAGACAACTACTGTCATAATCTTAAGATATAGACGTGTAAATAAAATATAAAAGTATATATATGTATTATATATATAAATATAAAATTATATATATTTTATATATACAAATAAATAAACCTTTTTAAAGTACCTTTACTCGATACATCATCGGTTTCAAACTATGGGTACCTACTCGGTATCGACTGAAAACTACCGAGGAAGTACTTGTATCAGTAGAATTTTCGTAGACAATTAGAAACAAGGGAAATTAATAAAGAAGGCTTCAGGTGGTGGTAGGGCTCGAATTCAGCCAACCATTGGAGTACGCGTCTCCAGGCCTATCCCTGTTAACGGTTGTTGGGTCAGGGGATCGGCAACTAGTTGAGGGGTATTCCTGTCAGAGGAAGAGTCAACTGCGACCAGAACAGATCTTTTGTACTCCATACCCTTACCCCATACAATAGAACCTCTACCTTTTTAATAAAGGCAGGGATGTTTTTTGTCGAAGAGTTCCTGATCAGAACAGATGACACAGAGTCCTGTTTCAGGAAGTGCAGGTGATATATGACCTGAGACGAACAATTGAAAAGGAGGTGAAGACCTGTATGTCTTCTAGGCAAAGTCTAGGAGTGAAAACCTAATTTGTGCAGATGGATTTAGACGGTGGTGACCGGTAAAGAACCTTAATGGGCGATTGAGATTCTAGTATTGGTCCGAAAATCTCGGCTCCGACTGTTTCCATTCTAGAACTATTGGTGAACCATGTGTTGTTAGTTTTACTGGGGAGGAAAGCCGTGAAGAGCCGGTCCAAGCTCAATTCCGTGGTGATATGGTCTGTTCTGGCACTGTTTGAAATGCCAGAGATTACGTTAAGTATTCTCGAGTGACCAGTGCCTTTGAAAGGTATGCCAGATTTTATCAGAGATTCAGAGCACTGGTTGCTGCTGACTTTGTAATGAAAATATTCAAAATAGTGAGTTCAATGATCGACTCCATAGCAGCCGTCGGGCATGGCCCCGGTCATGGCGAGGCATGCAAGCCGTTGGATCTTGTCGCACTGCCGCATAGCTGTTACCTGAAGAATCTTAGGCCACCACACGAGACCTGCATACGTGACGACGGGTCTAACTACCAAGGTGTATAACCAGTAGATCAGTTTTGGGTACAGACCTTTATTGAAGCCGAGGGAAATTATACATGTGATTTTTGGTGGAAAAAAAAGGTTGATAACAGGTAGTCTAATGCCAGTAGACTGTCCGATATCGACCTATCCTTCCTGAGTTTGTCGATTCATTTGTTATGAATAACAAACCCCATTGAACTGACTTCGCGAATGAGGTGATTGGTGTAGGTTGCTTCCTGGTATTTATCCCAATCGGCGCTAGCTAATCTGAATGTTGGTCTGTTATAGGAGTGTGGGGAACTTTCAAAAAAAGGTAGTTCTAATGTGAAAGTGATCACTGCTGAAGGTGTCGGATTCGATTTGCCAAGTTGAATTAAGATGTGAGTGAATGTGCGGTGTATACTGAAGTGGGTTTGGAGACCCGTCATTTGAAGCGATTAGGGTTGGACGACTAATGAATTTAAATATTTCATTACCTCTGCGATTGTTAGAGGGTGAACCCCAAAGAGAGTGCCAGCTGTTTAACATCTCCAGTAATAAGGGTGAGAATATTGTTGGGGCAGTAGACATTATGTAAATTTTTTGTTGAAATCAATTGATGAGCTGGAATATAGGAGTTGATAATGGAGACTGTTTCTTTGGAAGATATTACTACTTCGACTGAGGTAAAATCTTGTTGGAGAATTACTTTGCTATGTTGCAACGAGTTGTGGACAATGAGTGTAACACCTCTATATAAGCCACTTGAAGAGTTTTGGTAGTAAAATGTGTATTTTATTGGAATTGAAAAATTAGAGGGGGTGGTAAGAGGGGTCTCTTGGATGGATAAAACGTTCGGGTGATATATTTAATTAGAATTTGTAGTTGACCATATTTGTTAAGATAAGCATTGCAGTTCCATTGCAATATTTGATGGGTCATTGATAATATTTGGGGAGGGTATGAGGTGTAATAATTGTTGAAAGTTTCAGTTAGGTCAACGTAGGAAAAAAGGTGTTCAGCTTTCGTGCATGTCGGCAAGAGACTAGTAAAAAGCGAGTGCATGCACCCGCAAAGTTTAACTTTAACAGAAAATAAAGTAGACCTAGTTTAGCCGTAGGTAAAAAGGGACCGGCATCATTTAAAAAACCTACCGACCCAGGAATTGGGAATTATATGAAATAGTTAAGTATTACAGTTGGATTTTAATTTTGGAGTGTTATGTTTAGATTTGATCGGTGGTTTTAGAAGATTAACGATTTTTGGGAAAATTTTAATTTTTGTATCGATAAGTATGCTAATGTCTAGATTATGAGATTCGGCTAGTGTATGACAAGTTGGTTGAGATTGACAGATTTTCATCGAAGAGCCAGGGGCAGGGTTCACATCGGAGTAATCCACTGGTTGTCATTGGATAATATTGGGCTTACTAGCGGAGACAGCGACGGTGGAGCAAATTGTTGAAGCGAAAGACGAACTGTTTAGCTGGTGACGCGCAAGGTAAATTTTGAGTGCTGATTTGGTATCAGTCTTTACGATGACACGGATGGCCTGAATCTCCTTGTGCTTAATTAAAGTTGGGCAGTTACTGTCGAATACATTGTGGTAATAATTTGAGACGTTATATTCTTTACAATTAATGCAGCAATCGGCGCGATTTTTGTTTGCTTGGCAGTGATGGGGGTTGTAAACCCACCTCTTTCGGCCGAGGCGCCGCTTTTTCGGTCACAGAGTGGATTTCAGCAGCAGGTGTCAAAGACAAAGGAAACCCTGATGATAAGTCGTCGTGCAGACCGTTCGTGTTTCGGTGCGCGGAGGGGTGGAGAATAGAGACAACGATAGTGAGGTCGAGCGGAGAGAGGCTGAAATTATTCTTGGGGCTATAATAATGTTTGTGGTGCCTTTTAATTAAAATTTTGTATAATAAATTATATATAAGTACAGGCCGTACTTCGACAAATCAAAAGTGGGATAGGACATCACGCACAACGATAGAGTGTGTGAAATACTTTTTTTGGAAAATCAGAAAAAGAAAAAAACGTTATGAGAAAAAGTACAACGGCACGGCCACGTATAGCCAAGCCAAACCGTTTTCTCACAAAATGGAAAAGTAAAACGGCACGGCCTCGTACAAGCCAGCCAGACTTTCAAAATAAGAAAATCGACAAAGAAATAAAAAAAAAATGTTTAAGAAAATTGAGTCATTTGCGCGTTATCGATCTCAACGTGATATTGAGTGCACACGGCATACCAAAACTGCCAAAATCGCAGAACTCATTAACGTATTGGGTTCTGACGCGGTGGAAGTAGATTACAAAGATTTTGGTCGGGGTGAAACAAATAACATGCAGAAGCAAATGGATAATTTAAAGGAAATGGTGGCGAACTTAACCCAGACAATGCAAGCTGCAATGGTACAACATCAAGCGCACGGAGCGACAAGGGCGCACGGCAACGGTACAGGTAGCGGCAAAGGGTGAGTCACCACAACCAACAGCATCAGTGCAGGCAACGCCAGTACAAACTGATAGTACACAAAACGGTGTTAGCATTCGGTATGTTATAGGGTATAGAGTTTGACCCGATAAAAGGAGGTATTTAGGCAGAGCAATTCGTTAGCAAACTGGAACAACTACAAATTACGTATTCATGGAGTGACGAAACCATTTGGTTTTCTGCTCAACACAAAACGAAGGGTGTTGCAGAGGCCTGGCTAGACGCTCAATCAGTGTTCAAAAGTTGGCAACAGTTTATCAGCGCGTTAGAACGAGACTTCCCTCCTGCAGTATGCTCAGATGATGCACACAGAGAAATGATGCGACGCAAACGTAAACAACATCAAACATTCAGTGAATATTTCTATAAAATGCTAGCAATTGGGCGACGCGCCAATATAGATGAACGCTCGATAGATTCCTATATTATAAACAGACTAAACCAATATGTGACAACAACGGCATTTTGTCAAGAAACGTGCGGACGTGTTCTGAGGTATTTATGGCTCTAGAGAATTTAGAATCTATACTATATAATCTATATATATATATAAGATGGATTCAACAGTTCCGGAAAGGGTCCCAAATGTTACAATTGTAACCGAGTTGAACACATTGCAGGCAAGTGCTCAGAACCACAACGAAAACCACGATGTCCAAAATGTTCGAGAGTGGGCCACGACCAGAAGGACTGTATATTTAAAAGCACAGCGGTTGCACAGGTTGATGCTGTTGACCAAAGAGAATATCCGCATATTATTGAAAAGGTTAAGATGAACGGAAAACAGTATCAAGCATTATAGGCAGTGAAAGAACGCTAATCAAAAAGTCTGCCGTACCCGATGGAGCTATTCTTCAAAAGATATACAAGCGGATTAGAGGTTTCGGACGTTCTACTGTTGAAACAATGCAATGTATTCAAGCAGAAGTCGAACGCAACGGACAAATAGTGAAGTCAACATTACATGTGGTTCGCAATATATTGCCATACGAATTGCTGTTAGGTAGAGATATAATCTGCCAACATAAGAATCGTACCCTTATCGACTATGGAATATGGAATATACCGCCCAGCGTAATCAGATGAGTAACGTTCTGAAGTCCTTTGAACAATGTTTTGCCGAAGATCTTTCACGTATTGGCAGTTGCAACACAACAACTATGGAAATCGGGGTATTCACAAGCAAATCACTTCTGGCAAAACGATATGAAGTTCCCTTCGTACTAAGAGACAAATTAAACGAAATGATAGACGCTCTATTGAAGCACGATATCATTTAGCGCAGTAGTTTACCACATTCAGCATCAGTTCTGCTCGACCCAAAACAAACGGTGCATAGACTATCGCATACGTAATTCAGTCACGATAAAGAAGCAATATCCAATGCCAATAGTGGAGAAGCAGTTGGCTAAGCTGGCAGGGAACAAGTTCTTCTCTACCCTAGACATGACATCTGATAATTACGAGATTCCAATTAGTAATGAAACCAAAAGACTTACGGTATTTATGACACCTGACGGATTGTTCGAGTACAACGTAATGGTCTTTCAGGAAGCCATCACAGGTATTATCAGACAAAAGATTGTAAGTTACGGGGACGAAGTTATCTTATCATCAACAACGGTTGACGAGAGGGAATAACTTTACTACCATCAAAGTGTGCTTTCATTCAAACGAGAGTGAATGTTTTGGGGCACATTTTTTCTGGAAAAAGCATTCAGCTGGGTGACGAGAAAACTCAATGCATACTCTAGTACACCCAACCCAGCAATCAAAACGAGATATGACTGTTCTTAGGAATTACAGGCTTTTTCTGTAAGTTCGACCCGAATTATACTTCAAGGTCACAGCTACTTAGTAAACTCCTGAAGAAAAATTAAGACTTCGAATGGGGCAACAAACAAGACAACGCTTTTAAAAATCTTAAGGAGGCTCTTTCAACTAGTCCAGTATTAACATTATATGACGCATCTAAATTTCATGAATTGCATACAGACGCTAGCTCAAGGGGCATAGCAGGAGTATTAATGCAACAAAAACGGGTAAAGCTAGTGTTTTATTTCAGTCGCTTATATAGCGATGCTGAAAGCTGATACTCAAGCCATGAACTCGAGGTATTAGCGATTAAGGAATTGCTGACCAGATTCCCAATATATCTGCTGGGTTCTGAATTCTTAGTGGTAACCGATTGTAGTGCTGTTACCACTCTTATGGCCAATTCAGCTTTGGTGACCAAATCAAAATGGTGGCTTAAACTTCAGGAATTCGATTTTCAGTGCAAACACTGCGAAAGGAACCAGATGACTCATGTGGACGGCATAAGTAGACAACCGGTAATTCAACATAACGACGCTCAGCTGACGGTAGGTGGCAAAGTGTTCAAAATAATACCGATAAAAAAAGATTGGGTACATACAGTCTCTGTATATAGCCTCTGCCCTAGAGTACCCACTGTTTAACGCACGCTTGAAGCGCCTGCGCTCTTTAGTGGTTAGGCGGACAAAGGCTGATCCTTTGTCCAAATGGCACCTGCTTCCATGACGCCGGATTTCTGCGACAGAAGGCTGGATGCAGACACCATTGTACGGTTTGACTCTGAATCCTAGGACATGGAATCCTCCGACATGGTCGTCAAGCCGCTCCCTTCACTGAAAAACCATCTGAATCACCCTCTCCTGATGGATTTCGGGTAGTTGGTCGATTCACGACCTCTTGTACGTACCCAATGGCTTCGCCTTGTGGAGTGTTGACCGGCAGCCCTATGGCTGCAAATCTGGTGTTGGCCAAGTCCGTAAAGGTATGGTCAGAGGATGATACATTTAGAGCTGAATCGCTTTCATTTAAGTTTGTGTTATGTGTCATTTTCATCCCAAGAGTAATCGGGAAGCGAAATCACGCCAGAGCCCGTTACCGTGGTAGGTCTAATTGAAACTGGAGGGAGACAGGTATCCAGAGTCTGCATATTCAATTTAGAATTCAATACCTACAATAACATAGACTATTTAAACAAGGAGAAAAAATGCAGGTTACCAGTACAGAAAATAAGTTGTGCAGCACACGCAAAGTCGGTATGGATCATGTTGAAAATAAGAAGCTCTACAAAAGGGAAAAGTAATAGGAGAATAGTTTCTAGTTGGACGTGCTGGTACACTAAAGTTAATCATTCTAAGTAAGAAAGGTGAGTTAATACTACCATAAATGAGGTTATATATATAATTTGAGACGACACCGATAAGATGGTATGCAAGCATTAGGATCCCAGTGCAAGTTTTTGAGAGCAAAAAGTAGATATTGCTTTTGCACCGACTCAATACGATCAACAAACATCTGATATTGAAGATCCCAGACACAAGATGCATATTCCAGAATAGGTCTTACCAGTGTGTATAGTACTTTGGTAGTATACGGATCATCAAATTCCTTAGACCGGCGTTTAATATAGCCAAGGACACCTCTAGCTTTAGAGACCGAAGTGGAAATGTGGGTACCGAAATGCAACTTCGAGTCCATCAAAATACCAAGGTCGTTAAACTGGGAAATACGATCTAAACTATTTGAGTCAATGTAATAAGAATTTTAAATAAGGGCTCCCCGAGAAAAGGACATAACTTTGCATTTATTAGTATTGAGGATTAAATAGTTTTTGGAATACCAACGAGATAAAGAGTCTATATCACTCTGAAGGAAAAACCCGTGAGAAGGGTTATTAAGGCGGAAACATAGTTTTACATCATCTGCATACATTAAAATCTGAGAGTGTTTGATGACGGTAGGTAGATCATTAATAAAGATGTTGAAAAGCAAAGGCCCCAAATGACTGTGTTGGGGAACACCTGATGTTACCTTTAAAGACTTAGCGATTGAAGACCTAAAAAGTACCCTTTGAGTGCGATGATCATGCCAGTGCGATGCCAGCCATCGGATCAGTGGAGAAGGGAAACCAAAATCTTTGAGATTGGTTATGAGCAACGCATGCGATACAGTATCGAAAGCTTTACTGAAGTCGGTATAGATAACATCAGTTTGGCTACCTACCGAAAAGTTGTGATTGACAATAGAAGTAAATTCCAACAGATTGGTTACAGTTGAGATATACTCAACAATGGGCGAATATAGAACTGTAGATGATCAGTGATAATCTGCTCAAACAACCTAGGAATTGCACACAGCTTGGCAATACCTCTGTAGTTCGATATATCAGATCTACTACAATTTTTGAATAAGGGAATTATATGGTATTCTTTCCAACCACTTGGTATAGGCGAAGTAATAAGGGATAAATTAAATAAGGTACAAAGGGGAATATATAAGTTGTCAGCACAGATTTTTAAGATACAACTAGAAATATTATCCGGACCAGGAGAAAAAAAGGTTTACTCAAGATATCGGAGAACAATACTGCCGTCAATAAACGGTAAATTGAAGTGATTAAATTCATAAATTTTATAAGGGTAAGGAGAACTATTTCCACAGGCACTATTAGAGTGGGTGCCCTGGAAAAATTTAGCAAAAAGGTTCGCAGTCCCATCATCAGAGCTACTTGCAACTACATCAAACTCCATACTACTTGGAAATAACTCTGATTTGTTTTTGATTTTGATGAATTTAACTTTGCTCAAATATCAACTATAGCAAGATTGATTAGAAATGTTGAAATTACTACGAGCAGCGACATAACTCGCATAATAAGAAGCCAAGTACTTAGGATTATATATTGACAGTAAACTAAACTGGAAACACCATATATAAAAAAAGCGTGACCAAATCAAAATGAAATTAAGACAACTGCACTGGCTGCTCAAATCAAATACAAACATTTCACTTGAAAACAATCTCCTAATCTATAAGACAATTATTAAACCAATTTGGACATATGGAGCCGAAATATGGGGAGTTGCCAAAAAATCAAATATAAAGTTAATCCAGAGGCAACAATCAAAAATTATTCGCACCATCACCAAAGCCCAATGGTATATCACCAACACGGACCTACATCGAGACCTAAGAATTGCGACAGTAGATGAGGAAATAAAAAAATACCAAACCAAACTTTCCCAGCATTCGAACGATGGTGTGAATACATTACCATTAGATGAACTAACTCGGCAACTTAGACTAAAAAGGGTGAGACCAGTGGACCTCACATAACACATTACTTCCAATTAATAGTTGTTAATTGGGGTTATCTTTAATTGTTTATTTATTGTTAAAATACATGTATTGTTAAATTCCAGTCACAACATGGCTTTACAAACTGATTGTAAAATTGAAATTCACCCACTTGTCCTATATATTAATCTGTACAATATTCGATTTATTTTTCTATAATAGACAATGTACTATTCTTTTGGGAAATAAAAAAAGAAAATAAAAAAAAAAATAAAGTAGTTCATGCGATTCTTCAATGGCCAACCTCTACCTAACACCTCCCTTTCGTTGGTTGCATATTCAATAGGAAGGTATAATCTTTCTTAAGGGTCCTTGAAATCATTACAACTGGCATGTATTCTTGGGATAAAACTGCTCCCAATCTACTAGCAGTGGACTCTCTTTTCAAGTCAAATGATTTCCTAAACTTTGAAATCTAAGTATGACGTCTTCTGCTATTAAAATCTCTTAAGGTTTCAAAGGCCTGCAATTCCATATCACCTAATGAGACCCTTAATTTCTTTGACCTTTTAAGATATCGGGTAGAGGATTCGCCATACTGCCGAAACTCTCAATGAAGCACCTGTTGTAGCTTACAAGCCCCAAGAAGGATAAGGTGGTCGGAGCTGCGAAATTCTTTATGGCTTTAACTTTATCCAAACATATTTTTATGCATTCTCTAGAAACATCAACATATATATAAAATATGTTTATTAATTAGGTAATTAAGTGTTGAAATTACGTATAAAAAGATAATGCTACTTAATTAAACCGGCATCCTCGCAATCGTTCGACCTTCGCATGACTGTGTCTGCTGCTGATGGCCGACTCTCACTCCTGTTGTTGACCGCTAGTTCGGCCACATATCGATATCGCTCGGCCCGATAGTGCTCACCGATCACCACCACTTGTTACATATATTTTCGAAAAACTAAATTTTTCGGTACAAAGTCTTATGTTCGCTTCATAGAGCCCTTTTGAGAAAATATAACGTAATCCACGTAAACATAACAAGTTTTTCTGATTTTTCACACAGGGCATCGCGATGGCCTTTTAGAATGTGCTAGACGCGTTTTCAAGGAGCCTGACAAATTCTAATTTTTCGTTGTTTACGGAAAACGACGGCTCCTATGGTTCTGCTGATGCATGCGAGCTTGGTGGTCCCTCTAAAGAATTAAGAGTCTCATTTTCATATCATTTTCAATCCGTTCTACTTCGTTCTCTGCTCCAAATAATAATCCCTTAAAGCGTATATAGGGGATTGTCCTACATGATTGACCTGTTGTATTTTTGGACGAGTATCCAGGTTTCAGCCCGCTTGGTGTTTCTGCTGAACCCGATACGTGCTGTTGTAGTCCAACCCTCCTTGATTTTGTGTCAGCGGACTTTGTTGATTGTACTGCTGGAAGACAATTCATCTGAAATGGCTGCGTCACACGTGACATTGAAAGGTCAATGTGCATAAACTCTGATCTCTCCTTGTTACCTCAAAAAACCAAACAAAAGCAATGAAAATTGTTGCGTGTGTAGAAATTTATATATATATATATTTATAAGATATCTTTAAAACTGGCATAGTTCAAAACCTTGTAAAAGATTGATCGACACAAGAATCATAAGATGTATCATCTCATGTGGCAGCTATTGGTTGCTGTGAACGGAGGTGCGCTTGGAAAGTGAGGTCGTCAAACTTATCGCCAAGGCTGTGCCCGGCATGCCCCTAAGCGATGCTGTTATTGTCAACACCGTTGACAGATTTGATTACGAGGAACAGCTAGTGGTGCTCTATAATCATGTGCCAAAATGGGCTCGACGAGGTTTGTTAATATTGACTACGACCTTTGCAAACGCAACAAATTTCATTTGTTACATATTAATGTGACAGCGAGTATACATGTTCTGTCGCTGCCTAATCAGATCGCGCTGGCCCACAACGTAAAAAAACGGCACGAGATGAAACCAGCGTTGTATCATAGTCACACAATACAATTTCCGCACAAACCTATCTATCTTACTTTCTAAGTTTTGATTATAACTTTCGACCGAGTTTGCGTGACCGAGCAAATGGAAGACTTTGTGGTTTTTTTCGAGCGTTCGTTACCAAGAATCTTTCAGGCCTTCCGTGAGCATTATCAGCATTATAACAAATAACATATACGTGTGAAAACGACAAAAATTGCGCCAAGCGAGCACACCGTGCTTGCAGTCGATACCAGCGACCAAAATGGAGAACGAACTCTACGAATTCGCTTTGGGTCAGATCGAGTTCAACAAGAAAAAACTCATGCAGCCAGACGACAAACACTTGCAGCACTTCATGTACGAGAAAGTAAGACCCGAATGATGCTTGAGCGGTCGGCGCTGACTTAAGGTCTATAGGCAGATGTAATACTATTTTGATACTTGATTTCTGTTATTTTTATATTTCTTATTAAAACGTTTTGTCTTCAAACAGAAAAGACTTTATGTATTCGTTATATATTAGTTTAGTCTTAGATTAATTATTCTATACCTAAGCAATACCAAACTGTGTAAGTCTATCTTGCAACTGGCAACTGTAGTAGCTTAGTGAAATGGGTTGATTCGGTTATTGACACAACGGAAGCAACAAAACGTAATCTCTAAGCAACTTTAAAAACAAACAACAACATTTCCTACTTGACAATACTTCCATACCGTAACCGTTTGTAAAACTTTATTAAGCTAAACTTATATCCAATTGTCTTGCATAAGTAATTCATACAGAAATGACAACGTAAGAATAGTTAGAAAAATCATATTTCGTGCACATCAAAAGTATAGACTATATTCTATATAAACTTCATATAAACAAATAGACATACCCCTATTGCTGACCATATATAACATTGCTGACCAATGTTGTTGCCAATATTAAACGTTTTAAATTTTGGGTGCTTCTGCTTTCCCTGATAACCATTCTTCTCCGAATTTGTTGAAGAATTCTGTGTTTGGTTTTTTATTCTTTCACGTCGCTCTGCGAAGTTGTGGCGCTTCCGATTTTTATCAGATTCCTGTGCGAAGGCTAGGCCCGCTGGTAGGATGTTAGGCTTTTGTTTGTGGACAAAATGAGTTTTCGGTCAACCTCGTAATAATGAACACAGCTTTCAGAAGGTTATACACAGAGCTATAAATATTATTTTCAGTAGAATTTTCCTTTTCACTTTCTTGACTTCTATTTTCACCTTATTATTTATTTATTTCTCACTCATTTTTAACATTATTATGCTACATCTTTTCATCAATATTTTTTCAGTACAATTTGTTTTTATTCATTCCTTTTTTATCCTTATATATTATATAGGATTCTTTCCAACCACTTGGCATAGGCGAAGTAATAAGAGATAAATTAAATATTGAGTAAAACGAAAAATTGGAAAAATTGAGTAAAACGGCTCGCTATCCCAACATCAAAGCTACTTACAGCTCCATCATACTGTTGGAAATAACTCTGATTTATTTTTGATTTTGATGATTTTATAAAAAAAAAAGTGTGCGGTCGAGAAACCGCCGTCGAGAACGAAGTTCGTCACGCCTTTTTACATATAAATTACAACGATTTGTTTGTTGCCTTAAACTTAAGCTAATGTCTCACTTCGTGATGTGTAACTTAAAGTTACACTTTCGAGAACTGCGCGATTGTCCAATTTTTTTATCCTTTAATTATGTAATGCTCTTTCTTTATATTATGGTACCTGTCAACTTCTACTGCAAGTCAGTAAACTTTTTAAATCTACCGGCTTATGGTAACTATAAAAAGATGTGTATGCTTGAGATTAAATTTTGTCCAAGCATCTTGAAAAAACAGAGTCAATGGTAGTACAGTAATTTGTTGCGAATTGCACTGGATCATTATTAATATCATAGTCAAATATATCTAATAAAAAGGAGATTAATTCAACGAATTTTTCTTTATTATTGAAGTTGATGTTGTAGTCTCCAGCCAATATGTGTGGAAGTTTATGGAAAGTTTGTTTAATTAATTTAGAATCTCCCGCGGTATATTCAACAATGATCGATTAATGTATAATGTAATATACTCAATCTTTGATTTGGGGATATATAAATTTTTTTTATTTTTTGTTTTTTTATTTCCCATATGTCGTGTACATATGTCTTTATTTTTTATTAAGACTATTAGTACATGGTTTAAAAGTTATTTCTGGGTTGTAACTAATTTATGTGAGCAGATCACAAAAGTTTTTTATTTTTGTAAGGATGTAGGGGAAAAAAATCAAAATAGTAACAAAAATAATATACATTTAAATTAAATAAATACAATTATAGAGCAAAATATAGTAAAGTAAACATAAATGTAATAAAAATATAAAATACAAAAATAAACACATTAAACAAAAACAAAGAAAAAAAAAAAGTGGTATTGAGATATATATATATATAATTTCGAATATATTCAACCAGATCCACTGGCCTTGTCCTCTGTAACCTGCGTCTGCATTGTAGTTCCTGTATTGGTAGTAGGTTGACACCAACATTTGGGTGTGGGGTAAGCTTGGTCTGGTAGATACGACTTATTTTTGTAATCTCCTCTGTTACTGTTGGAATTTTAAGATCACGATGCAGATCATTGTTAGTTATATACCACCCAGCCTTGGTGATCATACGAATGATTTTTTAATTGTTGTCTTTGTGTTATGTCTGTATTTGATTTTTTGGCCGTTCCCCAAATTTGTGATCCGTACGTCCAGATTGGTCTTATAATGGCTTTGTATATCAGTATTTTGTTTTCTAATGTTAACTTTGATTTGAGCAGCCAATATAATTGACTAATCCTTAGCTTGATTTGATCCCGTTTTTTAAGTATATGGTATTTCCAGTTGAGTTTGTTATCAATATATAATCCTAGGTATTTGATTACATTTTAAATTTTTACGTCAGCTCCGTCAATCGTTATACGAGGTGGTGTGAATTTAGTTTTAGTTGTATATATAACATGTACTGTTTTGGTATTATTTACTTGTATTTGCCACTTTTCAAACCACCTTAGGGTAGTATCCAGATGCTGTTGTAGTTTGGATGTTGCTATGTTTACTTGTCTATGTGCGCTAAGTATTATAGTGTCATCAGCAAATGTGGCTATCATTGAAGCGTCGTCATTTGGTGTTGGTATGTCCGCTGTAAAGATAGTGTATAATAACGGTCCTAGTACACTTCCTTGTGGTACGCCTGTTTTGATTTTTCTTAATGTGGAATATTCATCTGAGTACTTAACGAAAAACTGTCTTTCTGTGATATAGTGTACTAATATCTGTAGTACGTTATGCGGGAATATATTGCGCAATTTTCTAATTAGTCCTTTGTGCCAAACTTTGTCGAATGCCTTTTCTACATCTAGAAAAACTCCTATACAGAACTTTTTGTTGTCAAGATCGTTTAAAATTTTATGAGTCACACGATGGATTTGTTGTATGTTTTCGTCGAAAGCCAAATTGGTGGTCAGGTATTATATGTTTGCGTTCTATAATAGGTAACAGTCGCTGGCACAGGAGCTTCTCGAATATTCTTGACAGCAGTGGAAGTAAGCTAATTGGTCTATATGATGCTGGATTATATACGTCTTTACCAGGTTTTGGAATTGCAATGACTTCAGCCACTTTCCATACTTTAGGAAAGTAATTTAGTCGAATTATCGCGTTGAAAATATTGCGTATGTATACCACTGCTTGAAGTGGTAGCTCCCTTAAAAGTTTTCCGTCAATTTTGTCATACCCGGGTGCTTTTTTGGGCTTTATGTCGTGCTGTATACATTTGAGTATTTCATTTGTGCATATTTTTTTAGGCGAGTTGGCTGGGGAGTGACTGTCGAGTTTATATGACAGTCATCTTCGTTGATAGTTTCATCAGCAAATATTTTTTCATAATAATTCGCTAGAACTGTCGCCTTGTCTAGGTTCGTTACTGCCCATGATCCATTGTCCATTTTTATAGGTGCCTGGTGTATTGTTTTATTTGTCAGTTTTTTTGTAGCTTTCCACAGGGAGTAGTCGGTAAAGCTTGTCGGAGTTAGCCTCTGTAAATACTTCGTGATTTCATAATTTTTCTGATTTTGGAGATATTTTTTAATTTCTTTAGTTGCCTTGTTATATTTATTTTTCGCATCGGGGGATCTGCGAATGGTCCATGCTTTTTTTCAGTTTTCGTTTTGTGCATATCAATTTGCGAAGCATAGGGGGTGTGTATCGCTTTGCATGGTGTATTATCTTGTCCGGAGTTGCTTGCAATACTGCCTTCTCAATGGTATCGTTTAGTTGGACTATAGCTGATTCTACGTTGTCGGGTGATCTCAGTGGAATGCTTGTATTTAAGTTTGTGTTAATGTAGTCTCGATAGGTATCCCAGTCAGTTTTGTTGTTGTGCCATAGTTTGGACTTGGTTTTGTTCACTTCAGTTGAATTAAGTTCGAGTAGTATAGGTGTATGGTCTGACGATAGTTCCAGTCTTGATGTTATGACACATTTATTTAAGTCTATGTCTTTGAGTATATAAAAGTCAATGAGGTCTGGCTTTTTATTTTTGTCTGTTGGCCAATACGTGGGTTCGCCAGTACTAAGATGTTTAGCTTTTGCTAACAGCAGTGCACCCTGTAGGTTTTTACCTTTCTTGTTTGATATTCTGGAGCCCCAGTCTGTATGCTTCGTATTGTAGTCGCCTGCAGCTATAAAACGGTGTCCGAGAGTTTTTAAGAAGTCAAGGTATTGCGGCTGCGAGATATTGTGCGTTGGTGGGCTGTACACGGCTGTTATTCTTAGTGGTCCGGATGAGTCGAAGATTTGTATGCTTGTCGACTGGATATAGGTTTCTTGGAATGGAAGCAGTACGTTATGTTTAATGTTTTGTTTAATAATGATAGCAGTCCCACCGTGTCCTGTACCGTCGGGATGGCATGTGTGGTACATCTTGTATCCACTTATGTTCATGTGCTATCTACTTGAACATAAGTAGTGTGTTTCCGATATCAAATCAATGTCAATGTAGTTGTTGTGTAGGAGAAGCTGTAATTCATTCAGGTGATTTTTTAATCCGTTTGCATTCCAAGTTAAAATTTTTATTTTAGTGTCCATTCTTGTTGTCGAGTTTTGTCAATAGTACTTTTATGATGTTCATCATATTACTCATTTGTTGCGCTAGTTGTTTTATTATATCTTTTATTTCCGCTAAATCTTTTGAAAATACAGTCTTTTTTTCTGTGTTTTCACTAGTCTCGTTTTTGTTGGATTCGTTTTTGTTGCTTTCGTTTTTGTTGTGTTCCTCATCTTTTTGTTGAGGTTGTAACTGATTTGTGGGGTTTCTACGGTTACTGGCTGCTGTTTGGGCGTACGTTATTCCAATTTTGACTTTGTTTGATGTCTGTTCTACTACCTGATCTTATTTATCTTTTTTATCGTCTTTCTCTTTTAGTGAGGGAAATCTTTTAATATTTAGATGTTTGTATATTGTTGTTTTATGCAGTTTACTGCGTTTAATGTTATAATTTAATTTAAAAAAAAAAAAAAAAAAATGTATACGTCACATCCCTTATAGTTGGCTGTGTGTGAGCCGCCACAAAGAGCGCATTTAATTTGATCTGCACTTATTAGTTTGCAGTCAATAGTTTTGTGCTTGCCAGCGCATTTCAAGCAGATCGGGTCTTTGGTGCAGAAATTTCGTGTATGACCATATTTTTGGCAGTTTGAGCACTGAGCTACCGTGCGTTTGTGGTGTGGTGGCTCAAATATGACTTTGGTACATAGGAGTGTTGTAATATTAAAGATTTCTCTATTATTTGCTTTGGCTTTTAGTTCAATGAAAAATAGCGGCAGTGGTTTCTTTGTCAGTTTTTGTTGTACGTTGTGTATATTAATAACGTCGTGGCCTAGTTCCGGTAGCTCGTTCTTAAGTTCGTCAAGGTCAGTGGCGTAGTGCATATTCCTAAGTACTGTTTTGAATCCCCGCTCCTCTTTCGGCTTAAAGGTGTAGTATTTAGTTTTGTTTTCCCTGAGCATCTTAACCACCGCCGAGTAGTTCGACGAGTCTCTTGTCTGTACGCATACTTCGTTGTTTTTAAGTGTTTTTAAAATGTAGTTTTGTTGTATTATGTTTTTCAGAGCTTTGTTTAGTACGTTAATTTGTTCTACGTCCTGTACGTATATTGGTGGTGGCTTGTGTATTTTAGTAGGTGGTCGAGGTTGATTTGGCGCATTAGAATTTGCTTCTGTACCACTGCCGTCTTCAGCCGTTTCGTCTGGTAAGAGGAGTTTGAACCTGTTATTAGTGTTAGGCGCGCTCAGCCAGTACTTTTGCAGTGTTGTTTGTGTTGTCGTTTGTGTTTGAGTTTTTTTCCTACTTTTTTTACTATTGCTATTTTGTTCGGAAGTGTTGTTGGGAATTAGAATGATACGGAATTTCTGTATATTACCTTTGTTTCGGTTGTTTTGATTGCCGATTGCCAAATTTGATGAATTGATAGGAATGAAAGCGAAAATGGACCATGTATTGATTTGTCGCGATTTTTTAATGAATGAAGAACATGATTTTTTTTATTGCAATTCCCACCACCTATTTGTACTGGTTTTGGTGGGACTTTTAATGAATGAAGAACACTATTCCTACGGGCTTTGAGTTAGTAAAGAAATAAATAACTCACTAAATAACTAAAACTAATTTAAAAATGCAATATTTTGCGCTAGATATATCGAAAAATCGAAGTTGAATACAGCTAATTCTACCTTTACTACCAGGCAAACAGAAAAAACAGCAAGCAACCGCAAGTGTCCCATGTGAAAACGATATCAAACCAGCTGCGCTACTGCGAATACAGGAAAGACAAAGAACTAAATTTTGCCTTTGACCGCCCAACAACAAAGCGTGTGACATTTGCCGAACATAAGGGAAGACAAAGAAAAAAATTTGCCTGCGTATATGAATATGTATACTTTTTGCGTGCACGCAAATTTGAACTCAACAACGAAGCACTCGCTCGCGGCCAGACCTTTGATAAATTTGGTACGACAACCGAAAATTTACTTTAGGACTGTATTGTGAAGTGAGGCATGTGCGGGAGTAAGAATTCCTCTTTTGCTACGCTCACGCAACAACAAAGTCTAATCTATTTGTTTTTTTCTTTATTGCCGATCACAAGAAAAGAAGAGGAAAGAACACAACACAAAGTAAGGATGAGGAAATTTGCTTTGCGTGATTGAGACACGAACTTCGCGGACTGTGCGTATTAACAAAACAAAAGTTCAAATGATGTTGATATTCCAGTTATAGAAGACATATTGTATTGATTTTCCACTATAAACGCACTCAATTCGAGTCATGGAGATATTCGATTTATAAAGGTCCGACCTACGGAAATTCGACGATAATTAAAAATTTCACTTGGGTTTCTCTGGCTGTTCGATAAATGTGAATTCACTGTACTTGCTCTTGAAATTGATTTTTTTTCTTCCACAACCGAAAATTGTCTTCAAAAAGTTGAAGGCAAAAATAAAAACTTGCCATTGTGTGAGTGACCTTATTGTGTAGGTGTGGTGCGTGTATAAGATTGTGTTGGTTTTTATTGTCTCCCTTGCGTGCGAAGTGTGCTAAATATGAGTGTGTTGTATAGGTATAGTGCGTGTATAAGATTGTATTGGTTTCTTATTGTGTGTATCACCCGGAATATTTTTGAATGATTTTGTTTTAGGATCATGCCTTCTTTTTTTGCTGGCCTCCTGGTATTATAATTTTATTCACATAAATGAATATAGGCGAAATAAAAGGCAGCCCTTGCTGAAATGGGCTCAAAATTAAAGAAAACTCCACACAATTTGCTTAATATTCTCGATCCACCTTGCAAATAAAGAACTTTAAAAAAATCAGAGAAATAAGACAGTGTCTCTGACTTTTGTTTTTATTGTCTTTCTTGTGCTTTTGTAATTTACTTATCATTGGATATTTTCCCCTTTTACGGCATTTCGACGTTCGTCCATTTGCAAGCCCAAGCAAACCAACAATATATTACGCTGCGTAAGTTGAACAGCCAACAATTCTGTTGATGTACAGTATCAGTGTCTGATTTTAATCGTGCCTGACAAGTATCTCTCGCCTTTTTTTAAGGGAGATATGTAACTTCTATATGAATGAATACTCTTTGAAGTCCTCTCTGGATGACACTCTTAGCTAGACAGAGATAAAATTGCAAAGACAAAAGTGAGTTGAATTATTTTTTATATAATAATTTCCAAGAGAGCAAGGACAAAATACAATTATTCAAAAATAAAAAGTGATGTATCGAGAGCAGGAAGGAAACAGAAAAAGACTAAAATAACAAAAACATTTTAGAGGGAGAACAAAGCAGGAAAAAAGGAGATTGAACTCAATACACAGAAAAGCCATAAATGTTGTACTTGTCAAAATAATTAAACAGATAATAACAAACTTATCTTTACGCGTGAAATAAGCCATACACTACAAATAAAGTCACTTCAAACAAAACACCGGAAAGAACATAAACACCAATAACTATCGAAAACGACAATAGGTAAATCAATTTCCAAATGCTAATCAAAAATGCGGAGCAGATGTAAAACACGTCTGTTAAACACAAGCGCAAGTCCTATTAATCGAAGAAGTTTGGTTGATTTGAGCTCTATCAAATTAAATTCTTTAAGTAATTAAGTAGCAATCCTCTCACGGCAATCAGCGAAATTATTACAGGTTACAAATTACCTAACAAAAGCGTCCTGTTTTTTCCTGGGTTTCAGTAATACTTATCGCAAAGATGCTTTTACAGGAAATTGAAGCCGTTTGAAAGATATTGGCAAATCCGTGGAAATGGTTGGAATCTTCGGGATATTTGACAGCTGATCGGCTGCAGGACCGATGAGGACGGTTGTCACAATTAAGTTTTCTTGCATGTCTTTAATGAGTAACCCTGTGCCTTAACTTTGCTAGTAATAATTTGGGCAGGAATGTTTTTCCTATGCCTCCTGGGGTTCTACAATATTATGCCTTTGTAATACTTTACACTATTAATTATTGTATTAAATGCTTGCAAATGCAAATGCTTGCATAACGCTCCAAGACTTCCGCAAACTACACTCCTGCATCAACAACACCAAAGTTCAATGGGAATTCAAGTCTAAGGAAACCAATAAACTCACCCAATGCTACAATTGCCAGCCTTTCGGTCATGGATCACGTAAGTTCAAAGAGGAAACTTCTTGTTCCTACTGTGCTGGGTCACACAAAATTTCTCTTTGAACTAAAACGACTGCCTACCGCTGTGCGAAATGTAAAGTTGATCACTCCTCCAGTGATCTAACTTGCCCATGTCTCACATCATATTAGTCGATGCTCAAGGTAAGTAAGCAGAGCAGGAAATGCATTGCCAGTAGAAACAACTACAAAAACGCTCGCGACACCCGTACCTACAACTACAAAAATAATAGCTTTGTTTTCAGTAACCCCTCTCCCTCTTCGCTCCATCAACCAAAACAATCGTCGTTAAACAGTTCCATAAACAGACAACAGTTAAATAACTCTACATTAAATGTCCAAACCAACAACAACACTCAAAGTTACAAACAAGCTCTACTCAGTAATAGCAACAACGGAACGACCAGTCAAACGTCCCCCGACCTGATCACGCTGGACGATTTCAACTCGCTGTTAAACGAACTCTTAGATAAGGTAAGCTGTTGCACGAATAAAAGAGAGTTTAATGTCATTACGCAGTTAGCTGTTAAATACGTGTACAATGATAAATAATTTAAGAGACCACTAATTTTCGCCAATTTTCGTTGACATTTCAATAACTAACATTGTACTGACGCATCAGCATGGTATATATTGAATGATTTTGTGAGAGAAAAGGAGACAGTAATCCGAAATCAATCAAACTTCTTTCACTTCATTGGAAAAGCCTATTTTCTATATCTATCAAGCCTTCGCTTTACATATCGTCAATGAATTGCAAAGTAAAATTCTGATGTCGCTGTCTTATTCTGTGTCTGTTGTCTTGACAAAAATTTTCTTTGAAGCTATCGCAAAATTTTAAAGATTTTTTTTAATTTACTATTATTATTATTTTTTTTATTTCCCCTTGAAATGTACCTGTCAATACAATTTGGACTTTTAGTACTACGTTTTCACAATGTATGGAGGGGTGACTGTAAAGCTTATATTCATATACAGATAAAATACAGGTGGCTTTAAAATAATGTTTGTTGTGATAATATTCATATGAACGCCTGCTTATAATATTGCTACAATAATTTATGTTTTATTTTAGATTAGGTCGGCAGGCCTTGACCGGCGAAGACTACGTCTTTGCTGGAGTTGGTTGAGGTAGGTCTGCGATGAAAATAGTGTAAAGGAGTGGCCCAAGAACGCTTCCTTGGGGAACTCCTATGCTTATCGGGCGTAGTGTATAGTATTCGTTTTCATAGTTAACATAAAAGTATCTGCCTTCTAAATAGCTTGACAGAATTTGAGTCACATTGGTCGGGAAAATCGAGGGGATCTTATATATTAGGCCTCTGTGCCAAATTTTATCAAAGGCTTCCTCGACATCTACGAATAGTCAAATACAAAATTTGTTGTCATCTATACCGTTAAGTATTTTGTGGGTTAAGCTGTGAATCTGTTGAATAGAATGATTACGTCGGAATCCAAATTGGTGGTCGGGTATTATTTGGTTACGTCTTAGGAAAACAAAAAGTCTCTGACGTAGAAGTTTTTCAAAAATTTTTGACAGCACGGGTAGCAAGTTTATGGGTCTGTAGGAGTAAGCTTTATTGTAGCCTTTCCCAGGTTTAGGAATACTTATTATATGGGCAACTTTCCATTCACTGGGGAAATGTCTTAGCCTTAATACCGCGTTAAATAGATTTCGTATGTAGTCTAGTGCCTCCACAGGTCATTCCTTCAGTAATAGTCCGTTTATTTTATGGTAGCCAGGGGCTTTTTTATGTTTAATGTCGTATTTTATAGTTGCAATTATTTCTTTCGTAGAGATCTTCTTTAGTGCTACAGTTGATCGACCTCGGTTCAGAGGGGGTAGTGAGTCATCAGTGGTAGTATCATTCTCCGCAAAAACACTCTTGTAATAATTGGCTAATGTTGTAACTTTCTCAAGGTCTGTTCTAGCCCATGTCCCGTCGTCCATTTTCAGTGGTGGTTGATGAATTGTCTTGTTTGTCATTTTTTTAGTCACTTTCCACAGAGAATAATCCGAGCATCTTTTCGGGTTTAAGTTTTGGAGTTACTTTTCTAGTTGTTCCCGTTTTTGTTCGATTAAATATTATTTCAGTTCCTTGGTCGCTTTGTTATAGTCTTTTTTAGCAGATGGGGCTCTGATTGTTTGCTAAATTTTTTTCAGTTTTCTCATTCTGTTGATAAGCCGTCGGAGAGAAGGTGGAGTGAAAGCATTGCGCTCTGTGGTCGTATGTGTAGGAGTCGAATGTACTACAGCTTTCTCGATTACATCATTGAAGAGAATCACTGCTGATTCTATGTCGCTATTAGCTGTAATTGAAATACTTAGCAGCAGGGATCGCTTTATATAATCTCTGTAAGTGTACCAGTCAGTGCGATGATTGTATATCTTGTTGATTTTACTTTTAGTTAATACGTTGTTTTGGTAGTCAAGTTGCATCGGAGTATGGTCTGAAGATAAATCTAGTTTTGATTTTATTGCGAGCTTTTGTATATCAATATTTTTAATTATATAGAAGTTGAGCAAGCTTTAAGTGGAGATTTCTTCTGTTGGGCGGATTCAACAATAGTGCTTTCCTGTAGTTGAATGATGTCGCCGCGAACTATAACATTTTTGTTGCAAACCGTAAAAGCAGTATCCAGAAGATGTCGCATGGCATGGCTTGGAAGCATGTGCTCGGATGATACAAAGGGCAGCTATGCAGCCTGACTACAGCGAGTTGGAGACTAAAGGGAAATTCGGTCGCCCTAGCAAAATCGCATCTCTAAACCGATTTATCGACAAAGCTGGAGTATTGCGCGTGTGAGGTAGATTGGAAAACGCAAATTTGAGTTTCAATGAAAAGCATCCTATCGTACTGCCGATAGATCATCCAGTGACAATGAGCATTATAGTTGAAAATGTGTTTGAATTTAAACAATAAATTACAAATGGATTAAATGCATTATGCCATTTTTCTGAAGGATTTTTGGGCGGTAGATTCCACCGCGAATAATACTGTAACAATGGACATCTGAAGCAATATTATTGTGAGTATAAAAGTGATTAAAATCTGTATATTCAAAAATGTCCAAGGTTGTTCTAATCAATTGAAAATATTTTTTATATTCTCCGAATTTTTGTTCTAAAAAATCGAAATCAGTATCTGTCATGGGTAACAATGTCTTTGTTTAACGATATGTCATGATAAATATTTCCAGATGCATTTGCCTCAGATATGGAAACCAAATCCTTCATAATTTCAATGGCGTCTTTGCCGTTAGTTAATCAATTTTCTGGTATTCATGACCCAGCCACAAAGGAATATGAGCATGAGGGCTGCTGCAACAAATTAAATTCTATTCTCTTGAAATAATGAAAAGAAAATAATATTTCCAAATGGACTTTTTGAAGTGAAACTTCTAAGGGCGCATTGGCAGTAAAAATTTGCAACATTTCGACGACGGCGCCTTCTACGATACAGATGGAAGGAAAATACGTAAGGGAAACAGAGAAAGAATACACCGAAGACATACAAATTTTTGTTTATGTGTGCGCTGCTCATCAATGGAAAGAAAGAAAAAGAGGAAAGAAAACGAAAGAAAACGAAAGAAACGGAAAGAAATGTTTTAATTTTCTCTTATTCTTTGGTTGTATTGGCAGTTAGATTCGATAATTTATTGTTAGTGAAATAATTTTTTTATATTTTTTTTGTAACCTTTTATTTATGTCTACTTAGTGGTACTGGATGGTGTGGAATCTAGCATCAAGTCGCAGGTGTCCCCCAGGGTAGCGTTTTGGGGCCTATACTCTATACCCTGTTCAGGCACGACATGCCCACTGGGTCAGAAATACCACTGAAGGATCCTCTGGATCTGATCATTGCCACGTTTACAGACGATACGGCCATCCTCGTCAGAAACAAGTGCATTTACGAAGCCACAGACTCACTGCAGCAATACCTGAATATTTTTGATAACTGGACACGACGTTGGAACATTTGCATTAACAAAAACAAATGTGATAATGTGAAGTACGCCTTACGGCCGGATTTCTGTCCGGGAGTTTTCATTGGAAACCAGCTGCTGGAACACCATTCAGGTTACAAATACCTGGGTGTGTATTTGGATAGGCGGCTAACTTTCAAGACGCATATTTCAAGTATCACGAAATCCTTAAGACAGAGGATTGGTAAATTACATTGCCTTTTAACTAGGAGGAATAAATTGTCCTTTGGAAATAAGGTGAACATTTACAAAACCATAATTGCTCCTGCGTGGCGATACGGTTTGCAGGTCTATGGCATAGAAGCGGGGTCAAACATCACGAAGGTGCGAGTACTGCAGGCCAAGACATTGCGTATTCCTACTGCTGCTCCTTGGTTCATGCGAACCAAGGTGGACCTCGGAAATGACTTAAAAATACCGAAAATTGGCGATGTGATAAATCGTCAAGCCAAAAAATATATAGAGAGGTTAAAATATCATCAGCAGAATGGGAGGAGTTAGGGTGGCGAGACGGCTGAGAAGATCGCACTCTGCCGACCTCCGTAATATATCCTTTTAATACACAATACTATATCCCCACTTATTATTAAAGTTGTTATGTTAATTTTTGTATATACCATTTAATTGAAGCTGTTCTAATAATAACAGAAAAATTAAATATATAAAAAAAAAATCTACTTTGACTACTAGTACAATATTTGAATGACAAGTATAGATGTATTAAGCTTCTATGAGCAGTTCATAGAAGTTGTATAATGTAATGAAGAAGTAGAAAAAAGGAATTTTAATAATTAATTATTTTAAAGTTAGTTTACCAGATCAACTGATCCTGTCCTTACGCCAGCACTGTAAATCTTTTGGCGGAAGTAAGCTGACATTGACGTTCATTTGTTGCGCTAACTTGAGGTCGCCATCCTGCTTTGGTGATTAAACGCAGCCTCTCGCTCTACCGATCAACTAACCGTCAGCTGTTCCATGGCAGCATGTAATATGCAGCCCCTGCCGTGGAGTGCACAATGCGCTTCACCAACGACGCCACTCTCCTCGTTCCAACCAACAACAACAACCACAACGCAGACATCAGCTGCTATCTCACTAATTACAACAACCACCAAGTCATATTTCTCAGCTACAATGCCAATTTTCTTCCTCTCTTCGGCAACAACATTGATCAGAGAAATTACATCAAACACGCAAGTGCAAACTTCAACCAATCAAAGCCCACAAGAGTCAAAAATAAAACGCAACCGTAGTAAGCTCTCTCCTAACAACACTTCCGAACAAAATAGCAATAGGAAAAAAAGTAGGAAAAAAACTCAAACACAAACGACAACACAAACAACACTGCAAAAGTACTGGCTGAGCGCGCCTAATACAAATAACAGGTTCGAACTCCTCTCACAAGACGAAACGGCTGAAGACGGCAGTGGTACAGAAGCAAATTCTAATGCGCCAAATCAACCTCGACCACCTACTAAAATTCACAATCCACCACCAATATACGTACAGGACGTAGAACAAATTAACGTACTAAACAAAGCTCTGAAAAACATAATACAACAAAACTACATTTTAAAAACACTTAAAAACAACGAAGTATGCGTACAGACAAATGACTCGTCGAACTACTCGGCGGTGGTTAAGATGCTCAGGGAAAACAAAACTAAATACTTCACCATTAAGCCGAAAGAGGAGCGGAGATTCAAGACAGTACTTAGGAATATGCACTACGCCACTGACCTTGACGAACTTAAGAACGAGCTATCGGAACTAGGTCAAGACGTTATCAATATACACAACGTACAACAAAAACTGACAAAGAAACCACTGCCGCTATTTTTCTTTGAACTAAAATCCAAACCAAATAATAGAGAAATCTTTAATATTACAACACTCCTATGTACCAAAGTCATATTTGAGCCACCACACCATAATATCGCAATGCTCAAATATTCAAAAATACGGCCACACGAGAAATTTCTGCACCAGACTCCCGATCTGCGTCAAATGCGCCGGCAAACACAAAACAATCGACTGAAAAATGGAAGCCAACGGTCGAATAAAACGTGCATTGTGCGGTGCTGCACACTGTGCAAACTACAAAGGTTGCGAGATACACAAGGCATTGAAAATAAAAAGATTTCCATCGCTCACAGCAAATAGCCCCCAAGTTCCGGCTGAGACAGTAGCATTAGCTCCAATCGAGACACAAAACTGAAACTAAATTAAGACCGATTTATCGTATGCTCAAGTAGTTAGTGATAAGAATAACAACAAAAATGGCGTAAAGAATAAGAAGGAACAACTCACGAATCCAACCAATGAATACGCAAGCAGGCACATTGCCATGTATACTGACATTACTGAGATGGAAGATCTGATGAAACAACGGTTCCAAAAAGTCACAAATATGATAAACGTCATAACAATTCTCATATCGAATATGGATACACAAAATGGAAACTAAATTAGGGATTATAACTTGGAATGCAAAGGACTGAAAAAACTATATTGCCGAACTACACATATTTCTTCATGATAACAGGGTTGACATAGCCATAATCTCGGACACCCATTGCACAAACAAACACTTCATACAAATTAAAGGGTACAAAATATATACCACGAATCACCCCGATGGCACAGCGCAAGGTGAAACACACATAATTATCAAGCAGTGCATAAAGCACGACGAGCTTGAGCCTTATCAGCACAACTACATACAATCGACGAACATTCAAATTAATGATCTCGTAGGACCACTCACAATATCTGCTGTATATAGCCCACCAAAACATAATATTACAGACACAGAATATAAGAATTTCCTCAACTCTCTTGAACAACGCTTCATTGCAGCCGGTGATTACAACGCGAAACACACTATGTGGGGATCGAGGCTAACGAACAAAAAAGGCAAAAATCTCCTCAGCGCTATGCAGTTCACAAACTCTAAACACTTGAGTACAGGCGAACCAACATATTGGCCAACAGACACTAATAAAACACCTGACTTGATAGATTTTTTCATCACAAAGAACTTTGACATTCGGAAATGTAAAATATTATCACGATTCGAACTCTCGTCAGACCACAACCCTATAGAATTAATATAGGACTCGCACGTTACGCCTACACATGCAAACAGACTTTTGTACAACAACAGAACTGACTGGCATACTTATAAGGAATACATTGACATTAATTTCCTGACCGACATCCCTCTTAAATCATATGAGGACATCGAGTCTGCGATAGTATTCCTGAATGACACCATTATGAAAGCAGTCATACAATCGACACCAAAAAAGAAGCAGCAAAATTGGACATTCTACACACAACCTCAACTACGACGGCTATTAAATCAAAAATGTAAAATACGGAAAACCTGGTCAACCACAAAATCTCCTGAGACAAAAAGACAGTACAACAAGGCAACTAAAGAGGTTTAAAAAATGATTAAGGTATTAAAAAAACAAACAATTAACATCATATCTCAAGAGGCTACCACCCGCGAGTCAAACGGAATACTCCTTATGGAAAGCTACTAAAGGATGGACAAATAAAAGTAATCATCAGGCTTCTTTAAAAATGGAAAACGGGTTATGGGCAAAGACGAACTTGGGCAAAGCTAAAGTATTAGCGGCTATTGCGAAAAGGTTTTTACAGAAATCGCCACCAACTCAGATGATCCACAGCTGAACACAGATATTAGCATAGGTTCAGAACATATAAAACATGAAAAAACCACCATAGGAGAAATAAGAAAATGAATTAATAATGACATAAAGGAAAAAAAGTCCCCTGGATATGACAAAATAAATGGGAATCTCCTGAGAGAACTACCCTTAAAAGCTATCCAATATCTAAGAAACATCTTTAACGCTATATTCAGACTAAACTATTTTCCGAGAGTCTGGAAAGTAGCTGAGATTATTGCCATTCCGAAACCAGCCAAAGACGCATCAAAAGCAGAGTCTTATAGACCAATCAGTCTACGCCCTGCAATCTCAAAAATCTTCGAAAAGATATTAAGAAGTAGACTATTGCCACTACTAGAACGCGGGCACATCATTCCAAATCACCAATTTGGCTTCCGAAGAAGTCACTCAACGATACAACAAGTGCATAGAGTTACGCACAAAATTCTAAATTACATTGAGGCGAATAAATTTTGTATTCTTCTTGGACGTGGAAAAAGCTTTTGACAAGGTTTGCCATAAAGGACTCAAATGGAAACTTAACAGTATATTCCCTCAAAACATAGCACATCTATTAACATCATATATCACGTGTAGATACTTCTTAGTTAAACACTCAGACGAACACTCAACCCTTAGAGAAATAAATTCAGGATTTCCACAGGGAAGTGTGCTAGGACCTTTATTATATACCCTATACACAGCAGACATACCATGTCCCACTCACAATTCGTCGATGTTTGCAACTTTCGCCGATGGCACAATATTCCTAAGTGCTCATAAAAACATAAATACTGCCACCATCCATATTGCAAGTAGACTTTAATAAAACACTTGACTGGCTTAGAAAATGGCATATTAAAATAAACAAAAACAAAACAGTACAAGTTATATACACTACTAAGACTAGATTCACACCAATCCATATAAATATTGACGGAGGCGATGTAACCATTCAAAAAGAAGGCAAGTACTTAGGATTGTATATTGACAGTAAACTAAACTGGAAACGCCATATACAAAAAAAGCGTGACCAAATCAAAATGAAAGTAAGACAACTGCACTGGCTGCTCAAACCAAATGCAAACATTTCACTTGAAAACAAGCTCCTAATCTATAAGACAATTATTAAACCAATTTGGACATATGGAGCCGAAATATGGGGAGTTGCCATAAAATCAAATATAAAGTTAATCCAGAGGCAACAATCAAAAATTATTCGCACCATCACCAAAGCCCAATGGTATATCACCAACATGGACCTTCATCGAGACCTAAGAATTGCGACAGTAGATGAGGAAATAATCAATTTAAGCAGAAAATACCAAACCAAACTTTCCCAGCATTCGAACGATGGTGTATACACATCGTTACATATAATACATTACCATTAGATGAACTGACTCGGCAACGTAGACTAAAAAAGGTGAGACCAGTGGACCTCACATAACACATTACTTCCAATTAATAATTGTTAATTGGGGTTATCTTTAATGGTTTATTTATTGTTAAAATACATGTTACAATACATTCCAGTCACAACACGACTTTACAAACTGATTGTAAAATTGAAATTCACCCACTTGTCCTAAATATTAATCTGTACAATAGTCGATTTATTTTTTTCTATAATAGACAATGTACTCTTCTTTTGGGAAATAAATATAAAAAAAAAAAATATAAAAAAATATTTTGTGAGATAGGTCTTTTCCTGACTTTAGAATCACAATGACTTCCGAAACTTTCCAAACTTTGGAAAGTAGTTTAATCTGAGTAGGGCATTAAATATATGGCGTATATAAATGACCTCAATGGTGGAAGCTTAGTTAGGAGGTTTCTTTTAATTTTGGTACAGCCTGGTGATTTTTTAGGCTTTACATCATGTTGAATGATGACTAAAATTTCGGAGACCGTAGTTCTTTTGAATCGTAATGTTTGAGGTTCATTAAGTTCATTAGGTTCATCAGAGTGTGGGACGTCTAAGTTCAGTTGCTCGTCAGCAAATACTTTCACATAATAATCTGCTAAAACTGATGCCTTAGCTAGATTAGTTGTTGCCCATGATCCATTGTCCTTTTTATTGGTGCCTGGTGCATAGTGTAAGGAATTACTTTTGTTCGAATCTACCGGAAACTTTCTGAGTCCTAAAACTATAGATGTACGATTTGATGAGAGATCCACACTTGGTTTTATTATGAATTTACTTAAATCTATATTTTTTACTATATCGATGTCTAAAGAATATGGAATTTTATTCATGTCTGTTGGCCAGTATGTCGGCTCACCTGTACTTATGTGATTTATCTTTGCAGAGTGCCGTGCGTGCAGAAGGTTTTTGCGTCTGTTGTTTGAAGTTCGATCACCAAGCTGTGTGTTTTGCGTTAAAGTCTCCAGCAGCAATAAATCATTGTCCTAGTGTATTTATGAAATCCAGATATTGTGACTGGGTAAGGTTGAACTTGGGAGGGCAGTAAATGGCTGATACAGTGATCGGGCTAGCTGTACTGAAAATTGGGACCGTTGTTGCTTCGATGTAGTCCTTTTGAAATGGGAGCATCGCGTTATGTTTGATGTGATGCTCAATTATTATGGCAGAGCCACCGTGTCCTGTGCCATCTGGGTGGTTTGTTTTGTGTATCAACGAATTTGTAAGTATTTTTCGCTTGTAAAGTCGCTTCAAAGTCATTTAAATGGCGTCTTAACCCGTTTGCGTTCGAGGCTAGAATCTTTATGTTGGTGTCCATTTTATTTGTCGAGTTTGTTTATTAGTAACGCAAAGATGTTCATCATTTTATTCAAGTGCTGGGTTACTTGTTTCAGCATGTCTTGGATTTCCACTAATTCATTATCGGCTTCCTTGTCTTGGTTCATTTTAGGTTAATTTTCTATGCACTTTGTTGTTCTTTTGACGAGTAGTTATCATGAGTAGTTGATGCGACTTGGGCGTATGTTACTCCCTCTTTCATTTTGTTTGATTCTCGATACACTGTAGATTGATCACTTTTTAGCGATTTTCTCTTTGAGAGAAGGAAAACGTAGAATTTTAAGTGTTTTATACACTTCGCAGCCATTTTAGTTAGACGTATGTGCACCACCACATAGTGCGCATATGGTTTGGCTGTCTTTGGATATTTTGTAGTCAATGGATTTGTACTTACCTGTGCACTTAACACATATGAGGTTCCTTGTGCAAAAGTTCCACGTATGGACATACTTTTGACAGTTTGAGCATTGTACATCCACGCGTGTGTGGTGCGGTGGTTCAATGATTATTATGTAGATATCTGTTGTTTCTAAGTGCCACAAAAATAGTGGATGAAGCTTCTTCGTTGTTTTTTTGTTGCACGTTGTGGATATTAATAGTGTCATGGCCAAGCTCCTTTAGCTCATTTTTTATCTCATCGCGGTCTGTAGCATAGAGTATATTTCTCGGCACTACCTTGAAGGCCAGCTCTCCTTTGTCTTAAACGTGTAATAATTGCTTTTTTGGTGCTGAAGTATATCTACCTCCGCTCAGTAATACATTGAGACAGATATCTCTAAGCGCATTTTGTTGTTTTTTAGAGTTTTTATTATAAAGTTGTTTTGTATTGTCTCTTTTAAGGCTTAGGTTGAGTTACGGATTTCTTCTACATCCTGCACATATATTGGGGGAGATTTCTGCTTGAGGGACATCGAGGGGATAAGCATTGACTTATGCGTCTTAAGAGTAGGTGAATGAGTGTGAAAGAGTGAAATGAAATTCAGGATAATCGTGGTCCCTTGAGAGACGTAGAGGGGATAAGCATTGGCTTGTCCGTCTGAAGCGTAGGATAATGAGTGTGAAAGAAAATTAGAATGAATGAATTTGCTTGTGTTGTTGCTGCTTTGTTGCTCTTGTTGTTCTTGCTCTTGTTTGGTTTTGTATGGTATAATATAAATAATTAAATACGTTATTTAATACGTTATTTAATTATTTAGATTATTAATTATATATATGCCCTCAAAATGAAAATTTCTTGTACATTTAAGTTGTTCGATTAGCACAGGATTTTGAAATAAGATATGCCCATGAATTGCGGGGAACCTCGTGTTGCTTGTGCTAGCAATCTAGCTAGCTATCTTGAAATCCTTGGACATTCTTCTTTGTGTTCATTAGTTATTTTCGCTGTTGCATTCGTTTTTCACGTGTAATAGCAGTCAATGAGAAAAACATTCGTTAAAAAAATAAAGAAAAGAATTGAATGAATATGGACATGCACATACAATACAGCGAATATTCTATTTTGCTACGCAAAGAACTCCAGTAAAAAGACAAAACGTAGAGCATCAAACAAAAGAAGTAAAAAATAATCAATATTTTTTTTTTACATATAAATTTATTTATTGAGTCAATTGTATACAACAAAAAGCCTAACAATAAATTAGAAATCTTTGGTGATGAGCTAAGAAACTTTTCTATGTTGTGTGGTCCTCCCAGGTTTATGGGGCAGAAAGTTTATTCTGACGTAGGCGCGTAGTTCTGCTCGTCTTCAACAGTGAACGAACTAGTTGGTTGGGATGTTGCGAGAGTTTCAGGTGATATTTGTGGTGCAGTTGGCACAGATCCGTTTCGATTAGAGGGATGTTTAGATCTCTGTAGATGTTCGCGTTTGACATGTACCAAGGAGCACCTGTTACAGTGCGAATTATCTTTGATTGTGCTCTTTTGATAACTTCGACATTACTTGGGCTTGAGTTCCCCGAAAGCTGAGAACCGTATGCTCAGATTGGCTTTATTATTGTAATATATAGTAGAACCTTTAGATCGAGGCTTAAACCATATCTTCGGTATAATAGCCAATGGAGGGATTTGGCTTTTAATTTTATACAGATTTATTGGCTTCTATATGTTTCCGCCAGGTGAGTCGTCAGCACAAGTGAACTCCTAGGTAAGTGACTTCCGTTGAGTGCGGGACAGTAGTGTTATTGAAGATGAAAGAGGGACAGTCGCCCTTATTTAGGGTGAATGTCACGTGATTACATTTGTCCGGATTGTCATTTATACGCCAATTGTCCATCCAGTCCGATACAATTTGCATATGGTAGCTCTTTTGACGCTTTTTTAGTCTTATTTAGTAAATAGTCAATCATTGAAGATAATTTTATACGAAGATATTATCAACGTTAGTGTAACCTAAAAAAGGGATCGATACGGTTATTCATCTTAATGGTTCCGAAAGCACCCACAGTCATCAATGTGAGGAACATATGGCTGCTATAGGCAGAAAGCCGGACGCCCATATGGGGGTCGAAAAGCAGCTGAACGTCTTTGTGATTACAGACAACGCCAGCGAGAAAACCGAGAAAATGCTATTAATGTAAATTTGTCGGAAATTGAAAACGCTGCCGATGGTTAGTAAATTTGAAGTTATCTGTTTTCAAATGTTGTATATATAATATGTATGGCTCACACTTCTCTTCCTGTATTTCTACTAATAGGGACTATGTGAACTACCGATGCGTCAGAATACCGTGAATGTTAGGAAATTGAGCAATATTGACATTTTGATTCTCACGAAGGTGCTACAAGACTCTTAAAAAATGTATAGAGAATTCATTTGGTTATGCATGCTCGGTGTGTGATCGCTTGCGGTATTGATATGTTAATGATATCAATAGTAACGCGGTGTGCTTCACTTGAAAGAGAGAATTGCTGAAAAAACTCATACCAAACCTTTCAATATTTAAGGGATTAAAATACCCTAATGTACCAAGTGATCTTCCCCCTCTAGACATGCTTACAGAAAGCTTTGTTTCGCTCTGGTTACTGGTCATGCAAATTCACAGATTCCGTAATATTCACGGTCACTACGCCATTTATGGACAAGTCATAAACGCTCCAGTAGATGTATATAATATGATTTCAAAATTTCCGCATTAGTTAAATGATGACTGCTGCATTAACGTTCACATCGAAAGGAAAAAATTATATAAATCGTTATATCTGGTTGGATTAGTAAAAAAGAAAAGAGAACCGCTTTATCAACGCTATAATATCACTATTGATGCTTCATTATTTACGGATAATACTGTAGAAACTATACCGCTACAGGATGACGTTAGTGAATTATTCCTATCGAAGAAAGCCTTGTGGCGCAACGGCATACTTTACTTTGGAATAAAGATAAATATTTACAGATTGCTCCTGGTGAAACTAAACTTCCCATTAGTCTCTTGTTTGAGGAGCACGCAGAATAACTTTTCTTTCACCCAATTTATTGTGGTGAATTCCGCAGTTTAAGAGCCCGCAAGGATGTCACTCCGTTTATGACGACAACCAGCGAACTACGACGATCTGACAGACGCGGCGTTACCCCGTACCATTTGCATTTACGTGACAATGAAAATTTTGTGACTAAGAGTTGGTGGTTGCCTTACCATTGCTTTGAAACATGTGGGATACTCCAATAACTTGACGTCAAATAGAATCAGAAAATTACGTAAATAGTTGCATTGACACGATTCTCGCTTTCCAAAAAGCTATTCCTAATTCAACATAGTATTGGTCGCATGGGAAAAAAGAATGTTTGTTATGATACGACAATATGAATTAAATGAATAATAGGTATTATAGAACACAACTATGGTAATTATTTTAAAACTTGGTTTCTACTATTTTTTGCAGCCGTTTCACTTTAATAAGGTGCTTATATAAGTGGGGCACTTTTTTTGTTTTTTGTTGCTGTTAGTAACAGTTTTGGGTAAATGCTTGTCTCGAATGCGTTTTTGTACCTGTTTCTCGATTTGTTTTGTTTTAATGTTTTTATCTTTTGAATGTATGTTTGTTGTTGATGATGCTGTTGTATCTGTTGCTTGTGACGTTCTATTGTTGGGAGAAGAGGGCGGCAGGATTATAGATGTTATTGGTATTTCATAGCTAGCAGTTGTAGTTGTTATGTTAGTAATGTTGGTTGACGATTTTTTGTCGTTGTAGCTGTTCATAATAGGTGTGCACAGCGTCGGCGTAAAGCATTTGAAAGTGAAGTTGGTCTTAATATTTAGCGAATTCAACGATTTGCAGTTAACTTCCTAAGGCTATTATGGATATTCCTTGAAAATTAAAATCGGTCCTGCAGTTTCGGCGTTCATAGCGGACATACAAACAGACAAACATACATCGAATTTTATAAATATAGATAGATAATATTTTGTTATAGTTTTTATTTATTTTTATTTGGCAAACCCAAATGATTTCACACACAAACACACACACACAAGTGCAACCTAGACGAGCAAGACCAGATGCTCTGATCATCCAGCAGACAGGGATTCTCTCGTACAGTGATATCCTCCAAATGGTAAAGAAGGATGAGAGACTGAAGATTGTTGAGGAGAACGTAAGGAAGGTGCGCAAAACACGGAAAGGGGAAATTCTTCTGAAGCTCAACGGTGAGTGCAGGCGGGAGACGCAAGACCTAAAGGGGAGTGAGGCCCTTGCCGAGCGAGCGACCTGTAGAGCAATCACCCACTAAATCCAGGTAGAGCTCAGAGACCTGGACGATGTAACCACCCAGGTACTGGAGGCGGTTCGGAAAGTATTGAAGCAGCCGGAGCTTACAGAGTCCTGTATTCGCAAGCTGAAGCCAGGAAACACAGGGAGCGTTCGCGGGAACCCAAATGGCTATCCTCGCACTACCAGGTGTGTTGGCAAAGCAGTTGCTGACAATAGGCAAAGTCAGGATTGGCTGGACGGTCTAGAGGGTCAAAGAGCGGGTGCAACTGAAGCGTTGCTTTAGATGTTTTGAATTCGGGAACGTCGCTGGAGTTTGCCGGAGTAGCATGGACAGGAGCACTTGGTGCTTTAAATGCGGGGAGGCCAACCACAAGGCAAACGTCTGCACTTCGTTGCCAAAGTGCTTTATATGCGCAGCAAAAGGCAAGGACCCAAACCATCAAGAAGGCAGCCGTGGTTGCCTTCCTGTAGCTGGGAAGAGCCGAAAAAAAACCCGCTTTGTTTGGGCCAAGATAGGAGACCTATGGATTTACAGATGCTATATGCTGTTTAGCACCAGCTTGGAAGAGTACGTTCTCTCGATAGGGAGGCGGGTCCATCATAGATCTCACATTCGTAAGTGCTTCTATAGCCAATTCCAAGAATTGGTCCCTTAGCGAACACTATACTGGAAGCGATCACCTGTCTATAGTGTTTTCGATTAATGAAGAGGTAGGAGAAAGTATGCAGCGCCAGACCCAATAACAAGTAGGATACAGGGTGAAGATTTTTAACCCCGACACTTTCCACGAGACGTTGAGCACAGAGATTACCGAGGAGCCGATGATTGCTGGTGCCTTGGTGACCTTGGTCCAAGCCGCCTGCAACGCCAACAACAGAAGAGGCGCAGGTGTAAGAGCCATCATGAAGCAGCCTACAGGTGGAAGGACGAAATAGCAGCGGCCCATGAGAGATGCTTGCGGGCACGGCGACTACAGAAAAGAGCCCGCGATCAGGAGAGGGCATTCGAGTTAAAGCTTTTACTCAAGCGTAGGCGGAAAGAGCTAAATGTGGCGATCCGCGAATGTAAGAGACGTTGTTTTTGGCCCTATGTGATGAGGCTAACCGCGATATTTGGGGACAAACGTACCGGATCGTGGTGAAGAAAATAAAAGCCCCAAGAAAAACAGCGCCTAACAATCCATTGAAAATGGCACACATAGTGGCGACCTTGTTTCCCCAACATCCAGACATCACTGATAGGTACACCATCACAGCCCTGGATGATAATAATAGCTTTTAACCGGTAAGCCAAGAAGAGGTATGCAATGCAGCCCGGAGAAGTCACCTGGTCCCGATTTGGCGCCAAACTTCGTACTAAAGGCCTGTTTCAGGACCCTATCAACAGAGTGTACACGCAATGTCTGCGCGACGGGATCTTTCCGGCAAGGTGGAAAACACAACAAGTAGTGTTGATCCCAAAAGCGGAAAAGGATCCAAGGGAACCATCCTCGTATCGGCCAATCTGTCTCCTCGATTCCGCTGAAAAAATTCTCGAGAGTATAAAATGTGACAGGATCGAAGCAGCAGTGCGGAGTTCTGATGTCCTGTCTTCTATGCAGTTCGGGTTCACTATGAAGAAATCCACTGTAGGCGATATTCAGGAGCTAACCGACATAGCTAAGGCGGCAATCGAAGGTACGCGATAGAAGGACGTACCAAGCATTACTGTGTTTTAGTGACCGTACACATTAAAAATGCCTTTAACTCGGCGAGGTGGGACAAGGTGTTGAAAGCTCTCTGTTCCTTTTGGGTCCCTAACTATCTTATTGATATCATAAGGAGCTACTTCAGCGAACGCATACTCCTCTACAACACAGACGAGGGCGACATACAGACTAAGGTAACCGGAGGCGCCCCGAAGGGATCGGTCCTAGGACCCAATCTGTGGAACATTATGTACGATGAAGTGCTAAAACAAGCTTTGCAGAGTGATGTCAAGATTGTTGGATTTGCGGACGACATTGCCATTGTGGGAGTAGCCGAAACAATCAGCGAGGTGGAGCGATAGTGCAACGGTGCCATATCTGTGGTCTACGAGTGGCTACGGACATCCGGGCTGCTTCTGGGCGAATACAAGACGGAAGCCGTGCTCAGTAGTTGGAAAAGTGTAGAACAGGCTCGGGTCCAAGTAGGCGAAATTTTCAGCGTGTCAAGGAGGTCCATTAAATACCTCGGGTTGTTGGTGGTACGCGACTATGTTTTAAGGAGCACCTTGCGTATGCAAACCAAAAGGGCGCTGCGGCGTGCAGAGCCCTAAGCAGGATCATGGCCAACTCTCGTGCACCCCTGCAAGGCAAGGCAAGGACGGATGCTAATCCCAGGGGTAACTAAATGTATAATGTTTTACGGAGCCCCAATCTGGGCTGAGGCCATGGCCATAAGGAGCTACCGCAGAGGTCTCGACTCCACATACCGCTTGGCGGTATGGGTATGCAGCGCCTTCTGTACGATTTCAGAAAATGATACTTTTGTCATTGCAGGGATGATACCGATTGACATCCTAGCGGTGGAGGCTTCGGAGATCCGCGACGAGGTTCAACGGAAGGGTGTGATGAGGGAGGTCGCACGAGTGCAAGCAAGAACGCGAAGCCGAGCAAAATAGCAACACATATGCAACTGCTCAACAAATGGGCGTTGGGCGAATCGGATCATCCCAAGTCTGGATGATTGGCTGAACAGGAAGTATGGGGGGTTAACTTTCATCTCACCCAGCTCCTCAGTGGACATGGATGCTTTGGGGCATATATGCACTGCTTTAGGCACGCAACCGATCAGTATCCTCTTGCGAGGGCCGGGTGGTGGGAGACGCAGAGCATGTGCTACTCAACTGCGACATGTTCAAAAAGGGTGGAAGACGAATGGAAACGACACTAGGGTTCACCGTAACAGCTAGGGATTTAGTTGCCTAATGGTGTCGAGCGAGCAATGCTGAAGTTCGGTGAGCAACTTCGCGGCATCGACAATGACGACGCTGAGGTCACTAGAGCGGTCCCGGTATAATAAAGAAGCCGGCTAATAGCCGGAACCATACACCGTGATGCAATGCCTCGCGGCGGTTCTGCGGGATCATGGTTCCATATTTTCTAACTCTTTCTTATGTCTTTAATCTGTTATCTTAATACTCTCTGTATATCTTGTAATGAATTAAAAAAAAAAACACACACGGAATGTGTCCACCAAGCACTTTAATACCACTGAAGGATCCTATGGATCTGATCATTACCACGTTTGCAGAAGATACGACCATCCTCGGCAGAAACAAATGCATTTACGAAACCACAGGCTCACTGGAGCAATACCTGCATATTTTTGATAACTGGACACGACGTTGGAACATTTGCATTAACAAAAACAAATGTGCCAATGTGACGTACGCCTTACGGCCGGATTTCTGTCCGGTAGTTTTCATTGGAAACCAGCTGCTGGAACACCATTCAGGTTACAAATACCTGGGTGTGTATTTGAATAGGCGGCTAACTTTCAAGAGGCATATTTCAAATATCACGAAATCCTTAAGACAGAGGATTGGTAAATTGCATTGGCTTTTAACTAGCAGGAATAAATTGTCCTTGGGAAATAAGGTGAACATTTACAAAACCATAATTGCTCCTGCTTGACGATACGGTTTGCAGGTGTATGGCATAGCAGCGAGGTCAAACATCACGAAGGTGAGAGTACTGCAGGCCAAGACATTGCGAATGCTTACTGGTGCCCCTTGGTTCATGCGAACGGCGGACCTTGAAAACGAGTTAAAAATACCGAAAATTGGCGATGTGATAAATCGTCAGGCCAAAAAATATATAGAGAGGTTAAAAAATCATCCAAATAAACTAGCAAGGCGCCTTCTAAAACGACGCAGAATGGGAGGAGTTATAGTGGCCACACTACTGAGAAATTCGCACCCTGTCGATCTCCCTATTCGATCCTTATAATATTATTATTAAATCATTTCCCCACTTATTATTTAAGTTGTTTTGTTAATTTTTGTATATACAATTTAATTTATGTTGTTCTAATAATAACAGAAAAATTATATATAAAAAAAAAAATAATAACAAAACAAAAACCACGAACTTTATGTATTTTTCTCTAACACAAACTTAACAAAAACTTTTTATTCCCCACTATTAAAATTTTCGTACCAAAAACTAAAATCTGTGCATAAATTAATATCACCACATATACTTTATTACACAACTCTCTAGTGTTTTTTGTAGCTTGGAATATATATTAATAAATTAATATAAACGCCATACGAAAATTTAAATATGCGAGACCCGCGGCAGAAGATAAAGAAAAACCTACTTACCCAGACTACCTCGCTTCCCTTGCCATTAAAATTTGTCTTTGCACACTATAGTAGTCTAAATTAGTTGTACATGACTGTAGCAGTAAGTAGCATGTATAAATATTATAACGGCGAAAGCGCAAGAATACATACATATGTTCGTAGATTAAGTAAAAGAAGTAAAGAACAATAAAAGTCAGTCAACGCGCGAAGTTTGAAAAGAAAGGACGCCTATAACACCAAGTAATATTATGTTCGAAAATGCAAATTTATAGCTCACGTTCCCTAAGATTAGCTATTCGATTATATAAAGTTTGTGCGAATCGAACAACATAGATATACAAGTCTTACTTTTGGAAGCATATTATAATTAATAATTGGGGCACATAATGTATATATTTATATGAAATATAAGAGCCAAGCCTTAGTGATATGCTTGCAAATTGATATACGAGATCGGCGTCTAGTAGGGTGCACACACAAACGAAGTTAAATTCGCTGTCTTTCCCTTCGCAAACACGAACGCTTGAAATTGTGTTCAGTTGTCCAGTTGTTGTTGTTGCTGCTGTTTAGTTTTGCTCACAACAACAGCAAAAATGAAATTCGCTCTTTGGATGAGCACAACAGAAGAGTTATCATAAACCGCAGCAAAAAATACAACAAAATACAACAACAACGACGTTACGCTTTTCGTTACTTTTCTGTCATTTCACTCGTACCACAATCCGCGTAAAGGAACTTCGTTCCAAAAAAAAAGAAGTATTTAATAATGTGTAAAGAGGAGACATAGACTTTCAGAACAAATTATTAATATGCAGCTAGGAATATTGTCAGGACCAGGACCGAATGAAGGTGTGAAAAATTTTCAGTAAAGCTGAACTATTCCATTGTTAATTGTAGGCAAACTAAGATGATGAAATTCTTCAATAATGTAGGGGTATATCGAACCATTTCTACAGGTAGAATTAGAGTACGTATTTTTGAAAAATTTTGTGAATATTTTCGCTATCCCTTCTACTTGCAAGAGCTACATGAAACTCCCATAAGATAAGGTGACAGGCGGTTCTAGAATAGTTCTATGAAGAAAAAAAAAGAGAAAAAACGTACATTACCAACAAGTCAACAATGTCCTTCAAGAAGATGTAGCAGAAGCATTCTGCGAGAAATATACTGGTAATGCCCTAAGAACCTTTATGCCCGACCTAAAGAGAGCTATTACCCAAGTTTTATTCTCAGCTCGACCGAAGCATCTAGCTGGTGCCCTCGCCTTCGCTGAAGAGGCAGAGCAAATCATGAAATATATGTGTTGCTTTGGAATATATATGCAGAGCGTAGCAAAAACAAGTAGACAGAAAATAGGGCGGATAAAATCAAACCTAAAGGTCAAGGGCAGCGAAGGAATCCACACTTTTCTTCTAAACAACAAGGGAATAATAATTGAGGAAGCTCACCAGGCAATCCAAGAACCTCCGGTTCCAATTGCCGTCGATCCGTCTGAGTCAGGATTCCGCCAAATACAAATTGGCGTCAAGGGCAATCAAAGAATAAATCAGGGCTCCCAATAGTACAGACAAAATCTTAATCAGCAACAAAGAAGACAGTCATAGTCAGGTCGACTTACTGGTCCTACAATTCTGAGGATTAATAATATTCAACAAAAGGAAAAATATCAGGTGGACTATCAGCACAAAACTGAAACAACAGCTTCGAAACATGTCGAGGAACACCTGTATCTTTGAAGGGGAAATCCTCACTACTACTACTAGAATTGGAAGAACAATCAGGTTGGACACTGGTACACTGAACACTAAACTAGACACTAAAAACTCTATAAAAACCTTTGCATAAATTAAGGCTATTATAACAGTGTCCAAACCCTTCTCACGTAGATAAGTAAATTCGCGATAACAACACCATTGAAGAAAAATGTAAAGTTGAGATTTGGTGTAAAAACTGATTTCTTCGTACTGCCAAGCCTTAAAATGTTTGATGGAATCATCGGCTTAGACTTGCTGAAACAAGTGTATGCAAACTTAGATTTCAACGGCATGACTCCAGAAACGAAAATATCATATTCTTTGACTGTAATAAAAATTAATCAAAATACAACAAAATGATAAAAAATAAAAAAGGGGCTTTCGCCGACACAAACAGGTTGCTACCCTATAATACAAAAACATAATTGCTACTATCCGAACAGAAAACAAAGACCGGGCTTATTCTCGACCAGACCAACAACCAATTAGTGCAGCCGAGTTCGTGAACAAAGAAATAAGGGAGCTCTTATCTAACGGAATTTCCGACTCCTTCAAACATAAGTGCTGCTCAATACTTTACAACCTTTGACCTCAAATAAAGTTTCCACCAAATCGAGTTGGCCGAACCAGATATATAGAAAAAAGAGTTTTATGTTAATAACGGCAAATACGAGATTTTTCGCCTACCACCCGATTTGAAGAACGAACACAGCATTTTCCAAAGAGCCATAAATGATATCCTAAGAGAAGATATCTGCAATATCTGCCTTGTTTACCTTGATGACGTCGTAATCTATAATCAAAGGAGTAGCACGTAAAGGATAACGAATGCATCCTACGAAAGCTTTATCATCCAAATATGAGGGTTTTTGTTGAGAAATCAAAATTTTCAAGAAACAGGTCGAATACTTGGAATTCATAGTTTCAAGAGGGGGGATAAAGGCCAACCTGGAAAAAGTAAATGCAATGCGGAAATACAACCATCGCACTAACCTACAGGAAATCACATATTTTTCAGGCCTTGCTCGGTATTACCGGTGTTTCGTGAAAGAGTTTGCCTCCACAGCAAAACCTCTGACTGATATCCTGAAAGGATATATTGGTAAAATAGGCGTCTCGCAATCTAGAAACGCGAAAATCGAGTTAGCCCAAAGAGCTTATAAGCCTTCAGAAGAGGTGTTGCTGAACTACCCCGACTTCCAAAAGTGTCATTTAGTGCTCTAGGTACAGCCCTGTCCCACGATAACAGACCGATTAAAATGATATCAAGGGCATAACGTAGCAATGAGGAACACATACAAACCTTCTGAAACTACCTATACGGTATAAGCGAACTTAATATAATCACAGACTACCAACCATTGAAATTCACCGTCTCGGATAAATACCCAAACTCAGAAATCAAAAGATGGTAGGCACTGATTAAAGAATATAATGCCAATATTCATTATTCACTTACTAACATTCTCCAATATTGAGGCATTATTAGAAATGCTATCCATCAAAGTCGAAAACCATTTAAGTTAATGTTGTCAATGCGATACATTGCAGCCTCTCCGTTCTGGTCCAATTCCAACAGAAGTTTTTTTTTTTATTTCCCAAAATAAGAGTACGACAATGTATTATAGAAAAATAAATCGACTATTGTACAGATTAATATTTAGGACAAGTGGGTGAATTTCAATTTTACAATCAGTTTGTAAAGTCGCGTTGTGACTGGCATTTACAATACATGTATTTTAACAATAAATAAACTATTAAAGATAACCCCAATTAACAATTATTAATTGGAAGTAATGTGTTATGTGAGGTCCACTGGTCTCACCCTTTTTAGTCTACGTTGCCAAGTTAGTTCACCTAATGGTAATGTATTCACACCATCGTTCGAATGCTGGGAAAGTTTGGTTTGGTATTTTCTGCTTAAATTGATTATTTCCTCATCTACTGTCGCAATTCTTAGGTCTCGATGAAGGTCCATGTTGGTGATATACCATTGGGCTTTGGTGATGGTGCGAATAATTTTTGATTGTTGCCTCTGGATTAACTTTATATTTGATTTTTTGGCAACTCCCCATATTTCGGCTCCATATGTCCAAATTGGTTTGAAAATTGTCTTATAGATTAGGAGCTTGTTTTTAAGTGAAATGTTTGCATTTGGTTTGAGCAGCCAGTGCAGATGTCTTACTTTCATTTTGATTTGGTCACGCTTTTTTTGTATATGGCGATTCCAGTTTAGTTTACTGTCAATATACAATCCTAAGTACTTGGCTTCTTTTTGAATGGTTACGTCGTCTCCGTCAATATTTATATGGATTGGTGTGAATCTAGTCTTAGTAGTGTATATAACTTGTACTGTTTTGTTTTTGTTTATTTTAATATGCCATTTTCTAAGCCAGTCAAGTGTTTTATTAAAGTCTACTTGCAATATGGATGTGGCAGTATTTATGTTTTTATGAGCACTTAGGAGTATTGTGTCATCGGCGAAAGTTGCAATCATCGACGAATTGTGAGTGGGATATGGTATGTCTGCTGTGTATATATAATAATGGTCCTATCACACTTCCCTGTGGAACACCCGAATTTATTTCTCTAAGGGTTTAGGGATGTTAACAGATGTGCTTTGTTTTGAGGGAATATATTGTTAAGTTTCCATTTGAGTCCTTTATGCCAAAAATCTTTTTCCATGTCCAAGAAGCGAACAATACAAAATTTATAATCGTCAATGTCATTTAGAATTTTGTGCGTAACTCTGTGCACTTGTTGTATTGTTGAGTGACTTCTTCGAAAACCAAATTGGTGATTAGGAATGGTGTGGTAATAGTCTACTTCTTAATATTTTCTCGAAATATTTTGAAAACTCAGTGAGTATTTATTTCTCTTATGGTGGCCTTTACATATTTTAGATGTTCAGAAACTCTGATAAAGCCTGTATTCAGCTGTGGATTATCTGAGTTTGTGCATACTTCTCCAAAAACGCTTCCGAAGTAGTCAGCTAATACTTTGGCTTTGTCGAACCTCGTCTTCGCCAATAACCCATTTTTCTTCTTTAGAGGAGCCTGATGATTACCTTTATTTGTCCATCCTTTAGTAGCTTTCCAAAAAGAATAGTCCGTTTGACTCGTGGGCGTTAAGCTCTTGAGATATGATGTTAATTGTTTGTTTTTTAATACCTGAATAATTTTTTTAACCTCTTTAGTTGCCTTGTTGTACTGTCTTTTTGTGTCAGGAGATCTTGTGGTTGACAGGTTTTCCGTATTTTACATTTTTGATTTAATAGCCGTCGTAGTTGAGGTTGTGTGTAGAATGTCCAATTTTGCTGCTTCTTTTTTGGTGTCGATTGTATGACTGCTTTCATAATGGTGTCATTCAGGAATACTATCGCTGACTCGATGTCCTCATATGATTTAAGAGGGATGTCGGTCATTAAATTAATGTCAATGTATTCCTTATAAGTATGCCAGTCAGTTCTGTTGTTGTACAGAAGTCTGTTTGCATGTGTAGGCGTGACGTGTGAGTCATATATTAATTCTATAGGTTTGTGGTCTGACGAGAGTTCGAATCGTGATAAGATTTTACATTTCCGAATGTCCAGGTTCTTGTGATGAAAAAATCTATCAAGTCAGGTGTTTTATTAATGTCTGTTGGCCAATATGTTGGTTCGCCTGTACTCAAGTGTTTAGAGTTTGTGAACTGCATAGCGCTGAGGAGATTTTTGCTTTTTTGGTTCGTTAGCCTCGATCCCCACATAGTGTGTTTCGCGTTGTAATCACCGGCTGCAATGAAGCGTTGTCCAAGAGAGTTGACGAAATTCTTATACTCTGTGTCTGTAGTATTATGTTTTGGTGGGCTATATACAGCAGATATTGTGAGTGGTCCTACGAGATCATTAATTTGTAGTTATGTGTCGTCTGTAGTTAGTGTATGTAGTTGTGGTGATAAGGCTCAAGCTCGTCGTGCTTTATGCACTGCTTGATTATTATGTGTGTTTCACCTTGCGCTGTGCCATCGGGTGGTTCTTGACCTTAGTGGTGTGTGTGCAATAGGCGATGGTGTACCTGTATCGGTGTAGTGCATTCCAGTTTGACCGTTATTCCATTTGTTATTTTGTGACTCGTTTTGACGTTTATCATATTTGTGACTTGTTGAAACAATTGTTTCATCAGGTCTTTCATCTCAGTAATATCAGTTTTTATGTCAATGCGTCTACTTATGTATTCATTGGTTGGATTCGTGAGTTGTTCCTTCTTATTCTTTTCGCCATTATTGTTGTCATTCTTATCCTTAGCTACTTGAGCGTACGATAATCCGGTCTTAATTTTGTTTAAGTTTTGAGTCTCGATTGGAGTTACTGCTACTGTCTCAGCCGGAACTTGGTGGCTAGTTTCTCTAGGGGATGGAAATCTTTTTATTTTTAGTGCCTTGTATATCTCACAACCTTTGTAGTTTGCAGCGTGTGCAGCACCGCACAATGCACATTTTATTTGACCATTGGCTTCAATTTTGCAGTCGATTGTTTCGTGTTTACCGGCGCATTTGACGCAGATCGGGTCTCTGGTGCAGAAATTTCTCGTGTGGCCGTATTTTTGAATATTTGAGCATTGCGATATTATGGTGTGGTGGCTCAAATATGACTTTGGTACATAGGAGTGTTGTAATATTAAAGATTTCTCTATTATTTGGTTTGGATTTTAGTTCAAAGAAAAATAGCGGCAGTGGTTTCTTTGTCAGTTTTTGTTGTACGTTGTGTATATTGATAACGTCTTGACCTAGTTCCGATAGCTCGTTCTTAAGTTCGTCAAGGTCAGTGGCGTAGTGCATATTCCTAAGTACTGTCTTGAATCTCCGCTCCTCTTTCGGCTTAATGGTGAAGTATTTAGTTTTGTTTTCCCTGAGCATCTTAACCACCGCCGAGTAGTTCGACGAGTCATTTGTCTGTACGCATACTTCGTTGTTTTTAAGTGTTTTTAAAATGTAGTTTTGTTGTATTATGTTTTTCAGAGCTTTGTTTAGTACGTTAATTTGTTCTACGTCCTGTACGTATATTGGTGGTGGATTGTGAATTTTAGTAGGTGGTCGAGGTTGATTTGGCGCATAGAATTTGATTCTGTACCACTACCGTCTTCAGATGTTTCGTCTTATGAGAGGAGTTCGAACCTGTTATTAGTATTAGGCCCGCTCAGCCAGTACTTTTGCAGTTTTGTTTGTGTTGTCGTATGTGTTTGAGTTTTTTTCCTCCTTTTCTTACTATTGCTATTTTGTTCGGAAATGTTGTTGGGAGAGAGCTTACTACGATTGCGTTTTATTTTTGACTCTTGTGGGTTTTGATTGGTTGAAGTTTGTACTTGCGTAATTTCTCTGATCAATGTTGTTGCCGAAGAGAGGATGAAAATTGGCATTGTAGCTGAGAAATATGACTTGGTGGTTGTTGTAATTAGTGAGATAGCAGCTGATGTCTGCGTTGTGGTTGTTGTTGTTGGTTGGAACGAGGAGAGTGGCGTCGTTGGTGTAGCGCATTGTGCACTCCTCGGCAGAGGATGCATATTACCTGCTGCCATGGAACAGCTGACAGTTAGTTGAGTGGTAGAGCGAGAGGTTGCGTTTTTTTGGATTGATGATCCGTTATTGTTTTCACTTTGTGAGTGTGTAGCTGTTTGATGTATTGCGGGAGCAAGAACGCGCTCTCTCGAAATTAACGGGAAGTGAGGCTTGGTGTGAGTCACTGATGTTGATGCTGTTGTTTGAACCGCTTGTTGGTTGTGCCAAGGTATTCGTTGTTGTTATTTAGGCGGACAGCTGTTTGAGCGTGGGGTACGCTCATGCTGTTCCTTGATGGATGATTTTGTTTTTGCGTGCTGCCCGCAGTCGGGGGACTGGGTTCAACAGGCATCTTGGGATAAGAACAATTGATTATCTTGTCTCTTGATTTAGTTTTTTGAGTTGTTAAATTCGGAAAGCGAAAGGAGACGACTAGTCGACTTGACAGTGCACTTGCGAAATTGCCACTGAAATGCCTCAACCACAAGTTGGTTGAGCTATTCTACCAGTAACTTTCCGCTATACTCTAAAATTAGTATCGGACTTATTTGATGTAGGTGACCAAAATGAGATTATTATATCAGAAGAAAAAGCAAAAGAAATAATGGCACATTGCAGAATTTTCTCAAAAGCTAAATATGATAGACATCAAATCCATCATCTAGAATAATATTCCAGCCACCCATCCTACCACTTAGGAACTTCTTCACAGAATCGAAAACTCTCTACTGTGATAATACGAAGTCTATAAATTTTGAAAGGGTAAAGTGAATATTACTTAATGAATTCAATGTCGTAATAGTGAACGCCACACCTTGACATATAATCTCTAACGACCAGGTGAAGAGGCTGTACAGCACCATTAAAAAGACCGCCAAATAATTTAAAGTCGAAACAGGAATAGACGGCACGAAGGAGTTGCTATACTTGGCCACTATCAAGTACAATAAGTCAAAACATTCAGTCACTAATAAGAGACCCAATGAAATTCTTCATTCTCTATGCTCAAAGTTTGTCGAGAAAATCTACCATCGCATCAGAAATGCTTAAGACTTAGAGCTAACAAGGCACAATAAAGATAGACCTACAACATTGGTGACAAGGTTAAAGTAAGAGTAAATAAAAGACTGGGAAACATACTGTCTTCACTATATGTCGAAGAAGTAATTGAAGACCTGACCATTGCCGTTCTAAGGAGGGCCGAGGGTCCATAAGGATAACCTATGAACACGTTAGAAATAAGATTATACTTTTCTCTATTTTCAGACTATTAATTCTAACAATAACTGAGTGAATACACACAATCGGAATACATTCCAATCAGGGACGCCAACACAGCAGTGTGGGAGGACTACGGGTACCTAACCAACGTAAACAAGCATTTGGAAGTTTTGAACTTGCCATAGAAACACGACGTAAAAATGCAGAACAATAATTAAATCGACATTTTGCAGCAGGAGGTCAACAAGTCTTGATAGTCTTGACTCTGCACCTGATTGGGTATTGTAGCGGCAATGACCTTTGAGATCTGCATGACTTGGTGTAAGAGGCGCAACACTAAATGAGCTGTCGATGTTATGTTAAAAATTATCGCCAATAGGAACGAGTACGTACTTAACTTAGAAACGAAGGAATTAACACCAAAAAGACTTCACCAAATATAACGAAGTACTGGCGAGGCATCTGGATCCTTACTTAACAACGAACGGTTAACCCACTAGTAATCAGCTAGAATGCTGATCAAGGCACGCCGTTGCTGCGCAATTAATGTAATGAGACACAACATGCGCCTAAGCTGGCGAACATAACATAGGTTTAATTTTAAGAATAGATTGTTTAAGCCTATAGTTTTCATTCGAAACTCGACATCCACAGAAGGGGACTTAATATAAATGTAACAATATGGAAATATGTTTAATTTGTTTTTGCATATATTAGGTTGGGTACAAAAATCCATTCTTTTTACCCTATTTTTACATATTTTCGGATTTATGTCAAATGTGTCCCTTTTTGTTCAATGACTTGTTGCCATTTTGAGGAAGAAACTACGAAGAAAACGATTGCATTTTTCAGGCCAAGATGAAAAGCAGACCTGTAGAAATGAAAGTGACTGAAACCGCGGTCCAATTTTTTTTACAGAATATTTAAATCGTAACGAAGGAAGAATAAAGAGGATGTTTTCAGTCAATTTCATACTACAACGGATATCAAGTTAATCCTTAGCTGTAGTTTCGAGAGATCTAAAATTATTTCGACATCATAAGTTAACGTCCGATGGCTTGTCAAAAATGTTTTGATTTGTGACATTAGTATAGGAGTCATTGACTATCAGTAGCAGGTTGGGTGGGGAGCCATCTTACGGAAAGAAGTAAGCAAACTCCCGTTAAAGCTGTAATTATAATCTGTGGGGGTTACAATCAGATTGCTATCGTCAAACGAGGACATATTCGCAAATTGTTGTTGTGTTGTATAGTACTTTCGATCGCTGTGTTGTATTTGCAATAGTTGTGTTTGTTTTGTCGCTTGTGGTATTCGCGGTGTTACTATTTTCTGAATGCTTTTGCTGTTAGTTCTACGGACGATATTCTCGCTCTTTGCTGATATTGTCGTTGTTACTGTTGTCGAGTCACCTGTCGCTATTTCAATGTTGCAGCCTTGATTTTCATCACCATTGTTGTTGTTGTCCTTAGCAATGGTATCGCTACTGCAGTTGATATCAATCGGTTCGATCGTTATTGCCAGCAAAGGCATTGCTGTTGCTGTCTCCCCTGATCCTTGTAGAACAAATGAAATGAGGAACCGATTAAATAAATTAGTTTTAAATTTACTTATCAAATTATTTAGGATATTACGGAGTTCGTACTGTAAATAAAACCAATAGTAGTTATCTATATTATTCACAAATAGAAGCTTATTCGTCGCGTCTGATATCAGACGGCTTCTCTGCTCTCTAAGAATTTGCCCTGCATCCCAAAAAAGCCTATCTAAAGGCATCGAAGTTGCTACAGCAGGAAGTATATCAAAGCGGCCTTTGAAATTGCAGGGAACGTCTAACCCATCTGGTTCCAACACAACACAGGGTTTTGTGGTATTCTTTCCTGTGGAGTGCTTAAATTCATTTTGAACTCTTCATATATACCACCTGGATCGTCTGTGGCTCGGTATGACACACGACTTTTGGACCCCATCTTCTGAACACTTGTATTGTGTTTCGCAAACAAACACGAAGCTGTTGCACCTGAGGTCGACGAGTCCGATTCTGTAGAGTTTTCGGAAGGAGAAGGACGTTCAGCCTGATTTTATTTGTTTCGAAACTGCATTTAAGTTCCTAGCAGGACTGGACTAATCTTTAAAATACATCTTCTTGAACCTCGGATATAGGATACAGTATAGTTCTAGAAGCGCACACTGTTGTATAGAGCCAAATCGTTTTTGTGTTGAGCCAACACTGAGCTTCGCATTGCCTTTCCAATATGTTTTTTTGGATTTAACCGCTCCAGCGATTCCTTAAATATGGCTACCACTGGAATTGTCATACTGCTGGTGAGATCTTGTTCAGAGCGTATGTCATGGGTATCTCTTTCTTATGGCCCTAGCACTTCGCACGCTTTCCGCAAGATTTCTATTTCGATTGCAGAGAGCATTGGTGGAGCAGCAGTATTCATGTTGATGATTTCGTTTATGAACGGTCACAGCTCTACGAAGTTTGAGAGCATATCATAGGTGTAATTACACCTGGTAGGAACATCCTGAATCACTGTTGTGGAATATTTTTTCTCAATTCATCGCATGCAAAAGTCGAATCAAGAAACCATCGACAATGGCCTTGACTTTTTTTAAATTTAACTATATTCTTGCACGTCACTGATGGCCCCTGTGGCGATAAGATTGTAGGTGTGGACGAAAGGGATGTGTTTACTTTTACCAAACATTATTTCCATTGCCTTTGTAATGTTTGGAGACCTGCATAGCGATTGATCGGGAAAATACTGACTGTTCAAAACAAGGATTGGACCATGACCATGTACAAAACAATCGAATCCGTAATGTAGTGATTGCTTTACCTCCTCGCAATTGATTTGTCTATTGTCGTTTTCGATCTTTAATTTTATTTATATTCTTTCCGGTGTTTTGTTTTAAGTGACTTTATTTGTGGTGTATGACGTGTTTCACCCGTATATATTTTGTGCTTAACATTGTTTAATTATTTTGGTAAGTACAACACTTAAAATTGGCTTTCCTGTATATTGAGTTCAATCTCGTTTTTTTTTCTGCTTTGTTATCCCTTTAAATTGTTTTTGCTATTTTAGTTTTTTACGTTTCCTTCTTGCTCTCGATGAGCAGTTTTTATTTTTGAATAACTGTATTTCCTCTTTGCTCTCTTGGAAAGACTTTTATAAAAACTAATAATTCACCTCACTTTTCTCTTTCCAATTTTATCTCTGTCTAGCTGAGAGTGTCAACATTCGAGCTTAAATCGTTGTGCTTTTTGCACAGTGTGTTTATACTCACATATACATAAAAAAATAAATTAAATTTTTTTGGTGAAATTTACTTCTTTTTTCATTTATATTTATTTCATTTATTCATTTTGTCTATCTTATTTCGCTTTTATTTTATTTATATTTTGTAACCTACTGTTTTAATACATCGCTCAAAATGAGTTGCTGTATTCGGGCTTTCACCAACAGAGAAAATTTTAATAGCAAGAAGCTTAGAGGGGTTCTTGTTGGATGTGCGATAACATCGCCCACCTTAAGTGCGCTGGGTTGACTGGTCGTGACCATGACCGACCTTACGGTATGGCTAAAGCTGCATCTGGTGGCATCAGGTGGTCTTCCCCATCTGCTTCAAACGCCAGGTGGACTTCTCAATGATGTGCCACCGTATGCGAAATAAATACCACAAACTTAAAAAACTATTCACTGAGATCGCCTCAGAGTTTGATGCTGGGGCAAAAATGTTTATGGAGTACTCTTTTAACTCGAATCCAATGGCTAATCCAGTTCAAATGCCGCCATTATCCCCTCACAATCTTGCGTCTACCACAGCGCCACTTATTCCTTTTTCGTCTCCCCAACCTCTTTCTTGTCATTCCCCCCCAACTTGTTCTACTGCTACCAAACCTTTACCCACTTACTCTTCTGAATTTTCTTCCATATCTGCCCAATCATCCCATCCCCCTCTAATTCCAGTAGCTCCGTCAACCAGTATCCCCTCTACTACTTCAAATATTGCTTTCAACTTTCCACCCATTTCTTGTTCGTCTTCCTCTATACCATGTCCTAATACTGTGACTTCAGTTTCAACTTCTCCAACTTTTTCTCCATCTTCCCCAACCTTTACCCACTTATTCCTCTATATTTTCTTCTATATCTATCCAATCGTCCCATCCCTTAACAAATTCAGTAGCTTCTTCTACCATACTATTTCTTCATCTGTCGCTTTCAACTTTCCCTCCACTACTTGTTTATCTTCGTCTATTCCTTGTCCTACTACTGTAATTCCTGCTCCATCTTTTTTTTTTTTTTTTTTTTACATTGACATAGTAGGTACGCAATGACCACACACTGATCTCACATGGGGCAGGCCCAAGTGGAATCAAAATTCACCCAGTCATATAGACTGGGCTCAGCTGGTGTTAATTGCTAAGTTCTTTGGTGAACATGCGATACCAAAGCTAATGTCTACGTGTTAAATATTTGGCTACAGATAAAAACATCATCAGCCTATAATAAACATGTAATATTAAACTAAATCTAAGACTTAATTTAGAATTCAATACCTAAAATGATATAGACCACTCAAACAAAAATTTAGATTACAAGTTTAGAAAGTAAGTTATGCATTAATTCAATTAAGCCAATAATGTAGAGGTGGAAATTTCAGAGTTTAGAAAATCACGGCCAAGCAAAGTCTCAACGAAAACAATAATGACAGAACTGATAGAAAAACTTCTAAGATAAAATGAAGAAAGTTTACACTTTAGCCTAGCCTTCTAATACTTTGAAAATGTAGTGGAAGAAGCAGAAGATGAAACTGAAGCAGTGACTGGTAAGGTTACCTGCGAAAGCCTAGTTTTTTTCTTAGGAATAAACTCATGGAATACCATATGTGCAGGCCAGAAATTAGCGCCACAAATGACAGAAAATACTTCAATACCAACTGAAAGCTTGAAAGAAGAGCCTTCTCTAGGGCTAGAAAAATTAAACTTATGAATATTAATATTCGAAGTGTTGCATGCTTTTGATGATATATAGCGTGCAACGTCGTCACAGGTTGTCTCCTTATCCAACCTGGAAATAAAAATATGTTTACGAGGATCCAGCACCTTCAAAATACATGGCACTGGAGTAGAGGCAGTATTGGACTGTGACGAACTCTTAGGGGGTGACAAAGTACGGGAGGAGTTAGAGACTTTAGTAGAAGATGAAGCAGAAGTTACAGTAGTAGGACAGGGAGTAGAGCAAGATGAACAATTAGTGGAGGGAAAGTTGAAAGCGACAGATGACGTGGTAGTAGAGGGGATATTGGTAGAAGGAGCTACTGGAATTGGAGCGGGATGGGATGATTGGTTAGATATTGAAGAAAGTACAGAAGAATAAGTGGGTAAAGGTTGGGAAGAAGGGGAACAAGTTGGAGAAGTTGAAGCTGAAGTCACAGTAGTAAGACATGAAATAGAGGAAGTCGAACAAGTAGTGGAGGGAAAGTTAAAGGCGATAGATGAAGAAGTAGTAGATGGGATAGTGGTTGACGGAGCTATCGGAATCTGAGCGGGATGGGACGATGGGGTGGATATGGAAGAAAGTACAGAAGAGTGACTGGGTAAAGGTTGGGAAGAAGAAGAACAAGTTGGAGAAGTTGAAGTTGAAGTCACAGAAGAAGGACAAGGAATCGAGAAGGACGAACAAGTAGTGGATGGAAAGTTCAAAGCGACAGATGAAGAAATAGTAGAACAAGTTAGAGGGGATTGTGAAGAAGGGGGTTGAGGAGACGAAAAAGAAATAAGTGGCGCTGTGCTAGGCGGAAGATTATGAGGGGATAATGGCGGCAGTTGTACTGCATTAGCCGTTGGAGTCAAGTCGAAAATGTACTCCAAAAACATTTTTGACCCAGCATCAAACTCTGAGGCTAGCTCAGTGAATAGTTTCTTAAGTTTTTGGTATTTAATTCGCATACGGTGGTACATCAATGAGAAGTCCCCCTGGCGATTGATGGAGGTGGGGCACGACCACCTGATGCCACCACATGCAGGTTTAGCCGTACCGTAAAGTCGGTCATAGTCGCGACCAGTCAACCCAGCACAATTAAGGTGGGCGATGTTATCGCACATCCAACAAGAGACACCTCTAAGCTTATCACTATTAAAGTTGTCCTTGTTGGTGCAAGCCCGAATACAGCAATTCATTTTGCGCGAAGTATAGATACAAGATATTAAATAAAATAAAAGCAAAATAAGATAAATAAGATAGGAAAAAAAAATGAATAAATAAAAAAAAAATAAGTGAAAAAGAAGTAAATAAAAAAATAATAATAATAATAATAACAATAATAAAAAAAATAAAAAAAATTAAAAATTTAAAAAAAAAAATAAAATTAAAAAAATAAAAGTTAAAAAAATTTTAAGTAAGTAAAAATAAAATTAATAAATAAAATAATAACAATAAAATAAACTTGAGTGAAAATTTTTTTTTAAATTTATTTTCAAAATTTGTTTGTTATTATCAACACACTGTGCAAAAAAAGCACAACGACTTAAGTCCGCATTTTGACGCTCTCAGCTAGACAGAGATAGAATTGCAAAGAGAAAAGTAAGGTGAATAATAATATTTTCCCAGAGAAAAAAGAGAAAATACAGTTATTTAAAAATAATAACTACTATATAGAGAGCAAGAAGGAAACAGAAAAAGACTAAAATAGCAAAAACTATTTTAAAGAGAGAGCAAAGCAGGAAAAAAAAGAGATTGAACTCAATATACAGGAAAGGCAAATTTAAGCGTTGTACTTGCCAAAAATAATTAAACATTGATAAGTACAAAATTTATACGGGTGAAATGAGCCATACACCACAAACAAATTCACTTATAAATTCACTTAACACCGAAAAGAAAATAAATATTAGTAACGATAAACGACAATAGACAAATTAATTGCCAAATGCTAAATCTAAATCAAAATGCGGAGCAGAATCAAAACACGTCTGTTAAGCACAAGCTACTAACTACTTTACTGAAGTCTCTAGCTCGTGTTGTACAATGCCTCACCCTAAGAGTTCTTCTCAGTCTAACACTGCCTCTACTCCATTGCCATGTACTTTGAAGGTGCTGCATCCTCGTGAACATGTTTTTATTTCCAGGTTGGATAAGGAGACAACCTGTAACGACGTTGCACGCTATATATCATCAAAAGCATGCAACACTTCAAATATTAATATTCATAAGTTTAATTTTTCTAGCCCGAGAGAAGGCTCTTCTTTCAAGCTTTCAGTTTATATGGAAGTATTTTCTGTCATTTGTAACGCTAAATTCTGGCCTGCCCATGTGGTGGTCCATGAGTTTATTCCTAGGAAAAACTAGGCCTTTGCAGGTAACCTTACCAGTCACTGATTCAGCTTAATCTTCTGCTTCTTCCCATGCTCCAAAATACTAACACTACATTTTCAAAATGTTAGAGATCTAAATTGTAAACTTTCTTCATTTTATCTTAGAAGTTTTTCTTTCAGTTCTGACATTATTGTTTTCGTTGAGACTGTGCTTCGCCCTGATGTTCTAAACTCTGAAATTTCCACCTCTACATTATTGGCGTCATTGAATTAATGCATAACTTACTTTCTAAGCTTGTAATCTAAATTTTTGTTTGAATCGTCTATATCATTTTAGGTATTGAATTCTAAATTACGTCTTAGATTTTGTTTAATATAACATGTTTATTTGTTAGAGGCTGATGATGTTTTTATCTGTAGCCAAATATCTAGTACGTAGACATTAGCTTTGGTATCGCATGTTCTCCAAAGAAATTAGCAATTAACAACCGCTGAGCCCAGTCTATGTGACTGGATGAATTTTGATGCCACTTGGGCCTACCCCATGTGAGATCTACATTTTCAAAATGTCAGAGGGCTAAAGTCTAAACTTTCTTCATTTTACCGTAGACATTATCGTCTGACATTATCGCTTTTGTTGAAACTTGGCTTCGCCCTGATGTTCTCAACCCTATAACCCTTTCAATAAGTCTTACTCTATGTTTAGTAAGGATCGCTATGGCAATAGGTTGTGGGGTCTTAATCTCTGTTCTTTCATATTTTTCTTTAGAAGTGGTCTCTCTTGACGATACTGAAAGCATTGAATTCCTCTGAGTCAAAATTTCATTCACAAATTATAAAATTTTTATTAATTGTTCATATATCCCTCCTTCATCGTCCGACTGAGTCTACTGGGATTAAGCAAGAGCTTTCAGAATATATTAAACCTCATTAATGACTCTGATTGACACCTGTTCTGGGTGATAATAATCGTCTCTCTGTTAATTGATATTGATACTGCCGTGCGGTTTTTCAACGGGACTATGCTGGATTATGTCAATAAATATGTGCCTAAAGTCCATCTTACCGACGATTCTAAGCGTCCGCCTTGGTTTTGTGTAAATTTGGTCCGTCTAAAAAATATTAGGTTTTGGTTATTTAAAAAATTTAAACGGTCTTGTTCCGAAATTGATTATGCGAATTATGCCGCGGATCATAATAAATTTAACATTTCTAATCAATCTTGCTATAATAAATATTTGCGAAAAGTAAAATTTAATATTAATCAATTCCCAAAATTTTTTTTAAATTCATCAAAAACAAATGTGACTTATTTACAACTTGTATGATGTTTAATGGATTTGTAAGTAGCTCTAATGATGGAATAGTGAAACTTTTTGCTCAATGTGTCCAGGGCACCTACTAAATTATGCATGTTTAATAGCAATCAGTTTGCCGTTTATTGACGGCAGTATTGTTTTGCAATATCTAAAATTGGTTATACCCTCTATTTCTCCTGGTCCGGATAATGTTCCTAGTTGTATCTTAAAAAGCTGTGCTCATAACTTACATATTACCATTTGTACCTTACTTAATTTATCGCTTATTACTTTGTCTATGCCAAGTGCGAAGAAGAAGAAGCGTACATAATTCCCTTATTGAAAAAGGCAAGTAAATCTGCTATATCGGACTACAGAGGTATTGCCAAGCTCTGTGCAATTTCTAAGTTATTTGAGCAGACTACCACTTCTCATCTACAGTTATGTATTCTATTTTATTGTTGAGTGTGTCTCAGCATGATTTTGTAAGAACCGTTCGACGGTAACCAATCTGTCCGAATTTACTTCTATTTTCAATCATAACTTCTCGGTAGGTAGCTGATGTTATCTGCACTGACTTCAGTAAAGCTTTTGATACTGTATCGCATGCTTTGCTCATAACAAAACCCAAAGCTTTTGGTTTCCCTTCTCCATTGGTCCGGCGGCTGGCACCTTACATTGATCATCGCACTCAAAGGGTAATTTTTAAGTCCTTAATATCTAAGTCTTTAAAGGTATACCTCAGGAGTTCCTCAAGGCATTGGGGCTTTTGCTTTTCAACATCTTTGTTAATGATCCACCTATCTTAATGACGGCACTCTCGGATTTTTATGTATGCAGATGATGTAAAACTATGTTTCTGCCTTAATAGCCCTTCTCTCGGGACTTTCTCTTTGGTGTTACAACAACTATTTAGTACCCAATATCAATAAATGCAAAGTAATGTCCTTTTTTCCCGGAGCCCTTATTTCAACTTCGTATTACATTAACTCAAATAATTTACAACGTATTTTTCAGTTTAATGACCTTCGTATTTTGATGGACTTGAAACTGTATTTCGGCACCCACATTTCGACTTCGTTCTCTAAAGCTAGAAGTGTCCTGGGCTATATTAATCGCTGGTCTAAGGAATTTGATGATCCGTATACTACCAAAGTACTATACACTTCATTGGTAAGACCTATTCTGGAGTATGCGTCTTGTGTCTGGGATCCTCAATATCAGATGTATATTGATCGTATTGAGTCGGTGCAAAAGCAATTTCTACTTTTTGCTCTCAAAAACATTCACTAGGATCCTAATGCTTGCATACCATCTTATCGGTGTCGTCTTAAATTGTTCAACCTCCCTACCTTGTCTAGTCGTAGAATGGTCATTGGTGTAACTTTTATGTATAACCTTATTTATGGTAGTCTTAACTCACCTTTCTTACTTAGAATGATTAACTTCAGTTTACCAGCACGTCCAATTAGAAACTATTCTCCTATTACTCTTCCCTTTTGTAGAGCTTCACATTTGCAACATGATCCATTCTATGTCTTATGCAAATCTTTTAATACCCACTTTGCGTGTGCTGCTCCTCCCACCTCTTCTTATGTTATAAAAACTAAATTGTTGGCATCATTGAATTAATGTATAACTTATTTCTATACTTATAACCTAAATTTTTCCTCTTTGTTTAAATAGTCTATGTTATTGTAGGTATTGAATTCTAAATTGAATATTAGCTTTAGTTTAATCTTTCATGCTGATTATGTTAATGGCTGATGATATTTTTATCTGTAGCCAAATATTTTGTACGTAGACATTAGCTTTGGTATCGCATGATCCCCAAAGATATTAGCAATTAAGACCAGCTGAGCCCAGTCTATGTGACTGGGTGAATTTTGATGCCACTTGGGCCTGCCCCATGAGAGATCAAATGTGATGTGTGGTCATTACGTACCTACTAAGTCGATAAAAAAAAAAAAAAACTTTTTACTTGTGAGATGCTCTCCATTGTCAATTTCTGAAGATGCCTATCAGCCCACCCTTAAGGTGATTGTAAGTCTCAGTCACCGTTTGTCTGCTTCTAATTTTGCTTGTGCCAAGCCGAAACGAGTGTTCAATTCTAAAAAAAAATTTTAATGGTCTTGATTACATTATTGCTTTCACTGACTGGTCAGTGTTCAGTTCTTTTTCCGATATTGATGCAGCTGCGCTGTTTTTCGACACAACTATGCTGAGTTACATTGAAAAAAAGTACCCAAAATTAATATTTCTGACAATTCCAACAAACTGTCATGGCTTTCTAGAGAATTGAATCAACTTAAAAACGCCAGAAATCGCTGGTTTTCGAGTAGATTATTTTAATTACTCAGCAGATTATTTTAAATTTAATCAGATAAATACAGTTTGTTTCTATTATTACCTTTGTAAAGTAAAACTCAATATTAATAAAATTCTAAACAATTCTTTAAATTCATCAATACTAACAAAAAGTTAGAGTCATTTGCAGCTTGTGTATAATTTGTGGGAGTTTAAAGTGAGTCCGATGAGGGAATAGCGAACACATTGGCAAAACTTTTCCAAAGTACATACACTAATTGTATCTGTAGAAATGGTTCACCCTATAATATTGATGAATATAATAATTTTAGTTTGCCTACAATTGACAATGACACTGTTTTGCGTTATTTAGAATCTATCATATCTTCATTCAGTCCTGGTCCTGAAAATATTTCTATATATTCACAATAAAAATTTGTGTTGACAGTCTATGTTTCCCTCTTTAGACTTTATTCATTATTTCACTCAACAACTCATCCTTACCAGGCATTTGGAAGGAATCTTATATAATTCCTCTATTCAAAAATGGCAGTAAATCCGACATCTCCAACTATAGAAGTAGTGCCAAGCTGTGCGCTATTCCTAAGATGACCAAATTATTACGGATCAGTTGTTGTACTCTATACATGCAATTTTAAATACATCTCAGCATGGTTTTGTGAAGAACCGTTATCTCTATCTATAACCGCAACTTCTCGGTAAGTAGTCAAACCGATTTCATCTACACTGATTTCAGCAAAGCTTTTGACACAGTATCGCATACTCTACTCTTAAAAAAATTTAAATCATTTGGCTTTCCTCTACCCTTAGTTCGATGGCTTTCATCTTATCTTGATTGTCGAACTCAAAGTGTATTTTTAAAGTCTTCTATATGAAAACCTATTATTGTAACGTCTGGCGTCACTCAAGGCATTCATCACCAACTTTTACTTTTTAATATATTCATCAACGACTTACCTACTGTCATCGAACACTCCCATGTTTTAATGTACGCAGACGACGTTAATCTATTTTCATGCCTCAACTGCCCCTCTTAGCGGATTCATCTTCAGAGTGATTTAGACTTTCTTTCTACTTAGTGTTTCACTAATTATATTACTCTTACCTCTAATAAATGTAAAGCTATGTCATATCTGCGTGGAGTTTTAAGTTCAAACTCATACTACATCAAAGGTAATAGTTTGAAATACGTCTTTCAATTTATTGACCTTGGAATTTTGTTTGACTAAAAGTTGCATTTCGGCACCCACATTTCCTCTTCAGTCTCTAAGACCAGAGGTCTTCTTGGCTGTATTAAAAGCTCGTCTAAGGAATTTAATGGTCCTCATACAACCAAAGTGCTGTACACCACACTTGTTAGACCTATTGTTGAATATGGGTCTTGCGTTTGGAATCCTCAATATCAAAGGTACATTGATTGAGTCCGTTTAAAAACAGTTTCTACTCTTTACTCTCAGAAATCTTTGCTTGGAACCTAATGCGAGCCTTCCATCAAATAGGTATCGTTTTAAATTAATCAATCTTCGCGACAATCAATGGCGACAGCAATTTATGTAGTGTCATGTAAACAACGTAGCTTTCCGACTAGATTCTTCGCTGTCAGCTAGTACAATGGAAAAACCAGGAAACCATGCGCGCAGCTTTAACTGATAGTATCACATTGAACATTGACGATATCCACCATTAAATCGCAATTTTGATGTATACGTCCATTTATCGATATCCATATTTGAAAACCTACATGGGAAAAAACGCGTTTGTACCTAAAGAAAAATGCATGTCAAGCAGCAAATTTGAAGCAATTACGAAGTTCTTCTCACTGGGAGATGAGAGACAACGGATCAAAAACAATTGAACCATTCTACTATCGACTCTATCGCACGCGTAAATTTATAGATTGTCTTAACAAAGGTTTAACTCCGTGTCTAAGCAAGCTCGCCTTTGTGTCGACGATCAAATTTGCAGCACAAAATGAAGCACCGCATGCGCCATTATATGCCTAATAAGCCAAACAAGTGGGGTATTAAGCTATTTATCTTACTCTATTCCTTTGGTTATGCTTACGGTTTTGAGTTCTACAGTGGTGTAGGTGATAAAGTGATCTTGCCTCGTCACACATATATTATTACTTCGGCAAACATTGTTGTACGATTAACCAAAACCATACAAACATTTCAAGCACCACATTTATTACTTCGATAACCTTTATCCGTCGCTACCTTTGATGCTCTATATGCGCGAGTTACGTTAGTATAAAATAATGAAACACAAAGCTCTTCATAACAAATCCATCCACTTTATTTAACTAACTGAGAAGACTTACGTTGCTAAAGATGCTTAACGGATAGGATAATTAACTGCTACTGAAGACAACGTACATACATAATGTTAATTGCAAGTATTTCTTAATTTTTTTATATTGATTAGCTCTAACACTGATGCACGACCTTTTTTCATTTTTTTTTTATAATTAGAGTATAAACATGGGGTTTGCAGTTACATAGTAAACTGGGCTCAGCTGGTTTTAATTGCCAAGTACTTTTGTGAACATGCGATACCAAAGCTAATGTCTAAAGATACAAACATCATCAGCCTTCGGCCTTAAGTAAATAAGCAGGCAAAATTAAACTAAAGCTAAGATTCAACTTAGAATACACTACATAAAATGACAAAGAAGATTCAAATAAGGAGAAACAATATAGGTTACTAGTTCAGGAAGTAAATTACGCAATTTTTAAATTGTACGACCCGAACAATTTTGCAGAAAAAGTGGCTGGTAAGGTAACCGGCAATGGCCTAACTATTTTCCTGGGAATAAACTCATGAAACACCATATGGACACAGAATTTAGGGTCACAAATGACAGAAATTACTTCCATAGAAACTGAAACTTCAAAGAAACTGAAAGTTTGAAAGAAACTGAAAGCTTGAGTTATGAATATTTATATTCATATAAAATTGCATGCTTTTGACGATATATGCGTTCAACGTCTTCACAGGTCCTTATCAAACCTCGAAATAAAAACATGTTTACGAGATTCCAACACCTTCAAAATACATGGCACTGGAGTAGAGGCAGTATTATACTATGAAGAGCTGTTAGGGGGAGACAAACTACAGGAGGAGCAAGCGATTTCAGTAGCAGATGAAGCTGAAGTTACAGTAGTACGACAGATAATAAATGATGACGAACAAGTAGTGGAGGGAAAGTTGAAAGAGATGGATGAAGACCTAGTAGAGGGGTTAATGGTAGAATGAGCTAGTGGAATTGTTACGGGATGGGACGATTGGGTAGATATAGAAGAAAGGTATAGAAGAATAAGTGAGTAAAAGTTGGGAAGAAGGAGAAAAAGTTTTAGAAGTTGAAGCTGAAGTCACAGTATTAGGACATGGAATAGAGGAAGACGAACAAGTAGTGGTGGGAAAGTTGAAAGCAACAGATGAAGTAGTAGTAATCCCCTCTGAAGGAACTACTGGAATTGGAGAGGGATGGGACGATTGGGCAGATATTAAAGAAAGTTCAGAAGAATAAGTGGGCAAAGATTGGGAAGCAATAAAACAAGTTGGTGGGGAATGACAAGAAAGAGGTTGAGGAGACGAAAAAGGAATAAGTGGTGCTGTGGTAGACGCAAGATTATTAGGGGATAATGGCGGCAGTTGTACTGGATTAGCCGTTGGAGTCGAGTCAAAAGAGTACTCCATATAAATGTTTGCCAGAGCATTAAACTTTGAGGCGAGCTCAGTGAATAGTTTCTTAATGTTTGGTATTTATTTCGCATACGGTGGTAGATTATTGAGAAGTCCTCCTGGCGTTTCTAGCAAGTGGAGAAAAACCATTTGATGCCACCACTTGCAGGTTTAGCCGTACCGTAAAGGCGGTCATGGCCATGATCAATCAACCCAGCTCAATTTAGTTGGACGATGTTTTCACACATTCAATAAGAGATCCCATCTAAGCTTGTCATCATTGAAGTTGTCTTTATTGGTGCATGCCGGATTATAGTACCTCGATTTGCGCCAAGTATTGAAACCATAGGTAACAAAAATAAAATAAAGCAAAATAATATAAACTAGAGTTTTTTTTTAGGCCGCGTACAAGATACGTAGGATAAGAGAAAATGATTAATAAAATGAAAATAAATATGAAATAAAATAAATGGAAAAGGAAGTGAATTCAAAAAAAAAAAAGATAAATTTTGAATACATTAATAAAATAAATAAAAATTAATAAATAATAAGTAAGTTAAAATAAAATAAAGAAATAATATAAATATAAATTAATTTGAAAAGCAGCACAAGCATAAAAGGTTTCGTACGACTTTTTGGTTGTTTCTGTTATGCCTTTTCTTCGTTTTTGCATTTGTGTTTGTGAGTTGCTTTTGATATTCACGCTGATAGGGGCAAGAGGGAGTATTATCTTTGAACGCACCATATACCATAGAAAAGCATCACATACAAGAACGGGCAAAACGACGTTTCCCCGGGCCACTACTAAATAAATAAACTTCAAAGCGAAAATTTTAGAATTTATGTTAATAATGTATCTGTGTGTATCAACACCAGAGAGAACTTAAGGCCACAACAGAATGGTGTTACTTGTTAAGGCCCAATCAGAATTTTGTTACTAGTTACTTTGGTTGTGTTACTCTGATTTGGCCGGAAAAACGGTGACCAGAATTCGTGAATGACAGCTCCAATATTACTGAACACTGAATAACAATATATCTCTATCGTCGACACACTGTCGAATCGAGCGGTCATTCGAATTAGTCGCTGTCTTATTCTTCACCATTCCCCGAGTACAGATCAATAAGTTCGAAACAAAATCAAGAGCAGCAACAATTAAGCATCAAGTGATAAGTAGTGATGCAATTAAAGCATCAGTTATGAACAAAATGCTTAAAGCAAAGAGGTGCAAAGTCATCATCTGACAAAAGCCAGTTCTCCAACTATTTTTGCCCTCTCCAAACTGTGATGGATGACGATGAAGACGAAGATGATTTAGTTTTAGATGACAGCATCGAGCAATCTACCTCCAATCCTCCTGCTAAGGTCAAGGTACCATCAATGATCATTCTTAAGAGAACCTCTAAGCAGGTTCACGATATCTTAAAAAGTGTCTTCATAAGAGATTACTCTGTTAAAATCATATCGATTGGAATTAAGGTATTCGTAAACACAATCGAATGGCACAATATTATCTGCCATGAAATTAAAAGACTAAACATAGAATTTTTCTCTTATGAGAATAGAGAGACGAAGCCCTACAATGTAGTATTGTCTGGAATGGATAAACTACTCAACAAAGAGATCAAATCCATGTTCAATAGTCTTCTATATACTGATGTAAAAACAGTGGGTAAAACAACGTGTAATGGCTACAAAATACTATTGTATGTTGTACATTTTAAATCTAAATCTATAACGCTTCAGCTATTAACATTTAGCAAGGAGCATTCCTGTATTAATCACACCAAAGTCCGCTGGGAGTTTAAGTCCAGGTCATTTGCAAAGTTACTCAATGCTACAAGTGCCAACTCTTTGGTCATGGCTCCAAGAGTTGTCATGTCAATACTTTATGTGCCCCCTGCGCTGGACAACACCAAACTTTTTCGTGCACAGTCTCTAATGCGTTCCAATGTACAAACTGTAAAGGTGATCACCCCGCCACTGATCCATCGTGCCCGTGTCGCGCTTCTTATATTGCTATACTGCAAAAAGAGCACCAAATTATAAACAGCCGACCAAACGCAACAACAACGCTTGTTACAATAACATAAACTACAACGACAACTTTCCAGCTGCCGTTAGAACCGCTAATCGACAACTCATGACTCCAGCATCGGTCTCACTTTGGCTCAACCAGCTGTATACCAAAGTTTCAAGCCCGCTAGTCTCAGTAACGGTTTAAAAGAGCCCACAGCTCAAGCAACAAATGATCTCTTCACAGTAGACGAAATCACCGCGATCACAACTGAGCTAATTGAGAAACTAAGTCGTTGTTCTAGTAAGAGTGAACTGTTTACTGGAATTACTTAACTAACTATTAAGTATGTCTATGCTAGCAAATAAGAAAGATAACTTATTATATATTAAGGGCATGGAATGCGCATGCCGTTCGCAATAAAAGACTTTAACTCTTAAATTTTATAATTCAAAACAGTGTCGACATTTGACTACTCAGTGAAACATGGTTAACGCCAAGAGATCGTTTCAATCTTTCTGATTACACCACATACAGACCTGACGAATACGCCAATAGAGGCGGTGGCGTCGCGATCTTTATCAAAAACACTATTAGGCATAAGCAGCTTGTTATCATTAATACTCATCTAATAGAAAATATTGGAGTACATAAACATTTTGATGCAGTGATACTTTCGGTGATAGTAACCACATAAAAGGTATGTTCCAGTCCGACCTGCTAAAGTTTTCGCGCATAGACGGCTACATCATAGGCGGCGATTTAAATTGCAGGAATCGTGCATGGAACTGTTCTAGGGCGAACTGTTGGGGCAGTTCTTTGCAAGAGTTATCCTCTCATGGAAGGTTTGTCATAGATTATCCAAACGATCCCACTTATATATCAGCGAATCATAAAGGTCATCCGTCTACCTTAGATTTGCTTATCACCAACTCTCCTCAACGCCTTGCTGAACGGATTGTCTGCAACGATTTATCTTCTAACCACCTTTCAATTTTCTGGAAGTTAACTTCCCACACTAATAATGAGACTGAATCGTATCTGCAATCGTATTTGACAAAGCCGATTGGAGGAAGTTTATGCACTTCCTTTGAATTGCTTCTCAGAGAAGGATGCACATTCCAAATGATCTCCTCGCTACGACCGATATGATTGACAAATTGATAGACAATCTAAAATCAGATGTTATCGATGCCTATGAATCTTGCTCTTCCTAGAAAGTCAAAGAAGCAACGCATCTTCAAGCTACCTGCATTCATTACTGACTTAATAAAAATCAGGAACGATACACAAAGACAGTGGATACGAACAAAGCAACCAACTTTTAAAGCGAAGTTAAATCACCTTAACTGTGTTATTAAACTAAAAATTTTCCAACACAAGAACATTAGTTGGAACTCTAAACTTACTAATTTAGGAACTAATACTAAAGCGTTTTGGAAAATTGCGAAAGTAATAAAAATCAAGCAGCAATTTATACCCAGCTTTCGCTAAAACGATCAGAGCTTTACAAATAGAGCACAAAAAGCTAATATCTTAGCTGAAATTTTTGAAATAGATCACAACCTGACTGAATCGCTATCCGATCCAAAAACTGTCGCACTAGTGGAAAATTCGATTAGAGTTCTAGAAAATTATATTAACATTAATTTACCTAGCATTTCCCTCGATGAAATTCAGGAAGTTATTCGTTCTCTCTAGAAGAAAAAAGCCCCTGGCCCAGACCAAATACCCAATGCATGTCTTTCTAATATTCCTAAAGTAACTTTAGCATAGTTTGCGCGAATTCTAAGTCTATGCGCTAAACTAGGATATTTTCCAACTACTTGGAAAGTGGCTTAAATTGTGGCTATACCAAAGCCGGGAAAATCTCCTGATTCAACAATATACTACCGCCCAATCAGTCTGCTGTGTGGTTTCTCTAAAATATTTGAGCGTATACTGAAAGCTCGTCTTAATCTGTTTTTAGCAGCCAACCACGCAATGTTGACGCAATACCTCGAAAAATGATATGAATTTGACATAGACGTACACATGCATTTTATAGATTTTAGGCAAGCTTGCGATAGCATCATTCGCCGAAAAATTCCTGTAGTATTTTCAAACGTGGGCCTTAGTAAAAAGCTAACAAAACTGACAATGGCAACGTTAAAGGACACTAAAAGACCAAAATTTTGATACTACAAGAAAACACCGTAGGTTTTGTTTTAAGCACTGGAGTAAGAAAAGAGGATAGCTTATCAACAATTGTATTCAACTTATGCCTGCACTTTGAAGTCAAAAATTACACCTCTTCTGGCAATGTACTTAACCGCTCGGGACTGGTTGTAGCGAAACCAAAGATACCTGGAGGAACTGTTCCCCAACACTATGACATCCACTAAGGCAGTTAGTGTTGTAGTCAACGATCATAAGAATAAGTATATGACTCTTTCTTGCAGCTCAGGACGAAGAGGAGGACGCCCGATAAAAATATGACAGTATACTTTTGAGGGAGCAGAAAAGTTTACATATCTGGTGGTGCTTATGATGAACGACAACAGCGGTAGAGAATGTATCCAAGATCGCCTTCTGGCTGCAAACAAAACGTACTATGCCCACACAAGCTTTTTAAGTCAAGACTGACGAGTGCTGAGAAAGAGTCACTAAGGGTCTTCGAGAGGAAGATCTTGCGGAAAATATTTGGTCCAAGACTTACAACAGAAGGAGAATATTTGATCAGAAATAACGCACAACTATTACAGCTTATGCAAGGCGAAGACATAGTCAAATATGTAAAAAAAGCACAGCGCCTTAGATGGATTGGGCATGTCTTAAAAATGAATAACACGAAAGCACAGACACTAATTATGCAGTATAGGCTGCTGGCCTGCAAAAGAACGGGAAGGCCACGTAAGCGTCTAATTGACAGCATAGAACAAGAAAAAATATGATGCAAGGAACTGAAGAACCTTGGCAAAGAACAAGGAGGTCCACACCTATTGTAGAGGAAGCCAAAACCCACCCCAGGTTATAGAGCTGGTGATATTCTCTCATTGTAATTTTAACTGTGTCCGATTTGTTTTTGAACCGTGTTTTCCCAACATGACGTTTCAATATCGATAATAAGTTTTCGATGGGATTTAAGTCAGGCAACTCTGCCGGCCAATCGAAAACATCGATCCTACTGTTTGGGAGCCACTCCTTGACCAATTTTGAAGAACGCATCGTGTCATTGTCCTGTTGGAATACCCATGAAAGTGGCATATTCCATTTGGCATACGGCAGTATCACGTTCTCCAAAACATTTTTGTAGCCAAAGCGATCCATTATGCCTTCTATTTCATGAAATGGTCCAATCCAAAACCAGAAATGCAAGTCCATATCATAACACTTTCCCCTCCGTGCTTAGTGTACCTTTACAGAACCGTGGATTTAGTTTCTCATTGAGTTTGCGTCTAACGTACTTTATTCCATCATTACATTTTAGAAACCATTTTTATGAATAAACCTTTTCTGCAAATGTTGCTTTGTAAGCATCGGTTTCTTCAATATTTTAGTGTACGTTCAAATTCAAAGTCGACAATATTTCCCTCGAGGAAATAAATGGATTTTATTTAAGTAATCTTGTTATTTTCCGGTCTTGTCTTGTCGAACAGTTGTTTTGCGCGGCCTTCCTCTAACATTGTTGTTTTCGATGTTCCCATTGGTTTTGCGATTTTTGACTGTGATACATTTTGTTTATAATGATCAATAACATCTTTTTTGAAACTTTTGTCATATTTGGCGTGCTCCATATTACAACTAACACTCAATCAATCACCTTTTCGCACTCACTACGCAAAACTAAATAAAATGTTCTTTCATATTCCTTGCACACTTGCTTCTTCCACAAAATTCCTGGAAAAGTACCATTTCTTTCGTGGAAATCATAAAAATGTTGTGTACAAACGAAAAATTTTAGCGGTTTTTGTAGTTAATTTTGTTTATTTAATTTTTATTAATAGAAGAGTTTGTAAATGTGATTTGGTGTTTTTGTAGGACACATACCAATGTGTAAATGAGTGCAAATTGAATTTCACAGAAAGCATTTTTAAAGGTAGGGGACAACTTTATTCGTGATTTTACGAAAAGTTGTTTAGATTTTGCACATTACTGTATACATTTAGTTTTTATTCCATTTGTTATAAACATATGTCAAGACGGTCGGCAAGTAGCTATTCCAATTACCTAAGGTTCTTGTCTAAAATTGTCGAGATTTAAAAAACCACTTTTTGCCAGTAAGAAATTTGTACATTCATTGCACTTGTTGTTGTTCTAATTTACCTATTTGTCTGGCTGATATTATTCATGATTTTCATATTTTAAATCTTTTTCACATACGTACGCACTTAATTACTCAAGCCACATAACGAGAATGCGTTCATTGAGGTCGATAAGGATGTACGGAAGGCCTTCGATAAGGACTACAACAGCAACGATATGTCTTTGGCTGATGTGCAATTGGTTGCGTTTGTGTTTAGTAACCATTACTTTGTGGCCGCCCGTTACTGAAGCCACTGTGACGAAGCGTGGCAGTGCACATGCCTCAACATCACATCACGACAACAATTCCGGCGGCGGCCTCAAAGGCTCCGACGATGATAGTGGTGGTAGATACGATGACGAAATGATGGAGTACGCACCGCAATTTGTAAGTTATAATAACAATTTGTAAATAACAACAAAATATGAACGAAAATTAAAGCACAGAATATAGATATGATTGATGTTCTTTCCATATTTATCTAATTGATAAAGACGGTATTCAAAATATATTTAAAATATCTTTTCTTATTTCCCAAAACATGAATACATTGTCTACTATCAAAAAAAATCGACATTAGTCCAAATTTTAATTAACATGTCGGTGAAGTTTAACTAACTACAGTTGTTTGTAAAAGTATGTAGTGTTGTTATTGCATTAAGCTAACTGAATTTTTTTTAATAACCTAATATTTTATAATGGTCCTGGCTTCACCTCTTTTAGCCTTTTTTCCAAGTTAGCTCTTCCAATGGTAAGGTATTCACTGCTTAAGAGGCTACTCGATATAAAATTATAATTGTTTATTGTGGTGGTCAGAGTTGGAATGACAAGAGTATTTAAGAATAGATACTATAGGCGGCTTGACGGCGAATTGGAGAAATAGAAAGCTGCAGCAACATGTGGCGAAAGCTCAGTCACATGCAGATGGCAAAGCTTTAATGCACTATTTAGCGCGATTTTAGTTCTGCTCCCGACATGCTCCCCACGTTTTAAGATTCAAATTTCCAACCAAGGTGGTTTCAAGGGGCAGAACGGCTAGCTTGCCAAATGCTCTCTTAACCAGACCATTGGTAGTACGGATGATAACAACTCCAGCCAAACCATCGTCTCCGGCAATGATACTGTCGACTCGACCAAGATGCCACCTGAGTGGCGGTAGGTTATCCTCTTTCAGCAATACCATTTCACCTGCCTATAGATTTGGCTTCGATGCACGGCACTTCCCATGCTCTGGCAGCAGTGATAGGTAGCTAGCGCTCCGTTTCTTCCAAATGATTTGCTGCATCTGACACGCACGTTGCCAGCGACTTAAGCGATCGGTGTTGATATGAGTCACGGCAGGCTCATAGAGTAGCATAGGATGCACTTATGAGGAAAATATGCATTTTCTGAAATGGGACAAAGCGGTTGTGAGTTAAGCATGGCAGATATTTCGCCAACAAGATTTCGAAGTTTGTGTAATGTCAAAACGGATTTGCCAATGAGTCGATATAAATGGTATTTTGCAGCTTTTACGGCAGCTTCCCAGAGATCTCCAAAGTGCAGGGAACGTGGTGAACTGAAGTTTCAAGTAATACCCAGAGACAAACATTCGTCGAAGGGTTGGTTGTTCTACGGGTCGCTTAAGAAAAGTTGCTTCAGATCATCCAGCTCGTGCTTGGCACCAACGAAGTTTGTAGAATTGTCAGACAAAATTGCATTTGGCTTGCCCCTAGTGCTAATGAAACGCTTAAGAGCGGCAATGAACGAAGGCGTGGACAGATCCTCAACGACCTCTAGATGCGTCTTTAGTGGGGAAGCAGATGAAAGTGGCGATGTAACTCTTTACTGGTGGCCTGCTTGTAACTTCTGACTTATAGTAAAGGAGCACACAAAAATCCACTCCAGATGTGTAAAATGGACGGCTCGGCTGAACACGATCAGCTGGCAATGGGGCCATAATGTGCTCGTAGATCTTTGGCATCAGATGGAAACAACGAATACGTTTGTTGAAATCTTTGGCCCAGAACAGCAAGAATACTCTGTGGGCCCATATGCAGAAATTTGTGGTGAAAAAACATGATGATAGCGACGGTGACTGGATGGCCATTTGGCTGCAGCATCGGATGCTTGGCATAGTAGTCCAATTGTGAGTTGTGGAGCCGGCACCGACGCAAATCAATCCCGTAGAGTCGATTATCGGGTCAAGTGATAGAATTTTGCTTTTGGAGGATAGTTGCTTCCCGGAACTTAGTGTTCTGTACTCCTCAGCAATATGCACGCGCTGGATCCCTTTGATGAGCAACTGCGTGCCAGTCTTGATGTCGTCGATAGTCAGAGCTCCCTTTGGAAGAGGCGGGTTCTTATGTTTGCACAGTAAAAACCGATTGATTGATTGCAAAGACACGCTGCAATTTTCCAAAGGAATTTTGGTATTTACAGCTAAACGATATGTCCAGTTGTAACGATGAAGTGAACGCTTTCTGGCGCTGTTCTGGAAGATTTACGAGAGTCAGTGTGGCTTTAAATCAGAAGTGTTGGAACGCAGATATTGAGGCCCTCCGCACCAGAGACTGGAGTCAAAAAGCTCAACCGCCGTGCAACCGCACGATAAGATATCAGCCGGATTCAAATGGGAGGTCACATGATGCCAACTCATCCCCGTGGTTCGCTCTTGGATATGCGCTACTCTGTTGGATACAAAAGTCTTCGATTTTGATGGCGATTCACGTATCCAAGCAAGTAATATGGTTGAATCAGACCAGCAATGAAATGTGCATTCGAATGGCATGCATTGTGCTATATTGGCGATGATCTTAGATAACAAGTGCACAGCGCAAAGTTCCAGTTTCGGGATCGTTTACGTTTTCAGCGGGGCAACTCTGGACTGTGAGCAAAGTAAATGGGAAAAGAAAGTTCCTTGTGCCTCGGAAAGTAAATAAACGCAAGTGCCATACGCAACTGTGCTTGCGTCATCGAATGTGTTTATTTCTCAAATGGCTTTAGACATCATAACAACTGAAGATGGAGCGTTTTGATGAAAGTTTCACCCATATGGAATCTAAATGCTGTGGTAAACTCTCGTACCTACTGAGCTTCTCCTTCCATAAGGGTTGTATAAATATTTCCAGTTTGGTGACTAAAGGCGCTATCAACTCTAGCGGATCGTAGATTCTGGCAATAGTAGATAAGATTGGGCGTTTGTTAGCTGTACACACTGGCAGAATTTGTGAAAAGTTGAAAAGCAGGTTGTCGGAGCAAGGGTCCCAGGCTAAACCAAGAGCTTTGGTGAAATCGGTTCCATCGTGAAAGTTCAGCAATTTCTCTCGGTCAGATTCAGGTTCTTTCCAAAAGCCGCAGGTTGGTTGGAGCACCACTTGCGTATTAGAAAGTGGCCTTTGAGCAGCAAATCATTATTCTGTTGACGAATTTTTCGTACCTCTTCAACGGTATCTCCAGTGATCAAATCGTTTGTAGAAGTCTCTTCCGATAATCTTAGCTGCGAGAGGAAAATTGGGTTCCTTGTCATAAGACAGCTGATGCATGGCGCGAATAGCTACAAATGCGGCTGGCTTCATCCTATAAGTCACTGTGTTTAGGGTGTAAATCTTGATGTCGTCAGTAGGTTTATCACGCCATAGTATACATTGGAGATATTCATCAGGGTGCCTGATTCGGAAGCAACGATACATTTTGCAAATATCGCCATATAACGCAATTCTGAAAAAGCAAAAACGCAGAAGAGTGATGAATATTTTTGGCTGAATGGATGGGCCTGTTAGTAACAAATCGTCCAATAATGAACCAGATGAGGATTTGGCGGAACCGTCAAAAACAACACGTAACTTGGTTGATGTGCTATCCAATTTTTGTACTCAGTGGTGTGGTAAAAAGTATTTAGGCTTGTCCAGTTGTTTGGTTCCAGAGACATGTGACCCAAGGCAATGTACTTTTCAAAAACGCTGAATATTAATGTTTTAATGACGGATTTCTTGCCAGTTTGGTTTCAATGGGTTTGAATCGACGCAGAGCACGTTAGTACGAGTCATCCAGCGCGTCATTGCTGGTCTGGAATGGCAGATGGACTTAATATTGTACAGACTCAAGGCGTGTATGATTTTACTGAAACAGCTGCTCGCAGTGTGAGTCCTAATCATCCATTGTAGGCGACGTTCCACAGCAACTATCGATTTCCCAAAACTGCGTGATTATCTCAGACAGTGACATTCTATCTTCATGGGGGTTGGGCTCCTTGCCAAGAACAGTCAGAGATGGATTTTTGCTTCCTGCAATCCACAATCCAGCCAAGCCTGGTTTTCTGTAGAATTGGCAAGTGGTTAGCAATGCGAATTTGGCCAACGAGAATGTTAACGAAGAATAAGTTAGCACCAAACAGAAGGTCAATACGCTGCGATTTGAAGAAGAGTGGGTCAGCAAGAGTGAGATTATTTGGAATGGTCCACCCTGTAGCATTCAAATCGAAGTCTGGTTGGAAGTCGGTTATATTACGCAGTACAACCGCGGCGAAAAAAGTACGATAGTTTGCGTCCTGGGATTGCGCAAACATTTTAACTGATTTATCGACTGAAAAGCACGACTCTTTAATGCCTGATATGGAGGTGTTCGAGTGATGAATTTTCAACTGCAGTTGACTTGCAAGACGAGCGGTAATGAAATTCAGCTGCGACGCTGAATCGATCAAGGCGCGGCAGAGCATGAGTGTCCCCGAGCCACCATTGACATAGATAATTGCAGTGGCGAGCAACACGTAGTCATTATTTGCAGCATTCCGGGATTTAGGTGGAGGTTGAGATGAGGTCGCTGAAGTGATCGCAGACGAGGATTTGGGTTGATCGATCACTATGGGGTGCATACCGTTGGATGGAGCCCATATGCAGCAATGAATGAGGCTTCGACTTGCAATGCTTGTAATGCCCTGATTTGTACTGTTATAAAGTGTGACCTTTGCGAAGGCAATTGAAGCAAAGGTTCAATTTTTTTGTTTCTTTGCACCGTAAATTGGGTGATAACTTTAAAAATCTGGGACATTTTGTTAATTATTGATCGTTAACATCACAAAAAATACATAATGTTGAGTTAGATGAGGCGATAAAAGTGTTATGATTTGATTTATATGCTTGTCTAAGCTGTTGGCTAGGTGTTCGTTTTAAATCATTTCTCATGGAATGATGACATGTCGGTCCATCTTGGCAGTTTGTTCATCGGTAATGCCTCCTCCCATCTCTCTCGATTCACTCCATCCAATTTGTTTGCAACGAGATGAAAAATGAATCCATCAATAAGTTTCCCAGTTGTTCCCATAGTGTTCAGAGCTAGTAAATTCCCGTAGATCTTGTCAGTCAGCTCAAGCAGGCTGCTGGCAGAAAATGCAATAATTTATTATCAAATCTGTTAAGGAGTAGTTCCAGGGCCTTATCGTAGTTCGCATCGATTGGCTTGAGCGACCGTATTGCTTCCAGCTCGGCGCCATCCAAGCAGGCACGGAGATGCTGGAATTTCTGTACCTTCTTTAGCTTCTCATTCTTACCGACGACAGTGTTAAACATGGCATAGAAGTCCGGCCAATCTATGTAAGCGCCACTAAATAGCGGTAATTGCAGCTCGGGCAGGCGAGACTTACGAACCTGGCTAAGTGTTTTGATCTATTCGTCAGCGGAATGGCGAATAGTGGTGGAATGATCGCCGGTGTACTTATGCTGCAGGCTGAGCTCATGAGTGACCTTCGATTTTACCTCGCAGTAAAGGTGAGAGAATCCAATTCGATCATCGCCTTCCAGTTGCTGGAGATCGAGTAGTGCGATGTCAAATTCAGAGTTCATGCGCTCAGCTATTTCTATACGCACTGATATCTCAGCTTCATTTAAGTTGGCAAGTTCCTCTGAAGTTAGGAACTGATTCATCACCGCTAATTGTCGTTTCACTGAATTAGCTTTGGCTTTGTGAAAGTCGATTTCACTTGGAGCCATTGGGATGGCGGATGTCGCGACGCATGAGAATCTTCAGCCATGTCGAGGTCACTTAAACCTCGACCACCTACTAAAATTCACAAGCCATCACCAATATATGTACAGGACGTAGAACAAATCAACGTAC